>JASDQU010100226.1:140746-176764 GCA_032191745.1 Picea mariana | reverse complement strand
CTGTTTGCTAAATCTAATCTTTGAAAGTAATGAACGTTGCAGGATTTATCTTTGTATACCCTGTTTCTGACTTTAAAAGTTTTTAGTGTTTCATCTTCTGATTTTACGATAAAGAAATTCTTAACTGCTTCTTTGTTGTAATTGAAATTCTCACCTTTTCTGCTATTCCTCATTTATGCTACTAAAAGAATCCAACAATTATATTATCTCGCCCTGTGAAAGGTTTCTCTGTTTTCTGGTTTAGATTTCATTTCATGATATAGACCCCATAGCCCAATGGATGTGTAAATCTCTCTCAGCCAACCCAACGAAAACTACAACAAACAAAACCAACACATTCTATTTACCTAGCCTAATATTTTAAATTTGAAACATATCTAAATCATATAGAGAGATCCCTCTCTGAAGTTGGTAGGGCTAGATCCCAGCTTCGAAGTGGTTGGATAAAGTTACCTCCCATAGATTTCTTCTTTCCTGGCAACCTCTAGGAAATTTACAGAGCGTTAACAGAGCCCATTCAATTTCAACCCGATCTGTGCTCGGGATGAGAGCTTTCAAATGCTTGTCAAGGAGTCTTGGGATTCCTTTTCTGTAGAAGGGGGTCTAATTTGTTGCAAATTTAAGGTGAGTTAAAAAGGAGGCATTAAGATAGGAAAAGGAAAATATGGAAAGATATTCTAGGGATCTTAAGGAAATTGAGGAAGCTCTGAAGGGTATTTATGATTCATAGGGTGAAGGATACAACAATCCATATTCAAAAGTGGCCCTCCTCTTCCTAGAGCAGAAAAAGAGGCAGTTGTTGAAGGAACAAGAGGAAACTTGGAGGCAAAAATGTAGAGAAATCTGGTTAAATAGTGGGGATGATAACACAAAAATTTTCTAGGCTTATGCTAATGGAATAAAGATCAAGAACATTATTTGGAGTATCATCGATGAAAAAGGAAGGGAGGTCTCATCTTTCCAAGATATTGCGTGGTTAGGGAAGACCCACTTCCAAAACTTGTTCAAAGCACCAAATGAAACAAATATAGTAGAAATTATTCACATCGCTAGTTAATTCCCTAGGTTTGTAGATGAGGATGCAAACAAACTAATAATGGAGGAGGTCACAGAAGACGAGCTTAAGGTAGCTCTCCATAGATTTCAAAAAAGCAAAATCCTAGGATCAGATGGATGGATTATTGAATTATTTATGGATTTCTTTGATCTTATTGGAAAGGATCTATTGTCAGTTGTAGAAGAAACTCATAGAGAGGGTCACATGCATGCTCCTTTAAATTCAAATTTTATATCCCTTATTCCAAAGAATGACAACCCGTAAGGTTTATATGAGTTTAGACCCATCTCCTTATGTAATTGTATTTGTAAAATCATAGCAAAAGTGATTGCAAGAAGAATCAAAGGAGTACTCTCAACCTTAATTTCTAAAGAACAATTTGTTTTTCTGGAAGGCAGGAAGATTCACGAAGCCATTGGAGTGGCTCAAGAAGGAATCCATTCCATAAAAATGAATAATTTGAAAGGAGAAATTCTAAAAATCGATATGTCCAAAGATTATGATCAGGTAAATTGGATCTACATCAGGATTCTTTTAACACATCTAGGTTTTGGAATTGATTTTATTAGATGGGTGATGTGTTTTATTACAAACACCTCTTTTTATGTTCTGATAAATGGGTCTACCTCCCATTTTTTCAAAGCCGAGAGAGGTCTTTGATAGGGTTGTCCATTATTGCCTCTCCTTTTCATTTTGGTGGCAAAAGGACTCAGTAGGGATTTGGAAGCAACAAAAATCAACATATATTTTAGAGGGATCTTCTTCTCCCCTACCCTCTAGATTACCCATCTATTGTTTGTAGATGATGATTTTATTTTCTGTAATGGTTTACGTGGGGATGCTAAGAAACTTCGTGAAACTCTTGATGTTTTTGGGAAGGCCACCAGGATGTTGATAAATGACAGAAAATCCTCAATGTCAAATCAAAATATGGAAGATGAGGATATTGGTCTTTACAGATCATTTTTCCCTTTTGAGATCAAGGAGTTCAATGTTTGTTTGAAGTATCTTGGATTCCATATCAAACTGGAAAAACGACTAAATATATGGAGTCATAAATGGATCTTTCGGACAGGTAGAGGTCCTTGTCAAATCAGTTTTAGAAACCATTTCATTATGTTGGATGTCCCTAGCTTGGATACCTAAAGGGTTCTTATAAAGAATAAGGAAACTTTGCTCAAAATTCTTGTGGGCAGGAAATCAAGAACAATTCATTCTCCCCTGAGTGAAATGGTCTACCTTGGCCCTCCCAAAATCCCTGGGAGGATGGGGCCTAAAGAATATATTTCTTTTTGCTAAAGCTTTGGCTGCCAAATCAGTTTGGAGGTTAATTTATACTTAAAATATTTGGACCCAGGTAGTGACCCATAAATATATTATGTCAAACTCATTAATGGAATGGATTAGAAGACCTTCAAAAAAACACCCTGCGACATCTATTATCTGGAAGGCAATGGTTTTCTCTTTCGATGTGATTGGAGATGGATTGGGATGGAAGGTAGGAAAAAGAAATAAGGTTAGAGTGGGTATGGATCTATGGTCAGGCAGTGTGGGTTCCCATATTATGCCGGAACTTGATTATGAGACTTCAAGAGCAAGGCATATTCTACTTCATCCATGTAGGGGATCCAATCAACTCATCAATTTGGTCT
The DNA here is from genome assembly GCA_032191745.1 of Picea mariana. NCBI lineage: Eukaryota > Viridiplantae > Streptophyta > Pinopsida > Pinales > Pinaceae > Picea > Picea mariana. The sequence goes on along the minus strand of JASDQU010100226.1, from coordinate 174,055 downwards.
CAGGAATGGAAGTCTGTCTGTGAGATTGGATTGGAATATGTTTTTGAAGCTTCTTGGGTAAACTATATAAGGTCTCTAAATCTTGTTCACATTCAACTAAAGGAGCAAGAAGATGAGTTGGTATGGGATGCACACCCTTGTGGGATTTATACACCAAAAGTGGGTTACATTCAACTCGATATAGATCTCTAGATCAAAGACCCGGAATGGTGGTGGAAGGGGCTGTGGAAGATAAAATTTCCTCTCAAACTAAAACTTTTCCTTTGGTGTTTATTAGTTAAAAAATTACCAACATGGGAAATAATGAAAAAACTTCAAATTGTAGGACCAGGATGGTGCGCTCTTTGCATGACAGATGAGGAATCCCAGGTTCACCTTTTTTTGGACTGCACCTACATAAAGGCAGTATGGAAAGAAATTTCCAGAGTGCTAGGCCGAGCCCTCCTTTGGCACAAGAAATTAGTGGAAGAAGCTTGGAAATCATGGGTCTCATATGCCTCATACTCAAAATTCAAATCATTACCACTTTTGGTATGTTGGGACACGTGGTTGGCTAGAAACTATGTAATTTTTAAAAGCAAAGGAATTGCATCGGAAATTATTGTTGCTCAATGTCTAAGTATTCTAGCCCATTTTCCTCAAACAAAAGAAAATGAATCTCGAAGGATAATCCATCCAGAAAGGATTGACCATCAAAGGACATGGGATTTTTTTGACGAGGCCTCTCAAAACAAGAGTCAACTTTGTGGAGGGGGGGTCATTCTTCACTTATTGAATCAAGTTAGCTTCAAAATAAAAATGGGATTGGGGGTAGGAACAAACAATTATGTTGAATTGATGTCTCTCAAATTGCTTCTAATTTTTGCAACAAAAAAAAAATGTCAACTCTATCAAGGTGTTTAGTGACTCTCAAATGGTTGTTAAATGGGTCTGGAATATTCATCAATGTCACAACATTATTTTTCTTCCTATTCTTGAAGAAGTTCAAAGGCTGATGGCTTCTTTTGATCTTCATCATGTTTTTAGGGAAATGAATATGACGGAAGATCAATTGTCAAAGGATGGGCTTCGTCTGGATCAAGGTCAATGGATGATATCTGAAGAAAAAAATGGCACATTTTAAGAGTATTACAATCAGCCCTTTGCTGACATGCTTATCCAGATTCAGTAGCTCAAATTCTTCAGTCCTTCCTCACTTATGCTATTTTGGTTTCTCAACTTTTCTAAAGCTTATTAGGTGTGGGTCAGGGCTCTCACTGCACTATTTTGGTGATAAGCTATTCATTGAACTTCTTCTCTATTTCATTTCCTGTAACAAATGTATATGTATGGACTCTTCTGTATAATTTTTTTGACAAATTTTTTTATTGCAACTCGTTTGTGATGTTTCCTCATATACGCCATGGCTTGGCTATGGCCCATTTCCAACAATGCATATGAGTATGCATCTACAAAATGTAATTTTCTTTCCTATATGAAATAAAATTAATCTTTTTTCGGAGGAAAAAAAATAATATATATGTGTGTGTGTGTGTGTGTTTTATAGCAAGTGAAATCTATACAAACTGGTTTATCCGAGTCAATAATCCTAAAGCTAATAACTAGAGGAATATTTCAAATTTTCATATCAGTTCAAAGATGAAGTCTATATGCAAGAATATTTAGATACAAGAAATATTATAAAGGATTCTTTAAATATATAAGAGAGAGCCGACAATATGTTTTATGAGACGAAAATATTTATCAGTTTACTCATAAATAATTACAACCAGAGTTCATATAAAAGCAATGTTAGGGTTATAATTAAAAACAAACCCTAAGTTGTCGACCCCATAGTCGTGGATTCAAATAAATATAAACAAGAAAATATTTAGGACTAGTACATGTCTCATAAAAACCCTCGACTCAACACCAGAGCCGAGATAGGTATTCTTGGTTAACTAACTAGTCAATGACGAAACCATATACATACACAAGAAGACATATGTTTTCAAAAACCAAACTTAAACAAAGTTATGACCTGTACAATAGTATACAAAGAGCTTGGGTACGAGTTTAAGAGGAAAATACATATGGAAACCCTCTGGTTCGAAACGAGCTTGATTTCTAGGTCTAGGAAGGAAATTCATATGGAAACCCTCAAGGCCAAAGAGGAGAGAATGAAGCTCTCACTACTCTAATCTTCCACAGTGAGAAAATGGTGAATGTGACTAAGCATGCAAACTGTATTGAAATTCTGAGGTATTGACAGGATGGTACTGTCAGGGAAATTTAAGTGGCTCCAATACATGGCCTTGCTAACTCGGATCTTGGAGATATCTAGAAATTCAATTCTTATTTTTCGTATAGTTAGTAATAAACTCTAGTACATTGATCTCTTATCACGACTATAACATGATGGGTAATCAACCATTTCACTCTATAGTTGTATAGTTGGCTTGGTAGTGTATCAAGGAAGTATCACCATTATATTTGAATAGAGGTCAAGTTCATAGCAATGAACTTCACTTATAATCAAAGTGGATTATGATTAATATAATAATTTTTTGGATCAACAAATTGTTTGGGAATGATCTGTTGAATTTATAATAAAATCCTAGATTAAATAACTATTGTAACTACAAGAGTTCAAATATGTATCCATAGTAAAGAAGTTAATAATCTATGGATTGGTTGTATATTTATATTTTGAGATTAAAGAAAATGAATACAAATGACATCAATTTACCTAGGGTAAATGTATTCTCCAAATCATATAGGTATGATATGCATGGAAACTCCATAACCCTTTACACAAACAACGATGAGTATTACAATAAGATTATATGAACATAATTGAAATTGGAAAAAGCAATAGTGAGATATCCAAGAAAGCAATACCTACAAATAGGAAGACTTGTGAAATGCTGCCACTTAGAATGTTGATAGTAGTGAATAATGTTGGCAGCAAGATTTTACCATGTCATGGTAATACCATGACCATTAGATAATAATGTATTGTGCCAGGCACTACAACCCCCCCATTTTTTGACAATTCAATTGCAATTCCCTTTCAAGAAATGGAGCCCCCATTTTTTTTCTTTGATTTTGAAAGAGTTCTCCATCAACTTCCTTACTTATCCCTCAATCTCATCTTCCAAGTCTTCCCCATATTAAGTTAACAGTTGCAAAAATAAATACTTGAAAAAATCGTTTTCCAAGAAAGTTTGGAAATTTCAACAAAGTCAATTTTAACTCCTTTGATGTTTATCATAGGAGTTCCCCTTAAATCCTTAGATATACATCAGAGGAGTTCCCCTTAACTCCTACGATTCGCATCGAAGAAGTTCCCTTCAACTCATTCGATGAACATCAGAGGAGTTCCTCCCAAGTCCGTTGAATTCAAGCCCATTGTTGAATCTCCTCTGATGAACATCGGAGGAGTTACCTTCAACTCCTTTGATGCTCATCGAAGGATTTCCCTCCATCTCTGTCGACTGGCTCAAAACACTTTGTGTTAAGTCCTCCTATGTACAACATAAGACTTTCCATGAAGTCCTCTGATGTACTTCGGAGGACTTAACCCCAAGTCCTTTGATCATAATTACCAAACCAACCACATTAATTACTATCTAGTTGAGCTTTATATATACCAACTTCCCCCTAGCTTCTCATTATATCACCAAAGCATCAAAGAGAAAAAGGGATTTCTCTAGATGAAGAACTTGTTGAGCCCTTGCTTTCACCCACAACCTCTTACAGTCTTCCACGTGGTAGTGGGATTCCAGGAAAGCCTCGGTACATTGTCCCCTCGCTAGGGTTAGGTTTTATCTCTTCATATTTTGTTAGTTTGTTTGTCCATCGACACCAACCTCCTTTTTTTCTCTAACCTCAACCTTTCGGCAACCTGTGCCACCCAACCTGGTTATGAACCCTTGCCTCCATGATGTCAAGTTTTCGCAACCCCTCTATGTTGAGCCAACGTCAGATATTACACGGGCAACCTTACAGGCCATACCTAAATAGTTTTTCCCAAAGGAAATGTCAGGGATAATCATAAAAATGTATCTCCTCCAGTCAAGGCCCAAATATGACCTCCCATCCAAGCAAAGAGTCCATGACAGGGTCATTCTTTTCCTCTTCATCTATCCATAGGGAGTCTAACCTTTGCCTTATCTTCCCAAGCCCAAATAGAAAAAATTGTATTAACTTCTCCGATCATATTGGAGAAGTTCATATAAACTCCTTCGATATGATCGAAAGAGTTCCCTGGAACTTTGTCGATCTACGAGTCACTTCGAAAGCATTAAACCCAACTTCTTCGATGTGTTATCAGAGAAATTAACATTAACTCCTCTAATTCACATCAGCGGAGTTGACACCAACTATGTCGATAACACATCTAAGCCCTTTCAACAAACTTCCCTGAGTCATCGGAGGCTTTGGCACTAACTTGTCTGATGCACATCAGAACACTTATTATTAACTCCTCTGATTTCCATAAAAGGAGTTAGCTTCAAGACCTTCGATTTTACCTTGTGAGCACAATTCTCACTCTTTCCTCCTCAAACCTTAACCAAGTTGTTTAACATTCCTTCCATAATATTATCATCGTTGGATGACAACCCTCTACCGAGAGACAATTCAAGTGAATCTTCTGGTATTTCAAAATTATCAAGTTGCATTCAACTTTGTATTATTTATTTCTTAAATCTCTTCATTAAGCCCACATTTTTCTTGCAAGTCCAAATATGTCCACGTGAAAGAAGACAACAATTAAGACACTTGGGACCAAGGCCTCTAGTAGTCGCCAGCAGACTGAAGGTGAACCAGAAGTGATTGGAGATACATAGGAAGACACATCTAAACTCCTGGAAAAGGATGGAGAAAAAATAAAGTGGGGAGAGGTGTATCATATTTTCAAGAAGTTCAACTTCTCCACTAATGCTGAAAATCAGGATGAACTTAAAATATACGACAACATCAGAAAATATGACACATTCAGATTAGCATCCCACCTGACTATATTCCCATGTGCATGTTGGGTTGTTATATTATTTGTAGTGAAAGTCTAGTCGAGGTGAATCGACTGAAAGTTGAGGTCAAGGAATTCAATTGGGTAAAGTCGAAGTTGAAGATATTGACGATAAGTCAACCAACTAGAGGTCAAAGTGTGGGCATGAGATGAATGACTAGAGATTGAATGAAGGCCGACTGGTAGTCGACTGGTAAACCCAACTTCGAGAATTGTAACAAAATCTTGGGATTTGAGGGATTTGTAGCCAATGATATGCATGGATCTATAACCATTTTTTGGGTGAAAATGTTTATGGTTTTTCCTGTTGTAAAGCCTATAAAGAGGTGTGTTGTAAGGATAAAAAGGATAATGTTGTAATGCACTTATGCAATTTAATGCATGTGTAAGTGTAGGTTGTTGTTCATGAATATGTAAGACGTTTTGGCTACAGGGTTGTTATTTTATGTGCAAGAGGGTATGATGTCGATTGTGTCTTAGGTGTGGACCAAGGTTAGACATGCAACCTTTTATTCTGATTGAATAAGACAACAAGAGAGAAGAATGCTCAAAGGAATGTTGGTTTTCCCGGTTAAGGGTTTCTAGGGTAAAATCTCAGTGTACTGTGTGATTGCTTGTGTCATTTTCTTTCTTGATTAAATTCGTCTTCTCTTCTACTAGGATTAGTGTGGAAATTCCCTTCATTTCCTAACATGTGATATTAGAGCTTAGGTATTCCCTGACAAGTGATCTATCAGAGTAGTGTAATTCTTTGGTGAGTATATTAGATCTTGATATGCCAATATTGAATCTGAGAACTAAATCTTAGGTACAGTAAGAGTCCTAAGTCATAAATTATTTTAAAGATCGCGCTAAGTGAGCAGTTCTAGAATAGAGATAGAAAGATTCAATGGATAAAATTTTGACCTTTGGAAGCTTAAAATGGAAGATCTTCTTGTGGATCAAGAACAATGGACAACGGTCTATCCAGGTACCCAGCTGACAGGCATGTCGACGAAAGAATGGGAGAGGCTCAAAAGAAAAGAAAGAAGTACAATACAGATTTGTCTTGTATATTCGGTGTTGTTGAATGTATCAGGTGAAGATTCAGACAAGAAACTGCGGGAAAAGAGAGGAAGATTATACCAGTCAAAATATCTGGTAAATAAGTTATTTCTCATAAATAAATTGTATCTTCTAAGGATGAGTGATGGCAGTTCAGTGACTGAGCATTTAAATGTGTTTAATACCGTGTTAATCTAGTTATCGTCTGTGGATATAAAGATCATTGATGAGAAGAAGTGTATCAACCTATTATGTTCTTTATCAGACTCCTGGGATAGTTTAGTCATGGCTATTAGGAGTAATACAACCACACTAGCACTAGAGGACGTGGTTACTTCTCTATTGTTAGAAGAAATGAGAAGAAATTACATGGAAGGATCGACCAAAGATGCTCTGGTAGTGAGAGGTCAATCAATAGACAGAGATAAAGGAAGATTATCCAGTATAAATTTCAAGTCGAAGGGTAGATCTAAATACCTTATTCAGTCGGCACAAAGAAACTGGAAATGAGGTAAATCCAGGCATTATAAAAATGACTATAAGTGGAAGGCAACAAAAGGAATTTTTGGATCTGATGAGAAGTAATCGACTGAGATAAAGATGACCTCAAAAAAGGCAGGTGATGTGTACCTAGCATCGACCAGTACACAATCAGATCAATATGTTTGTTTGATCAACTCAGAAGAATCCTATCATATGACACCACATAAAGAATGGTTCTGTGAATATGAACAATATGATGGGGGTGATGTGTTCTTGGGGAATGACTTGACAACCATAATTGTTAGATGGGGATGAGTCCGACTGAAACTATAGGAAGGGAGGAAGAGAATCCTTCCAGGTGTGCTACATATTTTGGGTTTGGAAAGAAACACGATATCTATCATAAAAATGAGTGATGCAGGTGTGCATACTCTATTTCAGAAGGATCCGTGCAAGATGGTCATAGGTGCAATGGTCTTAATGAGAGGAGTTCGGATTGGTACCCTGTACAAATTGTTAGGGAATGTCGACTTGACTGGATGCAATAACATCGTTTCTCATCGACTCAACTACAACTCGACTCAAATCATTGTCAACACAAATCGACTCGACTCGAGCCAAGTCAGTTCAAACCGAATCGACAAAACATAATGCAATCGACCCGACCAGCTTATGGCACGAGAGGATGGACCACATTGGAGAAAAAGGACTTCGAACTATGCAAAGCAAAAGTATGCTAGAAATTTTTCCTGAATTTGGTTTAGAATTCAACTTTTGTGAACATTGTATATATGGGAAACAAAGTCAGATGAGGTTCCCATCTGGAGTGACAAGGGAAAATGGGATTCTAGATCTAGTGCATAGTGATGTGTTTCGTCCAGTTATAGTGCCTTCACTTGTTGGATCCTTATATTATGTCTCCTTCACAGATGATTTTTCCAAGAAGACATGGATATATTTCCTGAGGAAGAAATCAGAGGTTTTTGAGAGATTTAAGGAGTTTAAATCTCTTGTGGAAAATCATACAGAAAAGAGGATTAAAGTGTTGAGGAATGATAATGGTGGTGAATTCTGTGGAAATTAATTTGATCAGTTTTGTAATCATTGTGGAATAGAACGCCAAAATATCACACAATATACTCCACAACAAAATGGACTTGTCGAGAGAATGAACAGAATGTTGATGGACAAGGAAAGGAGCATGCTCAGTGGTGTTGGGCTTGCACAATAATTCTGGGCAGAGGTAGTCGAGACTGCAAGATATCTGGTGAATATGTCTCCTTCATCGATGCTAGTCAAAATGACTCCAAATGAGGCATGTTCTGGTAAGAATCCTTCGGTGGCACATCTCAAAGTGTTTGGTTGTGATGCATTAGTGCATGTTCCCAAGGAAAATAGGAGCAAGCTAGAAAAAAGGCAGTCAAATGTATTTTCATCAGATAAAAAGAAGGGATGAAATAATATAAGATCTGGGATCCTACATCAAGGATAACAATGTACAATCAAGATGTGGTCTTCAGAGAAGTAAGAGGTAAATCTTAGCCCGAGGAAGTTGTTTAGACCAATAATAATCATGATACAGTGTAGTTTTAACTGAGGAACGAAGAATATGATTCAGATGAGTCGATTGAATCCGAGGAAGAGGTGGAACAATTGACTTTGGTGGTAAGGAGGTTAGAAAGAATAATAAAAACATATGTGAATGATAGATACATTTGCAACACCAGAAAAGATCCCATAGTCTCGTTTAGGCAAGAGTATCTGGAAAAATGCTATCACATTGAGAGAGGGACTAAGAATATGGACACTAAACTTCTCAGTGAATTTGAATACACTCCCAAGGATATGTTTCCCAAATGGTACAAGGCTGAAAAATAGTTCAAATACACGCCCAAGGGAGGCTACCCCAAAATCTCTCTTAGAAGGCCTTATCAATATTAGTAGATATGTTATGTCGGCTATATGGAGAACCATATGCATCCCAATTTTCTTTATCATATATGCCTTTGATATATTACTGTGTAGACGAGGGAGTATCATTCAATTGGGATGTTATATTATCAGAAAACCTAACAGTGGCCATCTCTTCAGTCAAGGGATATCAAACTGGAACATTCTCAAGCTTTCACATGTCCTCATACCTCTTGGAAATTATGTGTGTGGATCATCGATACCCAAATATGGGATGGAAATGGCAGTCCTCAGACCCAACCATCCACGTATACTGCAAAGTTCTATGGGAGCACAAGTATCAGATAGAGTGCCAAAAGATATGTGAACATTTTCTGGCCCCCTTGTATGAGTTCATATTCTGCACCACAACTTCCTACATGACTGACAAGGCAATGGTGGTCATAATAAGGACTGGAGACTGGTAAATATTGGAACACGACACCTAAATAAGAGTATATGGTGCCATGAAGCCCCTTCATCTCCTTCCTTGATTTGTGCCCGATAAGATTGTGCTCCAAGAGGTTGCATATCAGACAATAATACATGGATGGGGGGAATGTTACATCTATTCAAAAAGGAAAATTGACCACCACTTCTGCTATATATTGGGAACTAGTTCTTTTAAAATACCAAGAAGGATCAAGTAGAGGTAAACACATTTTTTTCTTACCACTTCAAAGAAGATCAGTTTTGAAGGCATGATCCTGATAATGTCGTAAGAGACCACTTCAAAAAAATGGGTATACCCAGGGAATATACAATGGATATCTAGGAGGAGGAAGTACATTAGAATGCTCGAACTTACAATGATGTAATATTCTGAATATGTGTCTAACCCAAAGGAATAATTGTGGATGAAGAAAGAGATAGAGAAGAAGCATGAAGAAAGAGATAGAGAAGAAGAAGAGGAGTTGGCCAAAGAATCATCCCCCACCTCTACCTTAGTACATTCAGGATCGACATGAGAAGAAGAAAAAACACCAGCCGAAAAGAAAAGAAGGAATAAGGAGAAAGTCTAGAAGAAGAAGAATGATGTTGCCAAGAAAAAATGGAAGACTGAGGTAAAGAAAGCCAAAGCCAAAGCCGAGTTATATGCAAAAGTTGTAGCAAAAAGGGAAACCAAACAAAAAGAAGAAGCAATAAATCAAGTAGTTGAAAGAGTGCCTGAAGAAGCAGCCGCCAAATCAACAGAAGCATAAAAGCATAAGAAAGACATGAAGAACAAAGGTGATGAAACTCACCCAATGGATACAGATTCCCCAGAGGTGTCAACTACAGGCATCAATATGGATACATCAATCAATGGGTCAGGACTGGGGATATGAACATTGTTTCAACAAAGTGAAGTACTTGATTTGAGAAGCTTCACTTATGATAGCAAGATCGGCAAGATCGTGCAAGAGAAATTGAAGAAAGTACCAACAAATGAAGGAATTCCAATCTCAGTTGTCACACACATTCCTATAATGGGAGATGTAAGGGAAAACCCAATAGCCACTTCTACAACTAGTTCAACCTTTATGAACTCCAACGAAGAAAAAATCCAAAGGTTGTGCCAACAGAATCAAGAGCAAGAAGAGAAAATCAAGTAGCTTGAAATAAAGCTCCGACAGGTAAAAGTAGACGAAAGCATCATATGCAACTTTGAAGCAAGTGTTGAAAAGTTGAGAGCAGATCTAGAAGAGGCCTTTATAGACATGTATGCACAAGTGCATATCTTCCAGCAGACGATACCTACAATCAAGGATCAACATAGTCCACTGCAAAAATATCAATTAGTTCAATACGATTCTAGAAAGGATACACTACCTTGACTAATGGATTGTAAAAAATCCTGACGCACCAATTGAAATTATCGTTTCTATAAAATCAAAAGAAGAAATGACATCCACTCACTACATCGTTGTCAGCAAGTTGGGAAAATATTTGACAAAGAGACGACTAAGTCAATGGAAATATGTCTGAAATTGCACAAGGTTGCTCAAGAACTAATCAAAGGATGTGGACTTCCCACACTAGTTGAGCTTGGACAAACTTTGGTTATGGAATAATTAATAGAAAAAAATCCAAGATAACACCAATCATAGGCAAGATATTATTGAGGAATCCATTGAATTAACCATGGAATTCATAGAACAACACATTGTACAATCGATCAGAATCCACACCATGATCCAAGCGTTCATGGTCACTCTATCTAAATATATGCAACTCCCAGAAAACAACACAACCATGCACGTTGTTGCACTCGAATAGCTACTATACAGAAGGATCATCTCATTGTATGATCAACTAGAAGTGTGGATACTATACCTGAAAGACAAGGATCTTTGAATAAGACAAAATAGAAAAATGAATCCTATTTTGTCTTTTCTCAACTGACCTCAATTTTGTCTTTAGTGTACACTTGTCACAAGGAAAGAAGAAACTGAACCATTTTTGTAACAACCTTTTCAAGAAGAAGGAAAATAGTCACTTAGTTGTTACTGAGGATTATATAAGAAAAATTAGAGGCTCACTTTGAAAGGACATTTTGCTTTTCAAGAAATGTATAGACCCAAGAACTCATTCAAGAACTTATACTTTGTTAATGAATGTTGAGAAGCCCTCAGGGCCAGTTTTCTTAAGAAGGAACACTTATGTGTGAATTTGTCTTTGTTGTTAATTATTTCGAGTGGAGATGTATGTTGTTCACATGGACTGTAAGAATGCTTGTTCGCCTATGGATTAATCTTATGCACTTTATGTCATTCTGCAATTTTGAGTATTCTCTCGTATATCTTTAAGTCTTGAGACTGTCAAGTTGTTAACATATGCATTGATATAATTTAGATTGTTCTAGTTATATATATTTGCATGCACTTGTTTTTGGCTATCCTCTTCTATTTAAGCTATCTATGTGGAAGTTTATGCAGAATTTGGTTTCATTTATAGCTCATCGGTTACTTTAATACGCTCCTAGATAGGATAGATTAGAGTAGATTAGCAGTAGATTAGTTTGTTTTCAATACATAGTATTCATATACATATTTGCATTGCATATCCACTCATCATCCATCCTCATTGGTAAATCAGACCGTAATCGGCCAAAACCCCAAAAACAACAATGGAAGTTAGGCCAGAATCCGAATGGGTCTCCTAATCCAAACGGTGCATAGTCTAGTTGGGACCATGTACCGAGGAGAACCCCTTTTTGTTGTCGAGCAAATTTAGACCCGTCAACATAATGCCAATCCATGAATCACAAAAATGAATAATGAGAGATTTACAATAGAAATTCTAAGTATAATTAAATATTACATATTGATAAAGTGTTACTTTAAAAAAAATATTGGTAAAGAGGAGACATTGCAGGGTGCCTCTACACTACCAGGTCAATAATTCAATTGACTTGATACCTGGTAATCCCTTACATAATATCCCAATATACAGATGTTATCTTCTGGATAATGAGGAAATAAAATATCAAATTCACGAGCTCATCCAAAAGGGACACATTTGACCAAGATCCTCACCTTATGGGATCCCAATTGTATTGGTGCAGAAGAAGCATGGAACATGATGACTTTATATTCATAATAGATCCATGAACAAAATCATTATCAAGAACCAATACATGATCCCCCTAATTGACCATCTTCTTTATCAACTTAATTTTTCCAAGTTCTTTAGTAAGATTGATATGAAGTCAAGCTACCATCAAGTACTGATTAAACAAATAATGTATGGAAGATTGCCTTCAAGTCTAAAGAAGTCATTTTTGAGCGGTTGTCATGCCTTTTGTCTTGACTAATGCTTTGAAAAAATTCATGAGGATGATAGATGATATCTTGTGGCCTTTCACAAACTCTTTTGTGGTCATATATTTGGATGACATCCTTGTATTCAATAGAATTTGCGTAGAACATTTTCATCACATTCAATAGATCTTGAGCACCTTGAAGAAACACATTTTATATGCCAATCTAGAGAAAATCTCATTTGGCTTGTAGATAATTCAATATCTATGGTACATCATGGATGAACACGGGGTGCATGTGGACACAATCAATATCCAATTCATTCGCAATTGGTGAACCCCGGTGATGCTAATAGATCTCAACTTCTTGGGCCTTACTAACTTATACCATAGGGTCATGTTGTTGTTATCTCATATCACTTGGCCCTTAAACCAAGTGACCAAGTTTGGAGCTAAAGCCATGTTTTCATGGTCTGATTCAAAACATAAATCATTCAAGGATCTGAAATGTTGCATCTACTACAAACCAATTCTCACTCTACCAGACCTACAACAACCATTCAAGATTGAGAGAGATTCATCTAGATATGTTATCGATGCAATCATCACTTACCATGGACATCCATTGGCCTATCACATGAAGACATTCTTTGATGTTTATCACATGTGTCCCACCTATGACAAGGAGATGTACTCCATTGTGCAAGCATGCTAACATTGGAAGCATTTTATTCTATGAAAATAAATGATCATCCACACTCATCACAAGCCCTTGTAATTCATGCAAACATATGGAAAGTTACAAAATTTCCACCATCATAAGTGGTCCACGTACTTGCAACAACTCCACTTGAACATTAATTATAAGAAGGGAAACACAAACAATGTTGTATATTGCCTCAACCGACCCCGGGTTGTGGAACTAACCATAGTTCTTAACTCTTGTGGGCACAAGACCTCTGAGTGGCCCCAATTGTATGACAACAAGCCTAATTTTGTTGTTTCATATTAGAGACTGAGTGCAAGTAAACAAGTTCCAAACTTTCACCTACATGATGGACTTTTGTGCTATCAGGACTATCTTTATGTTTCTTTAGGTGAGTGTGCAAAGATCATTTGGGAGGTACATTACAATCAGGTGGTAGGGTACTTTAGTGTGGAACATACAATAGGGATACTTTAGAAGTACTTATATTGGCCAAAAATCCAACAAGACGTCATCATGTATATCAGATTATGCACTACCTTTGTCATTACTAAACTTTCCATTAAAAATCAGGAGTTGTATACTCCTCTACCTACCCTAGACAAGGCCTATGATTCAATCTCCATGGATTGCATGTCAGGTTTTCTCTCCACTAGGAATGGTAATTATTGTGTCTTTGTGCTTTTTTATCATTTCTATAAGATGGAAATTTTGTCATCGTGCAAGAACAGTGTCAAAGTTGAAGTCACTGCTAAGATATTCTTTGATCGTGTTTGGATTCATTTTGGGATACCATGGACCATTATTCCAGACAGGGATAGTAGGTTCCTCAATATCCTTTGGTCTAGCCTGTGGTATCTAAAGGACACCAAGCTATCCAAAATGTGTACCTTCCACCCCAAACAGATAGGAAAATAGAGGTGGTCAACTGGAAGATTGTGCATATCCTATGCATGTACAACTCCAAGCATTCATGTACATGGAATGAGAGCCTTCCATATGTTCAACATAGATACAATAGAGAAATATCTTTGTTGGTTCATAATGATCTATTTTCTGGTCTAGATGATGGAATGATTATTGCAGGTTCAGAATGTCGACAAATTGTTTCTAAAAGAGTGAATCTGGAATATTATTCAAACATACAATAGATATATCCACATCTCTATTGGTCATATCCTTTTTCAAGTGTTCTAGGGGTTACAGTCAATGGCCCCTATTGATGTAGCTCTTCCCATTGCATCTATATGGGAGGATTCCTCCCATGGTTAAGCCAAAGTAGATAGAGAAACCAAATTTTTTGAATGGATCTAGCACATCCAACAAAAGGTTCATGATATCATGTAGAAATCTAATTCCAAGTACAGGCAATGACATGATTAGCATTATATTCCACACAAATTTTAGGTTGGTGATAAGGTGTGGTTGAATTTGAAGGAAGAACACCTCATAGACCCCCATAAGAATATCAAACCAGTCATATATGGGCCTTACACCATCACAAAGGTAGTGGGTGAGAATTCTTTTGAATTGAGTATTCCCCCTTTCCTTGGCTTACGCCAAGTATTTAATGTGGAGTTGCTTCAACCATATTTTCCACCTCTATTGGACACCTCGGAGATGGATAAGAATATTTCCCATATAGAACTCAACCCTAACTATATTTAGTAGGATACAGTGGACCAGATCACATACTCCAATATGAAGGGAACTCGTCGATAGAACACACAACTCTATCGGGTTACAAAGCAGGACAACTTTTTCACCAAGGAAAATGAATCACTAGGAGTCAGATTCAATAGAATTTTCGTCATCTAATGGAGGAACTTAATTCAATGCATACCATTTATTCTCGAGGGGGATGATTTATATAGGTGGATATATATGACCACCCATCTCTTCCACTAAATCAAAACAGTTCCCCATCTTGGCAGTTTTCTACAATTTTTCAGGTCCTCAACTTTCGACGCATTTTTGAGTCCCTAAACAATGTTTTTTGGAATTGTGATAGATTAGGAATGACTTGGAATTTCCAATCCTTGAATTAAATTGTTCTTGTCATCGATATCTTTCCAAAAAGCTATTATGCACCCCAAATAGAGTTTGTACGTGAAATTTGTAGCCCTATGAAGTTGACGTATCAACTAGACTCCCAGGGGTGTACATTCATTTTGCCACTTCATCTCCTAGGGTTAGGGTTTTTGTATTTATGATTTTTTCCTCTTAGGGTTTATTTATTTGTGTTAAAAGGTCATTTTGGCCTCTTGTAATATTCCTCTTATGAATGAGCATAGAGGACACCTCTCTCTTCATAGATAATCTACCACCATTCTAACCATTATGTATTTCTTTGCATTTCATAATCTCTTCCTATTTCATTTATTAATAGAATTTGGTTCTCATCATATTACAATGATCTCTGTAATATTTATGTGTGTGTATTTCCATTCACATTCCTACCTTACATTTCATTCTCTATACAATCCATATCAATGGTATGAGAGTAATCTACTCTTTGTTGTTTCTCAGTGCAAGTCCCTTACGAGGTTAGGGTATAAAGAGTTAGGTATCGAACTAATTTTTCTTAGGGAATACCAATATTGCCAAACCAAGTGGCCTCCAATGAAATATGAAAAGAGATATGAAGGAAATAATGTCCAATCAATTTGTTGCTTGAGGAATCCCTCCTGTGACATAGGAACAAGATCATGGATAATTTCACCTAGATCCTTCGACGACTGCCAATGACGTTTGAGACACCTTCAACAAGAAACCATTTTAGAGGTGCAACACCCTTCAAGGTACAAATTAACTTTAAAATTTATTTATTTGAAGGTAAGATGAATGTAGATGCTTTATAGCAATGGTTAAATATGTTAGAGGGTTATTACTTGTTCAAAATATTTCAGACATAAAAAATATCACCTTTTTGCTCGTTAAGGCCCTTTCCCATGTCAAAAATTGGTGGGAAATTTATTGGTAGAGAAATAAAAAATATTAGTATATAACATTTAGGACAGAACCCATTTGGGTGGCTTTTATTGATTCTCTCAAGGAGGAATTCTACCCCGTTGGAAACTATGATCACCACTACACAAGTTAGAAAGCTCTGTGTCAAGAGAGAGACTAGATGATCTCAGAGTACACCAATATCTTCCATACATTGCGAACAAATTAGGTATCAGAGACTCTGTGTTGTACCCGATATGAAGTATCACAATGGCCTACATAGGTACATACAAATATAGTTGGATTTCTTATACATATACTCACTAGGACCCACTTATCGATATGTTGTTAAAATTAGACAGAAATTTAAGTAGAGGAATAAGCAAGAATTTTGATCTACAAATATTCCACAACAAAAGCATGGTAAATGTGGCCCTAACTCGTATAAAAAAGGGTAGAGAAAGGATGTCCAATCTCAAGACAACCAGACCAAGACATAGGCAAATAAGGGTAATGGAAAGTTGAAGAAGGATACTGAAAAGTGGTGTGATTTCAACAAAATACCCTAGCACAATACTAATGAATGTCGCTCGAAACAATTATTGTTGGCTAAGTTGAAATAAAAAGAATGGAAATTTGGCTTAGACTTTGATTCAAATCAAGATAATGGAAAGTGGATCATTTACACAAAACCTAGTGCTACCATCACAACTACAAAGATTCAACCAAAACAAATAGAGGATCCTGAGGTGGGTGAGCGCCTCTTCCATTCATAGATGTGAGTGAAAGGTACTCAACTATATTTCATTTTTTATAGTGGTAGCCAAAATAATATGATCTCAGTTGAGGTCATCAAGAGATTGAAGATGATAATAATGCCACACTCCCAACTATACACCATCAGTTGGTTGAGTTAAGAACGAGACATCCACGTTAGCCAGCAATGTAGTTTGTCATATGTCATCAAGCCCTTCAAAGATGAGGTATTGTGTGATGTTTCCCCACTTGAATGTAATGTTTCCCCACTTGAAGTTTGTGTTGTTATTTTAGGACAACCCTATATGTGGAAACATCATGTTATTAATGAGTATGGCTCTCTTAGTGTCATTGTTACCTTTGGAGGCCAACTCTAGAGGGTACCAAACATAGTTATGACTATTGTAGTCTCCTTAATATCAACAAGGTAGTGCCAAAAGGTAATCTCAACAAAGTAGTTCCAAAAGGTAATATCTTAGACCATAAAAATTTTAATCTTCATGGTTTGGTTGGGCGGTGAATGAAAGGTCACTACAACCATCACTACCTCGACATAGGGCCTCCATACACAATAGAAGCAAGTGGACAATATTGTAGAGGAATATAGATACATATTCACTTCACTTGCAGAGGTGCCTTTGCATTGCCAGGTCAAACATTCAATTGAATTGACACCTAGTGCTCCTTTACCTAATGGCCCAGTATACAAATTCTCTTGATTCTGGGGAATGAGGAAATAAAATGCCAAATTCATGATCTCATCCAAAAGGGCCACATTCGACCAAGTTCCTCACCTTATGGGAGCCCAATTGTATTGGTGCAAAAAAATGATGGGACACAGTGATTGTATATTGATTATAAAGCTCTAAAGAAAACCATTGTCAAGAACCAATACCCGATCCCATAGATTGATAATCTTCTTTATTAGCTTAAGGGTGCCAAATTATTTAGAAGTATTGATTGAAATTCAAGTTTTCCTTGTCTGAGTCACGACATAAAGCATTCAAATATCTGAAAATCTGCCTCTTCTCAGAACCAATACTCAATTTGTTGGACCTACAACAACCATTCGATATTGAAACATATGCCTCTAACTATGCTATTATATTCCTCTAACTATGCCTCAACATGAAAATCCATTGGCCTATCATAGTGAGACACACTTTGATGTTGTTCGTAGGTATCCCACCTATGATAAGGAGAAGTAAATATTTGTGTAGGTATGTCAAAAGGGGAAGCATTATATTATGGGAAAGCAAATGATCATTTGAATTGATCCCAAGCCCCTGCAATTCATGCAAACACAAGGAAAGTTACAAAATTAACACCATTGGAAGTGGTCCACGTAGCTACAACAATTCCACTTGAACATTATGTACAAGAAGGTAAACAAAAACCATGTTGCAGGATGCCTCAATCAGTCGCTAGTTGTGGCACTAATCACATTTCTTAACTCTTGTGGGCATGAGACCTTCAAGTGGCCCAATTTTATGGTAGAGACCCTAATTTTGTTGCTGCATATTAGACACTAGGTGTAGGAAAACAAGTTCCAAAATTTCACCTCTAATATGAACTTTTGTTCCATTTGGTCCATCTTTGTATTCCTTAATTTGAGTGTGCAAAGATAATTTGGGAGGCTTATTACATTAGGGTGGCAAGGCACTTCGGTGTGGAAAAGAAAGTAGTAGTTTTTTAGAAGTATTTCTATTGGCCAAAACTTCAACAAGACGTCAATAAGTATATCGGATCGTGCACTTCCCATGCCATCTACAAAGGAATATTTCTCCCACACTTAA
The DNA here is from genome assembly GCA_032191745.1 of Picea mariana. Lineage (NCBI taxonomy): Eukaryota > Viridiplantae > Streptophyta > Pinopsida > Pinales > Pinaceae > Picea > Picea mariana. The sequence goes on along the minus strand of JASDQU010100226.1, from coordinate 155,615 downwards.
ATTGAGGTATATAGAGAAGCCAAATTTCTTGAATGGATCTAGTGCATCCAACAACGAGTTCATGATATCCTGTAGAAAGCCAATTCCAAGTACAAACAACAACATGAATAGTGTCGGGTTCCACACAATTTTCAGGTTGGTGATAAGGTGTGGTTGAATTTGAAGAAATAGCACCACATAAGTCCCATAGGAAACTCAGACTAATCATATATGGGCCTTACACCATCACAAAGCCTCTAGGTGGGAATGCTTTTGAGTTGAGTATTCCTCCTTTCCTTGGCTTGCACCTAGTATTTAATGTAGAGTTTCTTTGACTATATTTTCCACCTTTATTGGACACCTTGGAGGTGGATGATCATTTATGCCCTACAAAACTCAACCCTAACTGCATTGAGTAGGCTACTGTGGAATAGATCATGGACACCAATATTAAGGGCACCTACCAGTAGAATACACAACTCTATCAAGTTGTCGAATCATGATAGCTTCTTCACCGAGGCAATTGGTAATCTATATGGATGTTGATGGCCTCCCACCTATTCTAAGTGGTTCATTTTGGCAGTTTTCCAGTTTGGCAGTTTTTTTTCCTAGTTTTCGGGTCCCTGACTTGTGGGCCGTTTCGAGGCCCTAAACAATGTTTTTAGGGATCACCACAATAAAAAATGAACTTTGATGGATAGTAGCAAAATGTGTAGTCCTCGAATAGACCTTTCTAACGGGATATCGTGCACCTAAAACATAGATCGTATGCAAAAGTTACGACCCTGAGAAGTTGATGTACTAACTTACCCAAACGGGGCCCACATGACTTTTGACGCTTCATCTCCCGGCATTAGGTTTTTGGATGTCTAGGGTTTTTGACATTCATGTTTATTGTAAAAAGGCCTTCAGAGCCTCATTGTAATCATCTTCTTGTGAATGAGCGCATCCGTCACATCTCTTCTCAGAGATAAGCCGCCACCATTCCAGCAAGCTTGTTTTCAACTGCATTTTACAGTTTCAGCTTATTTCCTTATTGAATAGAAAACCAGTTTTACTGTATCTCTAGTATTTTGTGTTAAGCATCTTTTAATAATTTGTATTCATTTCGTTCTGCTCATAAAATCTGGATCATGGTATCAGAGCGGTCTGCTCCTTGTCTTCTTAATGCATGTCCCCAACAAGGTCATGGTACAAAGAATTGGGTCTCGAGCTTGTTTCTCTTAAGGAAAAAATCTCTCACATGCCTAAACGACCTCTCATGGAAAGAGAAAAGAAAGATGGTAGGACAAGATATCCCCTGAAAATTTTGATTAAGGAAGCCCTCACGTAACAAAGGAACGAGATGATGGATAGTTTCATGCAAATCCTTCGGCGGCTACCAACATGCGATGCATCTTCCTCAAGCGAAGGCACCACCCCATTAAAGGTACACATCAACTTCGATATTCCTATATTTGAAGGTCAGATAGACGCAGATGTTGTAGACAAGTGGTTGAATCTACTAGAAGGTTATTGTTTTGTCCATAACTTTTCAAATAAAGAAAAAATTACTTTTGCGCTCCTCAAAGTCGTTCCCCATGTCAAATATTGGTAGGAAACTTTCTATGAGAAAAAGGAAACAAAGGAACCCTCATTATTTACAGTCACGGTCACCTGGGAATCCTTCAGGGATGCTATTAAGGAACAATATTGCCCTGTCAAAAGTTATGACGACTTGTATACCAAATGGACCACACTGCGGCAAGAAAGAGACCAAGAAGTGCCAAATTTCACAAATATCTTCCATACCCTATGCACCAAGATGGGTATCAAAGATTCAAAGTGACATTTGGTGCTCAAGTATCATGTGGCGCTCTGCATAGATACATCCAAAATGAAATGGAATTTTTGGACATCTCATCCTTGGGCGCGACCTATCGATATGTCGTCAAAATTGAGCAAAAGCTCAAACAAAAGACACAACAATTTGGGCCTGGGAACCTATCACAACAAAAACTAGGAAAGGGCGGCCCCAAACTATAGAACAAAGGACAAAAAAAAGATGGAAAATATCAAGACAACCAGTCCAAGCCGCAAGTAAAAAAGGACATTGGAAAGACAAACAAGGATATTGGGAAGTGGTGCGACTTCCATAAGAGCCCTTGGAATAACATTGTTGATTGTTGCTCAAAGAAGTCGTTGGTGGCCAAAGTGAAAGCCTCTGAATCATATGCAGGTTCCAACTCTGACTCAGAACCAGAAAGGGGAAGACGTATCATTGACGGGGAACCCAGTGCCACCGTTAGCTCCAGCTTGGTGAACCAGACGAGCCAGAAGAAGGCGAGCATCTTTTCCATTCATAGATGTGGGTAAAAGGAACCCCACTGCACTTCATTGTTGATAGAAGTATCCATAAGAACCTCATCTCAGAAGAGGTCGTCAAGCGGCTGGCCCTACCGACAACACCAGACCCATAGCCCTACACCATTGGATGACTCCACCAAGGAAGCGATCTCTGTGTCAACCAACAATGTCGATTGTTGTATAGTATCAAGCCCTTCAAAGACGAGGTATTGTGTGATGTTTCTCCTCTCTAAGTTTGTAATTTTTTGGGGGGCCAACCTTATTTATGGAAACGTCATGTTGTATATGAGTCTAGGCCTCGTAGTGTTATTATTACTTTGAACATGAAATTGTACAGGATACCTGAGGCAGTCCCTCCTAGTGCTATTTCCTTGATTCAGATTTTATGAGTAGAATGAAATGAATACAGATTATTAAAATATGCTTAACACAGAATAACATAGATACTGTAAAACTGGTTTTCTATTCAATAAGGAAATAAGTTGAAACTGTAAAATGCAGGAGAAAACAAGCTTGTTGGAATGGTGGTGGCTTATCTCTGAGAAGAGATGTGACGATCATGCTCATTTGCAAGAAGATGATTACAATGAGGCTTTGAAGGCCTTTTTACAATAAACAGGAATGTAAAAAACCCTAGACATCCAAAAAACTAACCCTAAAAGATGAAGCGCCAAAATTCATGTGGGCCCCGTTTGGGTAAGTTAGTACATCAACTTCCCGAGGTCGTAAATTTTGCATAAGAGCTATGTTTTAGGCGCACGATATCTCGTTGGAAAGGTCTATACGAGGACTACACATTTTTATGTTATCTATCAAAGGTCATTTATAACTATGGCGAGCCCTAAAAACGTTGTTTAGGGCCTCAAAATAACCCCACAAGTCATAAACCCAAAAACTAGGAAAACAAAACTGCCAAACTGGAAAACTGCCAAAATGAACCAGTTGGAATAGGTGGGAGGCCATTGACATCCATCTGGATCAAGTGGCTATCCAAGAGTAATATTTAGTAGAATTTTCCCTATCTGATGGAGACACTTAACACAATGGGGACCATTGCCTCCTAAGGAAGGATGATTGATCTAGGTGGATCTCGGTGGCCACCCCATCTTTGTATTTTCTCTATAGTTTTTCAATTCCTAAACTTCCATTGCATTTTTTAGGCTCTAAACAATGTTTTTTGTACCTACAATAGATCAGGGTTTCCATGGTCTTCCTAATCCTTCATTGAAATTGTTCTTGTCTTCTATATTTTTCCAATGGGCTATTGTCCACCTCAAGCGCAGTTTGTATGTGGAAGTTGCAACCCTGTGAACTTGACATATCAACTAGACTACTCAGGGCCCACATTATGTTTTCCATTTCATCTCCTAGGGTTTCTTTTCCTCTTTGGGTTTAGTGATTTATGTTAAAATTCCATTTTGGCCTCTTGTAATTTTCTTCTTACAAATTAGCATAGACGACACCTTTCTATTCAGACATAATCTACCACCATTCCAACCATTTTGTATTACTTTTCATTTCCCAGTCTCTTCCTATTTCATTTATTAATAGAATTTGGTTCTCATGGTTTACAGTGTTTTTTGTAATATTTTTTTGTGTGTGTTTCAAATTGTATTCCTTCCTTTCATTTTGTTCTCTATACAATATAGATCAATGGTATTAGAGAAATATGCTCTTTGTTGTTTCTTGGTGCATGTTCCTAATGAGGTCAAAGTATAGAGAGTTGGGGATCGAACTAATTTCTCTTGGGGAAGACCACTCTCACTAAACCAAGAAGCCTCCCATGGAGGATGAAAAGAGAGATGACAGAGTATGTTATCCTATAAAGTTGTTGCTTGAGAAATCCCCTGCATGATAGATGAGTGAGATGATGTATAATTTCGCCTAGATCCTTCATTGACTACCAATAGTGGTTGAGACACCTTCAACAAGAAACCATTTCAGAGATGCAACATGTCGGGTACGTGTTGTATTATTTGCATGATTGTGGGTCCCCCTATTAGGGGTTTTGAATACCCCGAAAAAAATGGGTTTTTATTCACCAATTTTTTGGGCATTCTTTCACCTTTGGCAGAGGTAGTTTTTCTCCTTTGGTAGTTTAGTGGTGCATGGTATTTCAACCCATGGTTTTCTAATTTTGGTTAAGGAATTAATAATGTAATCTAATCTGCATCAATGGATTAGGGTTTTTAGGATGTCTTGGGATTCTATATATATTGTATTGTAAACAATGAAGTTGGATGGTGAACAGAATTAGAGGTGCGACTCTAAAAAAGGTTGTTGGTTTTCCTGGTTGGGTTTCTAGGGTAAATCTCTGTGTATATGTGTGACTACAATTGTTTTCTTCTATGTGTTAAGAATATGTGTGTGCATTGCATTATTGTAAAAGGTTTAAAACTTACATTTGGTATCGAAACAATTATTGGCTTCAGGGGGATGCCTTTGTGGCTAAGGGTTTGGATCAGGTCTAAGATAAACCTTGTTATAGTGGGAGCACTATGATATCGATTCTTGTGGTGAAAAGAAATGACAAGCAGTTAAAAAAAAGAGATCGAAAAATTTAATGGGAAAAGTTTTGATTTGTGGAAGCTCAAGATGGAAGATATTTTGGTAGAGAAAGACCAATGGGTCGTTGTAGATCCAAGTACCGCACCTACGGAAATGACAACAAAATACTGGAAAAAGTTGGATCAGAAGGCAAAGAGCACAATTCAATTGTGTCTCTTAGATTCAATATTATTGAATGTGTTAGGGGAAGCTACAACCAAGGAATTATGGAATAACTGAACGACTTTGTATCATTCCAAGTCCCTGGTAAACAAACTTTTCCTATGAAAGAATTTGTACAACTTGAGGATGAAAGATGGAGACTCGGTAAAAGAGCATCTGAACACCTTCAATATTGTGGTTATTCAACTATTGTCTATTGATGTTAATATTTCTAATGAAGATAAGTGTATCAGTTTATTGTGATTTTTACCAAACTTGTCGGATAGTTTGGTTGTGGCTATGGGCAGTAATGAAACTACTTTAAGTTTCTATGATGTGGTCTCATCCTTGTTGTTGGAGGAGATGAGGTGGAAAAAGATGGAAATACATACCATAGATGCCTTAAATGTAAGAGGATTCTCCCAGGAAAGAAATAAAAAGAAGTCCTCAAGTGGGAGATCTAAATCTTGAGAAAATATCGTAAAGGTATGCTAGAGATGTGGAAAATAAGGGCATTACAAGAAACAATGTAGATCCATAAGTGTTGAGAGAGGGAAGGGATATAATGATGCCCCTTCTACAAAATAAAAAACATATGCAAATGAAGGAGGGGATGTGTACTTGGATTCTTCAAGCAGACATGCATATCGTGAAGCATGGTTGGTTGACTTAGGTGCATCCTTTCATATGACTCCTCCCAGGGAGTGGTTTTGCGAGTATGAAAGGTATGATGGAGGTGATGTTTTTCTAGGAGATGACTCAACAACCAAAATTTTAGTACAAGGAAAATTCAAGTTGAAGCTCATGGATGTTAGGATTATAACACTCCTTGGTGTTTTTCACATCCCAAGATTGGCCAGGAATTTGATTTCTATAAGTAAGATGGACGATGCAGGTGTAAAAATAATGTTTGAAAAGGAAACACGCAGGATCATTTGAGGAGAAATGGTGTTGCTAAGGGGAGTTTAGATTGGAAATCTATATAAGCTATTGGGAAGCACTATTAGTGGTGGGTGAAACAATGTTGTTGTTCCTAAGATTGGATCTGAAGAAGGAAAAACTCATGCAGTCTCTGGAGAAAATACTATGTTATCACATCAAATAATGGGGCATATTGAAGAGAAGGGGCTTCAAGTACTACATGGTAAAGGTATGGTTGAATGTATGTCAAATTAATCTTTGCATCTTGATTTCTATGAACATTTCTTGTATGGGAAGCAGAATCGGGTAAGATTCCCCTTTGTGCTACAAGAGCATGGGAAATTTTATAGTCGATGCATAGTGATGTGTTTGGACCTGTGATGATTCCATTATTAGGCAAATATGTGTACTATGTCTCATTTATAGATGAATTCTTGAGGAATACATGGATTTATTTCCTCGGGAATAAATTTGAAGTCTTTGAAAAATTTAAAGAGTTTAAGGCCCTTGTGGAAAATTGAACAGAAAAGAAAATTAAGGTGCTACAGACGAATAATGGTGAAGAATTCAGTGAGAAAGAATTCAAGGAATTCTAGAAGAAATGCAATATAGAAAGGTAGAACGCTACTCCATACACACCTAAGAAGAATGGAATTGCAAAAAGGAGGAACATGACGCTAATGGAAAGATCAAGGAGCATGCTTAGTGGTGTCAGGTTGGGACATGAATTCTAGGTAAAGGTAGTGGACATTTCATGTTACCTAGTAAATCAAACACCATCATCAATGTTGAATGACATGATTCCACATGAGGTATGGACTTGTAAGAATCCCTCTCTAATGTATCTCATGGTTTTTTGTTGTGATTCTTGTGCACACATTCCAAAGTAAAATAGGACTAAGTTGGATAAAAAGGTTGAAAAGTGTATCTTTATTGGCTATAAAGATGGTCTGAAAGGTTATAATATTTTGAACCTAGAAACTAAGAAGGCAGTGTATAGATGAGATGTGGTATTTAGAGAAATTAAAGATGTTTTCAAATAGGAAGTCCTACCAAGGGAGGAAGAACTAGAAAAAATAGTTTTTGAATTGAAGGATAATGACTCCGACTCTACAATAGAACAAGTATTAGAAGAAGAAGAGCCTCATACTCCAATATTGAGGAGATCAGTTTGGGAAGTAAGGAAACTAGAAAGGTACACCCACTTGATTTTCATCCTAATTTTGCTTTGTTTATTATTGAATATGATTCTAGAATTGTTAGGGAGGTAGTGGATTCAGAGGATAGAAAACTTTGGGAAAAGGCCATGGTTGAAGAAATAGAAGCCTTGGACAAGAATGAGGCTTGGGATCTAGTCGAGTTGTTGACTGGAAGAAATCCCATTGGTAGAAAATGAGTGTTTAAGAAGAAGTTGAATGTGGAAATAAAAGTGGGGAAATACAAAGCCCAATTAGTAGCAAAAGGTTATTCCCAAGTAGAGGGAATTGACTTTGGTGAAATTTTTTCTCTTGTCGCCAAGTTAACTTCTATTAGATTTCTTTTATCTATTGCTACTGCATTTTATTTTGAAGTAGAACATATGGATGTGAAGAAAACATTCCTACATGGAAATATAGAATAATAAATCTACATGAAGCACCCATAAGTCTTTGAAGTGAAGGAAAATAAAGAGATGGTATGTAGGCTGAAAAATGTCTATGTATGGGTTAAAGCACTAACCAAGGATGTGGTATGAAAAAAATGATACTTATATATTGGGACTTGGTTTCACAAGAAGCAAGGCCGATCACTGTGTGTATTTCAAATTAGTAGGTGATAACCTTATCTTTTGGTCTTGTATGTGGATGATATGTTGTTGATCTAGGAGGATCTAGAACACTAAAAATTGTTGCGGTCGAAGGGAATCGAACCCATAACCTCTGGCTTAACAACCAAATGAACTAACCACTAGTTCATTGATGAGTCTTGTTATGGTTAGCGAAAAAATCCATATTTAATGTGGATGTTATAACAAGTTACCAAGAGGGGAAGCCCACGGGTTTTGACCCCGCAACCTCCACCCGACATACATGCCAACGAACCAAAAACCAACCAAGTACTTTGACCGTTGCACCAACATGCACCTTTGTAAAATCCCTCCAACAAATATTATTTAAGTTTATATTAATACACCAACTGGAATATAGTATAGTCAGGCGGGTTTGAACCCTCGACCTCCACTATAAAAGCACCACACCTTTGACATTGCACCACACAATGCTCGTGTGCTAAGAACTTTGCACATAATATTTTTATGCTTAGTTTTTTAGACACAAGTGAGTCTTGTGATAGAACTTGGAGTGAGTTCATTTTGACATTGATTTGTGTGCCAAGAAAACTCAACAATTTTGGTTTGTGATGTTGTATTTGTGCCTTTGGGCATTTTTGATAAACATATAGAGTGTTTATAGTCAAACGTTTCAGTTTTCCGAGGTGAAGTTTATTTTGGCAGTCACACTTGAGTTTGTGCAGCAGATTAGAAGGCCATTCAAAAACATAAGTTGGATTCATTATTGTATCAAGTATTTTGAGCTTAATAGAGCGGTCTCTCATTTGGAAGTGAACCCAGAGACGTAGCCCAAGATGGGTGAACTCTGTTATCAACTCTTGTAAAGTGCCTTGATTTTTGTTGTTAATATTTCTCTCAATTTCAACATTGTTTTTTTTCCACAAGTTATTTAACAATTAATTAGTTTTGGATAAGTAAGCGTATTCACATGATATTTTAAAACAGTCAAAGATGGTCAAATTTCCCAAATCTAGTCGGATGTTAATGTATTCTTAAGAAATAATTTGGCATCTAAGGATTTTTTATCAAGTGGTATCATAGTTGGTTTGACAGGTATTTTCAAGTAAATGCTTACGAGGTCCAAACCCAAGCTTGGTGAAGGATCGTTTGAAGAGTAAAATCCTGAGAAGGTTCGATGCATGCATTTGGAAAGAAAGAAATGGCTTCAACAAAAGATGAGGATTATTCTAATCCAAATCCTTTCGGTACTGAGGAGGCATTTTATAACATGTTCATGGAAATGAAGGCCATGGTGGAAGAAATGTATGACGGTCAAAAGAAGGCTAAGAGAGAAAGTAAATCAATAAAAATTGAAGCAATTAAAGAAGAAGGATAAGGTGAAGAACCTCTAGAGCCTACTTCACCCTCATGATCATCATCATCTTCTTTCGATGAAAGTGATCATTCTTTTCATAAGAGGAAAAAGCATTCTAAGAAGTCTTCTCATTCTCACGATTTGGCTTTGTTAAAGTTAGATTTAAAGTTTGATTTGCCTATTTATGATGGAGAGTTGAATGCAGAGAAGTTGGATAATTGGGTCAAATAGATTGAAGTATATTACAGGGTACAAAAAATCATAAAGGACACTACAAGGATATAGTTGACTACTCTTTGCTTGAGTGGCACAACTTTGACATGGTGGGAGATTCGAACACAAGATGATCTCATTCAACATGGTAAAATCATTTATTCCTGGATTGAATTTATTGTTGCATTAAGAAAGAAATTGTATCCATTATCTTATATGAAAACATCAATGATTGCTTGGAAACATTTAAGACAATCAAAAGGGAAAAATATTCAAGCTTATACACATGAATTTAAGAGGAAGGCATTGTCTTTGGGAGTTCCATTACATATTCTTGAAACTCTTCTAAAGTATATTGGTGGTGTTATCACTGAAAAATTGCTCACAACAATACAGACAATGGTTGAAGAAAACATCAACACAACACAACAACCAACATACTTCCAACATTTACAGAACCTATTCAGCAAGATACCAAAACTATACAAAAATCCCATGAATTTATGCGCACTTCCATGAAATCCAACATGTGAACATCTGTGTATATCAACACAGTGCTAAATGCACAGACTGCACGACTTGCATGACTATCCTTGAAGAAACCCACATTGATCTGGAAACAACACATTTATGAAATAGATTGGGCATCAACCACTTCCAGGTTGAAGTGTACCATGACAAGACCTCAATATTAGCTCGAAATCTTGCCTTGGGGCTACTGAAAGGGTAGTAAGTACCTCCAAAGGTCTCCCATTCACACTTAGAAAATTTTATGTAATATATTTCTATGGTCCTATAAATACATGGCCATGGTATGCTAAAAAAGAAAGGAATTCATTGTATTATATGCTACCCATGTGCTTTTAGAGAAGCCATCTATTATCTTGAAAGATACTTGAGCAAACATAGCAAGTGGTAAGTTTTTCACCTCTTGAGAAGCTTGACCAAGAAGTTCTTCACCATTGTTAGTCACAGAAGAGGAACACTCTATTTTGGGGGGACTTAAGAGCCTTCCTAAGGAGCAATAAGGGATTCACAAATCCCGCTTTTCTTGTTTGGTGTTCTCAATTCAAGGATCACTTTCCATTTGGGTAGTTATTTCTTGTGTCGTTTTCATGCATCTCTTTGAGTTTGTACATGCTTAGTTTACTTCCATTTCTTGGTTATTTGTTTTGTCATTTACTTTCTTGTTGATTCACTAATCAACTAGTCACTTCATGTGTTTTCTTGTTGGTCTAACAAGGTAACTAAAGCGCTTTTTTTTGCTCACCCAAGTGACCAAAAGAGACCAACAGATTGGCGACCATATTGGTGGAAAGGACCAGATTCCTCCCCAATTAGGCCATTAAAGATTTCATTCTCACTTTTTTGTATTTGCAGGAACCAAAACCGGCCTAGCCCAATCCTCAGACACAACAATTTAGTCTCTTGTTGAGAGAACTCAATTCAAATTTTCATCCCGCCATTTCTCTGTGTGTGTGCAGGTACGGGATAAACAATCGCACAGGACTATGCATTTCACCTTCTATTTGTTCATCCATACTGCACATTGTGCGTTACTGTCAGCAGTAAAAATCATGCAGAAGCACTTTTTTATTGGATTGTAAGGGATTTTGAAGTTGGTTTCACCAAGTAGTTGTAGGTTTATTTCCTGCACTTTGTAAAAGCCACATAAAGTAGGTTTTGAGTTCTTTCTTGCATAGGTACTAATTAGCCACACATAGACATATAAAGGGGTAAAAAATAACCATATAATCTTTCCCTTTCTTTGTTTCCACATGGATGACTTAGTATAGCATTTTAATTTTACAAATCATTACATTAAATTGGGACTAGGCAACTATTTTAACATCTTTGAGTATGCTCTTCCCCTTGCACCTTTGAGCAATCTAGGGGAATTAGAAACCTCCATCTCCATTTCAAATAAATCATTTTAGGAGAGTCCAATACCTCTTAGTTTGTTTATTTTGCAACTAAATCAATCATTTTAGGAGAGGCCAATACCACTTAGTTTTCTTATTTTGCAACTAAATCAATCATTTTAGGAGAGGCCAATACCTCTTAATTTCATTTTTAAAACACAATATTAAAGGATTTGTAAGGCCCCATACATGCCCACACGTTTTACAATATTAGAATAATTTCAAGTTTTTTAGCAAATAGAACAACCTATGAGAGTTTAAAGGATTTGTAAGAGCCCATACATGCTCAGTACATATCTACAATCTAAGGAGAATTTCAAAATTTTCTTAGATTAGATAACATTCTAGGAAGTTAAATAGATCAAGATTAAGGACCCACATGTCCACCATGCCAGTGATCTAGGGCTTTTAAAATTTTGCAAGGATTGTCTTTGCACTTAGTAATGTAAAGTTAATCAATATTTGTAAACGGCCAAGCGATGTCCAAATGTTAATTTTTTGATCACCTAACTTATTAAAAATCAAATGACACCAGCACTTCTTTCACACAAAGTTCACCACTCACTCAAAAGATTTTTTATTAGATACTTGAAACTGTAGTATGCTCTTCTCCCCATGCCCACAGGTGATCTAGGAGAATAATAAGGGTTTCATTTTTCTAGTGGAATTCTTGCTCACACCATTTTAATCAACGAGGTTGGCCCATGACCCAAACCTCATATCCCATTTCAAATCCTAAAAGCAACCACTAAACAACACATATTTAACCTCCACGGGAGGASCACAAAAGAAATTTTTAGTCTAAGTTAAGATTTTGGGGATAGGCATCCAAACAACTCCCCATTATCATTTCTCATTAAAACTTAGAAGTTGTGAAATAGTATATTGAAATCCTATAAATGAAGTAGTCATGCACCATAAGGCGGTGGGATACCTATGAAGGGTAAAAGGCTGAGGTCTGGTTGTTCTATGTGTGCCTCCTTGGGTCACCCAACTCTTGGAAAGCATCCAACACATGACCCATTTCTTAGGCCGAAAATCTAAATGTTGTGCATGATCGAGGTAATAGTGGCCAAATCTAGGTTTTCCACCTAGGTGGTGATTGTGGGTTGCAATCGCACCTCAATCAGATTTTGAACGACTATTGGGAAATATCATTGGTACTTGTGAGATATGTCACCTTGACCCCTCATTATAATTGATTGTTCATACCTTCACCAGTTCCTCTTCTGGTGCGTTCGTGCCCCATTGTTGAGTGCTTTTGGAAGGCCCAGTGCTACTTTGAGAGGAAGGATGTTACATCTTTTGGGACGTGCATTTTATTTTGTTTCCCCTACGCAAAAAAAAACCCAAACTAACCTACATTGTTGCTTGTTTAGTTGGTTTATGTATGATCATTGATTACATACAGTTTTAAATGACATTGTTGAGATAGTCCACAAATATAAAAGTCACTTGTTTATTTTATTTCTCTCATCACTATTCACACACACTTTTTAGCTAGTCCAGAACCATATGGGAACCACATAATCCTTGTCATTCTAGATGCTTGCTTAGCCTCCCACCAGTGTTGGGAGATATTTCTGGTTTTATTGCCTCGTTGAGTCAAATTCCTCACTCACCTTTGAGTGTTTCAGTGTTGGGATCTACCTTACTTGGTTATACCTTACTTTGTGCAAATTCCCCCAAAAAACCATATTGTAGCCCCTCCTCTTCAGGTATTGTCTCTCAAACCATCAACCACCATGGAAGGACCACAAAACCTACCATGTATAACCCCATCCTCTTCTTCCAAGTTTGGAAAAACTTGGGCCCCATCTCCTACTTGTATTGGTCATCCACCACTCACACGAAGTAAAAAGAGAAACACCCGTTATCAGCACCCACAACATGGAGGAAATACTTGTAAAGATGGGGGCACTCATAGTGCCCACCAGAAATACAATCAAACCAAGCATAAATGTACCACCTGTACATGGAATCATCACCCTTGCCCCTTTTGTGAGCTTTATGGTCACCCATTGATTCGTATTATTTTGATAACGACATGAAGACAAAAATATAGCAAAGATATAACAAGGAAATACACAGAGATATTGCAAGAAACACATAAATATAGTGAAACCCAATTTTTATTAATGAATAAGAGAGAAAAACATTGTAGAACACAAACTCGCAAAATGCGGTAGTTTATCTCTAAAAAGAAAGAGATGCTGGCTACGCTTCATTCGCAACATTATTTACATCACACTCAATTACATGCTTAAAGGGCCTCCTTTACCTCAATTATATATGAGAGAGTGAGAGGAGAACAATTCCCATGATGCATGTGGGATAAATTGGTATAAGTTTATAAAATTTCATAGCCATGTAAAACACTAGGACTTCTTGGTCGGTCACTCATCCCAGTACTACTCTAGCCTGATGCAGATTTCGAATGGGATCTGCTGCATTAATGTTATGTTTGATCTAGGTGGATATTGGTGGCCACCCACCTATTCCAACTGGTTCCTCTTGTTAGTTTTTAGTTCAGTAGGTTCTTCTATACTTCTTTTTAATTGTGGGTTCTACACTTCCAGAGATGTCTTAATACCTACACATCTTCTAGGTGGAGATTGGTGGCCTCCCATCTAATCCAACTGGCTTATTTTGTATGTTTCCATGTTAGCACATCTTGTTGTACTTCAAGGGTCGTTTTGGGGCCCTTACCAGTTTTTTTTTGGCTCACCACAATCAAACTATAGACAGAGTTAGAGTTTTATGGCGTAATGTGTATTTCTCTAAAATACCTTTCCAACGGGCTATAACGCGCCTAAAATGGAGGTAGTATGCAAAATTTACGACCCCGGGAAGTTGAGGTACCAACTTACCCATAGGGGTCCACATAACGTTTGGTGTTTCATCTCCTAGGGTTAGGTTTTTGGATGTATAGGTTTTTTGCATTCATGAGTAATATCAAAAAGGCCTCTGGAGCCTCATTGTGATCATTCTTCTCAGAGGGATGTGCATAGCATCCACATATTCTCTTCTCAAAGATAGCTACCACCATTTGAGCAAGTGTTTCAGTTCTGCAGTTTTACAGTTTCAGTCTATTTGATTTATTTAATAGAAGATATTGTTCACTGAATATCTGTTTTGTTATTCATATCTTTGTGTTTATTGTATTCAATATGTTAATTAGTTCATTCTGCTCCTAAATATGGATCAGTGGTATCAGAGCAGTCTGGTCTTTATTTATTTTTCTTCATGCATGTCCCTGACAAGATTTGGGTACAAGAAGTTAGGACTTGAACCAATCGATCCGTTGCAAGTTCGATCACATCGATCCCGACAACAACCCATGGGAGATGAAAACAAATATGATGGAGCAAGAGATCATTTTAAAATGTTTATCGAGGAATCCCTTACACGAAAAAGGAATGAAATGATGGACAACTTTGCGCAGATCCTTCGGTGGCTACCCACAGGAGAAGCATCTTCATCAAGCAACCATGCAACCCCCTTCAAGGTACATGTAAATTTTGATATTCCATTATTTGAAGGACTGATAGATGCAGATGTTGTAGATAAATGGTTGAATCTGCTCAAAGGGTATTTTTTAGTTCATAATTTTTCCGATAGGGAAAATATTACTTT
>JASDQU010100226.1:122426-140696 GCA_032191745.1 Picea mariana | reverse complement strand
CCAGAATCCCAAGGTGGAAAATCCCCTTGGCCTCCCATCTGGCCCCAAATACAATTGTAATCTTATATTCTTCGACTATATATTTTCTATAGATGGGTCTATTTACATGAACTCCATAGGAAACAACCCCTCCATCCATCCCTAGTAGCAGGTCAATATCGATACATTTATTCCTTGACATTTAATATTTCAAATTATATTATCAATTTGCATAACTGAATTCAATTTATACAAGCTCTAGATGTTTGATTGTCTGTGATGTGTTTGAAGACAAATTATTTCGGATATGCAATCATAATGAACAACAAGGCATGACCTTACATGAAGGTAAAGAGAAGAAAATATACATTTGGAATCATGAATTCCAACAACCCTCGCTTCTACAAATCTACCTTAATAAATGACCGCAACATGACCCATGCAGGATCCACTTGGCATACTTACTTGTGCTCATGAGTGTGAAAGAATTCATGTTGGCTCCTTTTGAGATTGTAAACATCATCGTGGATTTTAATGTTTCGACCACAGAGGAGGCCACCTTAACCAATGACGCAACATATCCATACCCATCAGGAGACCACATCGACGATTTGAACAAGAAGGTCATCAAAATCCTTATTGAAACCATGACAAATGCCTTGCGTTCTCATGAGAATCCTGCCCAAATCCATGAAAAATGAAATACACAAGGAAATTTACAATAGGCCACAAACATGCGAACATCATAGATGGTGGTTTTAAGAGGCTTTGGACAGACGAAAAAAGGTTTGGAGGGAACCGTCCCCTTAAAAAAATGCCTTCGGCATTATTATTATTATTATTATTATCTTAATATAATAATGTGATCCAATAATATTATAACAATATTTTAATTCTATATAAATTATAGAAAATATATGTTCATGTAGTTTACTATAATATCAATAAATGATATTACAATATATAGTTAAACTGTATATTGTGTATTTACATACGACGATGAATATTATCTCTACGATGAATGTATCTCGGTGAATATTATCTCTATGGTGGTGAATATTATCTTTGTGGTGCTACTGCATGAATATTTATCGGGTCTAGGATGAATCTTGTTTGCGGTAAATCTAATCTACGGTAACTCTGTTAGTGACTATTCAAACCCTTCTCTGAATCAGGTGCACACGTTTTTTTTTTTTTTTTTTTTCAATATGTGTAATTCACCATTGATACCTAAATCTAATAAAGGAAGGCATAACAAAGTAACCATAGATAGTTTGTATGAATCCATAGAATCAATAGAAAAATGTTTGCATGAATCTATAGAATCAATAGAAAAACGTAGAGAAGAGAGAGAAGCCAAACTTCAAAGTGAATTGAATTAGTAGCAATGCTTCGAAGTGAGTTACTAGCAATGCTTGATAACAAATTTAGATCCTTCGAAGATAATATTCAGAGACAGATGGACAATAAACTACTAGGGTTTCACACTTAGCTACACAATATGGAGGCTATAATACAAGAAATAGAACAAAAACAATCAATGAAAGAAAAAGAGGTGGATGGAAATAGCAATCTTAGGGACAAAATTAAAGAGTTAGAAGACAAGATAATTAACAATTTGGCCCTAAATAGCGTGGAAAACAAATTGGAATATAAATATATCAAAGAGGAAATGAATAAGCTCATAGAGTTAGACCATGAGTGTAACAAAAGAGCCTTGAACCTCATAACTTTTGGTATAAAAGATTAGAATGATGAGGACACATTAGCAATAGTCAAGGAAGAATAAAAAAATAAATCACAAATTGAAACAATTGGCCTTATAGAAACAAAAAGGTTGGGCAAAACAATTGAACATAAAGATAGGTTGATTCGGGCTATGGTAACCTCTAATGTGCATAAATATGACATACTTAGTAAAACCCCGAGCTTAAAAGGGTCTGGAATAGTTATAAATGAAGACCTCATTCCAGAAGATCAAGCTAAATTAAGGAAGGAGGTTCAAAAGGTAAAGGAAGCTAGAAAAGAAGGAAAATGGGCAATAATTAGGAACTAAAAAGCTATTATTAGGGATAGAGACTAAAAGGACAACGATAAATAGCAATTCAGAATGCTTTGGATCCTCTTTTGCAATTGTCATGGTTTTCCATGGAGTAAAGCGCCTATACTAAGCTAGATCTCAAGTGACATTGACATTATTCTCTTGGTTGAAACTTGGGAGCATGAAGAATGTAAGGTCCCCTAATATCGAAGTTTTTGTTTTGTGGTCCACATGGAACAAGAAGTATTCCCGTAGAGGGATTGGAGGCATAACATGTTACATAAAAATGAACATCTATCCTCACATTCGGCTTCATAAGAAAGATCCTCTCAATCAGTACATATTGATGGAGATATCTGATATTAATGCTAAGAATATTTATATAGTGATATGTTATTTCGCACCTATTAGCTCTACTTTTTATACAAAAAACAATCTAGATAAGAATTGTCCCTACAAAAGCTTAGAGCAAGATATCTACATTATGAAAAATGAAGGTAGCATCCTCCTATTATGAGACTTTAATGCTATAACTGCAACTAATCAAGCTATATTTTAAGTAATGACTTCAACCCTAATCCTCTTTGGCTAGATGAGGACCTTGTCTTAGCTAACAGTTACAAAAGGAACTATGAAGACCCGATCATGAATTTGTTTGGTACTGAGTTAATCAAGCACTGTAGTTCTCAAGATTTAATAATTTGCAATGGTCTAAAGAAGTGGCCAAATTCTAACATGATGACTTGTATCCATGGGCTAGGTAGCAGTATTGTTGATTATGTAATATCGGATATCCCCATATAGAACCAAATAGTAAACTTTGATCTTTTAGATGACCACAAACCTGAATTTGATCATAGACCTCTAACCCTAACTCTTAACTTTTCCATGCACAAAATCTCTATAGTGGAGCACTCTAACAGTCAAAGGCACTTACTTTTTGACCAAAAAAAGTCGATCACTTCTTAAAATACTTAAGCATTGATTTAAAAATCATATCATATCAGAACAATATTGAAGTTGACTATCATAATTTTACATCAACCCTCTCTACTTCAATTAACAATTTCTCTATTGAGGTGCTACATAAAAAGAAAAACATTACAACTAACCCTTGGTATGATAATGTATGTAAAATTGCTAGAAAATCCATTAGGGATGTTTCCAATGCATCTTTAAAATGTGATAAGATAAATAGATCCAAAACCTTAATTAAACAAAAAAAAAAGACTATATACATAGAAAGCAAGAGAAGATTTTGTACCTATTTATAAAGATAGATCCTAAGAAATTCTAGAGGCAAATTATAACTCGTAAAACTAAAGAAAATAATAAGATTCCCTTGAAGGATTGGAATTTCTACCTTCAAAATTTGTATGAATTCCCTAACGTCATGGACGACATGCTAAACAACTCTACAAAGGATGAATTATTTTTTATAGAAGACATTAAGCTTGGGGTTAAGCGGCTCTCAAAAGGAAAATATAAGGACATCGAAGGTTAAGAAGCTGAAATATTAAAAATTGGAGGACCTATCATCATCCCTCACATATGTAAGCTCTTCAATTTATCTATCCAGCAAGGCTTCCCAAAACCTTGGACTCAAAGCTTCATTGTACCTATTTTTAAAAGCGGGGATAAAAACAATCCCTCTAATTAGAGGACCATTATGATTAGCCCCATTTTAGCTAATCTATATGGAAGTATTTTGGAAAAGAAGATCAGCACATGGCTAGAAAGCCATGGAAAAAGAGATAGAGGCCAGGCTGGGTTTAGAGGCTACCATCTATTGTGGACCACCTTGTTACATTTAGAATCATTGCAAAGGAGTGTTGTAATGATAAAATATATCTCCTTTGTTGTTTCGTTGATTTTAGAAAACATTTTGACACTATGCCCACAACTAACCTCTGGAACAGGTTAGAAGAGATTAAAGTCCCTTTCGAGTTAAGAGTTCCTACAATAAGGCTATATGAAAAAGTTATTTCCAAGTTTAGGAGCACTGAGGGTTGGTTAGAAGAAATTAACTGTAATATAGGAGTCAAGCAAGGTTTTCCCCTATCCCCTACCCTTTTCGACATATATATTGAAAAGTTGGAAGATTGTTTGGAGGACGCAGGCTATGTTGGCCCAAATCTTGCTAGTATAGTCATCGTCCTCCTTCTTTATGTTGATGATATTTTTCTAATGGCGAAGAGTCCCTATGGCATAGGCAAGCAACTAATAAGCCTCAAGTACTTCTGCTATAGCATGGGCATGACTTTGAACACTAACAAAACAAAGGTTATGATAATTAAATCCAAAAGGATCACCTACGATACTTTTGTTTATGACAATAATAGCTTGGAGGAAGTGCCTTCATACAAGTATCTTGGAATTGATATCCACCACAAGCTCAATTGGAACTATAGCATTGAAAAAGGGATAACTGGAGGGTGGAAAGCTTATTATGGGTTCAAAAACAATTGTAAATCAACATACCTTTGGCTTTGGGATTAAAAAAAACTCCTCTTTCACACTCTCCTCACTCTAGTTATATTATATGGATGTGAAGTTTGGGGTTGTAGTATAAATAGATAATCTCGGAGAAAGATAGAACAGATCCAAAAGAATTTTATAACTTATAATCTCAAAATTAAGGGCAATACACCATATCATATCCTCCTTGTTATCCTCTATCCTAGGGATAACTAAGGAGATTATGTCTCGAGGCCCACAGGTCCTAGACATGGAGTACCGAGAGCCATATGACTTGAGCTTGGCCCTAGAGAGCCCATATTTTCTTCATTGCCTCCTATCTATCAGTAAGAACAACATCCATGCCATATGCCCGATTCTGAAGTAGCAGTGGATCTTTCTCCATGAGGTAATGAGTCCGGGTATCATGGTATGTGTCACTCTGATTCTCAAAATGTTTGAATATGTGCATTGAATTCTCTTTTGTTTCATGATGTTCGCTTGGAAATTATGCTCTTTAACTTGTCCATACTTGGGGGGGATGACAGAGTGCCCTATTAAGTTGGTTCCCTTAGGTATGAGTTTCTAGTGGGTGGGTCTATGAAAGGCCATCATCCATTCCTTCCATACTTACCACTTTTCATCATTATCCCTCTCATCTTTCCCCTACATTGGTTCGAGCATTGGGTTTGCCAAGCTAGTAAGGGTTGTACCTTGCCTTGTTGGAAGAAGGGGATAAAGTCATAGAGGGTAAAAGTAGTTGGAAAAATTTAAAATCCAAGATGAAACCTTGAGATGCTTCACCCAGGGATTTCCGAGAAAGCAATAAAAGGCTTCTCAACAAGAAAAGGGGACCCGCAAAATAAAATAAAACTCAAGATCTAGTTGGTGGATAGGAGGTCTCATCATGAGCCGACCTATTAGGTCCATGGGCATGTAGCAGTATGACACTACCATCCATCTAGTCACCAAACCATGGTAGTGGCTCTTGGTGGCATAACCAAGAGAAAGGGGGTGTCATCACGAGCCAACCTTCTCATTTTCGTGAAATGCTTGTGGGTAACGCTGTCACCACTGGTCACCATGCCAGGACATTGTCCTCCAACTATTCTCTTGAAAACAAAAAAGCAATAAGACAAAGAATAAAAGGCATTGAATGGGATAGGAAACAATGACATCCATGACAAGGTGCAACTCGCCCTCTACAGAGGAACCCACAAGTAAGACCTACATTTCCCTGTTATCATTGCACCCCTTGCCTAAACATTCCCTACACCATCTCATGCATCTACATGACCTAGATTGGTATTCAACTAAGAAAAACTCCAAACCTAAGGAGGATTATCCCAATAGGACATCTTGAGACCCTCTCCAAACCTGGCTTGTTAAACTACATAACGTCTTTGAGCATTTGTATGGGTAAAGGGGCGTTTGATGCACATGTTTGGGTAACTTGATTATTAGACGTGATTGACATTGCTATGCTCACTGTGAATTATGAGCCCATGGAGGGAATATTTGTTGTTGTTGCAGGCCCATGCCCGACGGACAGGTACATATGGGTAGATGATTAGTTCATACCTCCACATGTCTAAAATCCCAGTAGATGGATGTTGTGATCCCATCTAGGGGAATAGGGACACTAGAGGCTTGCACCAGAGAAAAAGAAGTACGTTCCACTAGAGACACTTTGGTAGGCCTAGACCTAGGGGGTCTTTCCCTTCCACCATGACGTTGGCCCTTGAAGTCTCATGACATCATCATATTGAGCCTTGACGCATCTAGTTAGGGTTTTAGCATGAGGACGGCTTGGTTGGCATGTGTGGTAGCTGCTGAGGCCTTTTGAGGCCTAGAATTCAATGATGGGGCCTAACATCACCCTTAGAGGGGCATGACGTCATCCCTAAAAGACAAATTAGGGTTTAAATTGTTAATTTTATGTAAAACTGAATTTTTGATGTAAATTGGCCATGTCGACCTTTTTTTACTTTAATTGTAATTAAAGGTCACGATTATTGTATAAATAGAGAATTAAGACTCAAATTTTTTCATCATCTTTCACTCACACAAGTGTGAGGTCTGAAATTTGTCCCTCTTTAAGGGTGTTTGGCTTAAATTAACTAGTGTGCAACTTCTCGGAGAGGCTATCTTTGGTGTATTTTGGCATTTTCATGGTGGGAAGTCTTCAACTAGGGTTTTGTGGCTAGATTATTCTTGATGAAGTAAGTAAAATCTTCAATTCTTCATTTATTTTGAATGGTTATGGTATGTTTACTTGTTCATTTCTAAGATTATGAAATTGCTAGTTTGAAACCCTAGGAGAGAAGCACGTGTTATTGTCCTTTTCTTTATAATTTTTCACCTACTTGATTTTTCTAAGAAACATCTACTTTGAGGAATATACTAGAGCCCTACCTTTGTAGCATTTTAATAGCATTGCTTCATTAAGCTTCATACATTTTATTTCAAGCTTGATCTAAAGAAGAAGGAAATCACTAGGGCCTAGGGTTACCTACTTTCTAGCATTTTTTCCTTCTAGGGTTTTAGATATTGAGGCCTTAGGTTACTAACACCTCAATCATCTTACCCTTCCTTTAGTTCATCCATTATCATTTGTTGCTTTCCTGTAAGAATTGTCACTGCAAACTTTGACTCCATTACCCTAAAAGGCATTAGTTCACACCTTGCAAGTGATTGATTGACCAAACAAACTCTTAAACCTTCTTCCTTAAGATTTTTACTAACTCTTACTAACTTTGGATTAGACTAACTCACTAAATAATTTGATATTTTTGAAAAATATTGCTACAACCATCTATAACAACAAAAAATTCATCTTAAAATCAATATTAAAAGCTAATAATACATTTGCCATGGTTGCTTCTGGCAATTACTATCATTTTGTCAATTTTATGCTATCATTTCTTGTCATTCTTGAAGCATTGTTGAGGCATAATTGTGTATATGTTTCTAAATATATATTATTGTTATACATACTTCTATTGCTTCAGCTTTTATATCAGCTTGTTCATTTATCAAAAGTCTATAGTTTTATGAAACACTAACATCATATGGTACTTGCAAAAATAACATCGTTTCTTGTTGTCTTGTTCTGGGCAGGTACACTTAAATATTATTTTGCTTCATCTCATTAAAACCCTTGGAAATTTTTATCAGAGTGACCTGTGAGAGGGGTGGGACTTTCTTAATACTTTTTCCTTAGCCTTCTCAAACCCCTAGGTCACTGGGGATGTCTTCCCTCAGGTACTACTCCTAAATAGAAAGAGGTGTCTTATTGAGGTGACAATGATAGGACATCCTCCTTGTTATGCCAATTTAGTACCCACTTTCCTTTGGCTTTGGGCAAGTACAAATTGCGCAATAACATTTTGGCACCGTTGTCGCGGAACATCAAGTCAATTGTCCTCGAACGACACTTTTTCGGTAAGCCTTTTATTCAAATCCTTTACTTCACAAAGCTTACCTGGTGACTCCACTGAGGGTGATCCCCTCATCCCTTTGATAGTTTCAAGAAAATTATTTGGCGACTCCACTAACCTTTTCCAAGGTGCCACCTTACTTTCAATTTTGTGATATTTCCAAGTTATGGGATCATGACGCCCTGGGAAAAAGCGTATTTGACTATTGATTTCAAAAGTTTTCAAGGATACTCGCATTACTTTGATGAAAAATGGTTGAACAAATCTCCAATATTTGGAGGCCTCCCAATTACTCACATTGTAGAGTTCTTGAAGTATGTGAGCGAGATTGGATGGGGAGGGGAGGATATTCTCGTAAAATTATTCATACTTTCCCTACCATCATTTTTGCAAGATTGGTTTAAGGGTTGTTACGAAGATAGGGGTATATCATCTTTCATAGACCTCATCAATAGGTTTATTGAATTTTTCAAACCATGATGCCAAACATATGAAGATGCCCTTCAAAATCTCACAATAGCCTTAGAGAACGAAGGATTCACCATTGACATTGCAGAAGATCTCAGGGATGTATACCATACTCAATACCAAGAACACTATGATACAGAAGAAGAGATTTACGAAGAAAATTGTCAACCCGTGAAGAGGAGCAAGATTTCTCCCATGATTCGATAGAATGCAGTTAATATTTAACTAGAGAAGTGAATTATGAGGATGAAGCACTGGTAACCACTCCTCCGTTCGATGAATCTCTCCAAGATCCTATCTCTCCTGCACAAGATGAAGAGAATGAGGTGAGTCATTTTCCTTTCCAGTTTTTTGATGATACCTTGTTCTATGATTCATAAGGTGAAGATGTAAAGGAACACTTGGAAGAGTTTCCTCCATTTTATGATGAAGACGAAGAGATGAGTCTTGGGGATGGTGTACTGGACCCTCTTCCATTTGATGAAGTCATCCAAGCCATTGATGCTCCTGCACAACAAGAAGTGAACATGGTAAGTTACTTCCCTTTCCAGGATTTTGATGATGCTTTGTTTTATGATTTGGAAAGTGAAGAAGTACTAGAGGAGGCCTTGGATGCATTAAATCCCTCATGTTATGATAAAGGTAGTGACATTGTTGATAATATTGATGAGTTCATAAATGTTGGAAGACGTAAGTGGGATGTGATTGGTTCTAATGAGCATCCCATTTATGATATGGAAGAAAATTTCCAAGTGTTTCCTTTACAACCATCATATGAGGTTACTAATGATTCTGACATTTGGAAACAAGGAAATGATATAGTTAGAGATATCTCTAAGGGTGACCTAGTTCTGTTTTCTCCTCATGATTTTCGGTCATACCTCAAAGATTTTGATGAGTACTCCTATGAGCACTTGGATTTATTTTATGAAGAAAGTTATCAACCATCGTTGTGCTAAGATCTTGATAGAGGTGAGTACATTGCTTGCTTGGAGAAGGATCTTTATGACAATGTTTTCCAACTCCCTTCGACTATTTTATCTCGCTATGTCACTAAAGGTGTAGTTGGGAAGCATGTCCTTTGTCTTAAGTTTTCTTTGAGGAAAATCTTACTTTTATAATTCAAGGGTAGGCTGAATACCTCAAGAAGAAGTTTGTTATCTCAATCTTTCATCCTTCCCAAAAATTGTCAGTCGTCCTCTAGGTTCTTTCTAGTCCCTTCCCAAACCTCAGATTGTGAAGATGTCCAAGGTAGACAAACTTCAGACTCTTTGAGTTAGTCTATTCAACCTTTGATTTCTTACGATCCCTTTCTAAGATGGATTGAGAACTTTCCTGATAGTGTGACTTGGCACAATTTTGTCCCTCCCTCTCGCCTCCATGAGCTAGACTTTATGATTTCCGATGATACAATACATTTTCTAACTCATGTTATTTTTGTGCTTGACTTATCATTGTTTTGGTTTATGATGAAGCACAAAGGCAGGTATTACGAGACATTGCTAGGATGGTTTCACTGGCTATTTGACTACACCTAGCATTCAACCAACAATTAAGTACAGGTAAGTAGGTACGCATTTGCATTCATTGTATATACCATCTGCATATCATTCTAGAGTAGTGTAGTTGTAGTTTCATTTCCATTTGTATATATGATTGCTTACTTTTATTTCATTGTATCATATATGAGCCAGGGTTGATATCACCACCCCAAAATATTACTAATCGCTTTTGTTGAAATCTAGCAAATCACAGGTCATGCCAGAGATGATGAGGTTCTCATATGCTCTATGGTGAGCACATGTCCCCGAGTTGGAGCCAGATGTTATCCCCTATCCTAGGTATAACTAAGGAGATTATGTCTCGAGGCCCAGAGGTCCTAAACATGGAGTATCGAGAGCCATATGACTTGAGCTTGGCCCTGGAGGGCCCATCTTTTCTCCAGCACCTCCTATCTATCAGTGGCAGCAACATCCATCCCATCGACCTGATTCTGAAGTAGCAGTGGGTCTTTCTCCATGAGGTAATGAGTCTGAATATCATGGTATGTGTCACTCTGATTCTAAAAACGTTTGAATATGTGCACTGAATTCTCTTTTGTTTCATGACATTTGCTTGGAAATTATGCTCTTTAACTTGTCCATACCTAGGGGGATGACAGAGTGCCCTATTAAGTTGGTTCCCTTAGGGATGAGTTTCCACTGCGTGGGTAAATTCCTTCCATAATTACCACTTTTCATCATTATCCCTCTCATATTTCCCCTACATTGGTTTAGGCATTGGGTTTTCCAAGCTAGTAAGGGTTGTACCTTGCCTTATGGGAAGAAGGGGCTAAAGTCCCAGAGGGTAAAAGTAGCTTGAAAAAGTTAAAAGCCAAGATGAAAAATTGAGATGCTTCGCCCAGGGAGTCCCGAGAAAGCAAGAAAAGGATTCTCAGCTAGAAAAGGGGACCTATAAAATAAAATAAAACTCAAGATCTAGTTGGTGGATAGGAGGTCTCATTATGAGCTGGCCTATTAGGTCCATGGGCATGTAGCAGTATGACACTGCCATCCAACTAGTCACCAAACGAGGGTAGTGTCTCTTGGTGGCATAGCCATGAGAAAGGGGGTATCATCACAAGCCAACCTTCTCATTTCCGTGAAATGCTTGTGGGTAACGTTGTCACCACTGGTCACCATGCCAGGACAATGTCCTCCAACTATTCGCTTGAAAAGAAAAAGTAATAAGACAAAGAGTAAAAGGAATTGAATGGGCTAGGAAAAAATGGCATCCATGACAAGGTGCAGCTCGCCCTCTACAAAGGCACCCATAGGTAAGACCTACATTTCCCTGTTATCACTGCACCCCTTGCCTAAACATTCCCTACACCATCTCATGCATCTACATGACCTAGATTGGTATTCACCTGGGAAACACCCCAAACCTAAGGAGGATTAGCCCAATAGGACATCATGAGTCCCTCTCCAAACCTGGCTTGTTAAATTTCATAACATCTTTGAGCATTTGTCTAGGTAAAGGGGGGTTTGATGCACATGTTTGGGTAACTTGATTATTAGACGTGATTGACATTGCTATGATCCATGTGACTTATGAGCCCATGGAGGGTGTACTTATTGTTACCGCACAACCATTCCCGATGGATAGGTACATATGGGGAATTGATTATTTCAGACCTTCATGGGGCTAAAATCTCACCAGATGGATGTTGTGACCCTAGCCAGGGGCATAGGGACATTAGAGGATTGCACCGGTGAAAAAGAAGGACGTTCCACTAGAGACACTTTGGAAGGTTTGGACCTAGGGGGATCTTTCCCTTCCACCATGATGTTGGCCCTTGAAGGCCGATGATGTCATCATATTGAGCCTTGATGTCATCCAATTAGGGTTTTGGCATGAGGACGGTTTGGTTGGCACGTGTGGCAACTTCTGAGGACTTTTGAGGCCCAACGTTCAATGATGGGGCCTAATGTCACCCTTAGAGGGGCATGACATCATCCCTAAAAGACAAATTAGGGTTTAAATTGTTAATTTTATGTAAAACTGAATTTTTGATGTAAACTGGCCATGTCAGCCTTTTTTGACCTAAATTGTAATTAAAGGTCATGATTATTGTATAAATAGAGAATTAAGACTCATTTTTTCATTATCTTTCACTCACACAAGTGTGAGGTCTGAAATTCATCCCTCTTTAAGAGTGATTGGCTGAAATTAACTAGTGCACAACTTCTTGGAGAGGCTATCTTTGGTGTAGTTTGGCATTTTCATGGTGGAAAGTCTTCAACTAGGGTTTTGTGGCTAGATTATTCTTGATGAAGTAAAATCTGCAATTCTTCATTTATTTTGAATGGCTATGGTATGTTTACTTGTTCATTTCTAAGATTATAAAATTGCTAGTTTGAAACCTTAGGAGGGAAGTACATGTTATTGTCCTTTTCTTTATAATTTTTCACCTACTTGACTTTTCTAAGAAACATCTACTTTGAAGAATATACTAGAGCCCTACCTTTGTAGCACTCTAGTAGAATTTCTTCATTAAGCTTCATACATTTTATTTCAAGCTTGATCTAAAGAAGAAGGAAATCGCTAGGGCCTAGGGTTACCTACTTTCTAGCATTTTTTCCTTCTAGGGTTTTAGATATTGAGGCCTTAGCTTACTAATACTTCAATCATATTACCCTTCCTTTAGTTCATCCATTATCATTTGTTGTTTTCCTCTAAGAATTGTCCCTGCAAACTTTGACTCCATTACCCTAAAAGGCACTAGTTCACACCTTGCAAGTGATTGATTGACCAAGCAAACTCTTAAACCTTCTTCCTTAATATTTTTACTAACTCTTACTAACTTTGGATTAGACTAACTCACTAACTAATTTGTTGTTGTTGCAAAATATTGCTACAACCATCTATAACAACAACAAATTCATCTTAAAAGCAAGATTAAAAGCTGATAATACATTTTCCATCATTGCTTCTGACAATTACTATCATTTTGTCAATTTTATGTTATAATTTATTGTAATTTTTGAAGTATTATTGAGGCATAATTGTGTAGCTGTTGCTAAATATATATTATTGTTATAAATACGTCTTTTTCTTCATCTTTTATATCAGCTTGTTCATTTGATCAAAAGTCTATGGTTTTATGAAGCACTAACATCATATGGTACTCACAAATAACATATTTTCTTGTTGTCTTGTTCTGGGAAGGTACACTGATGCAGATTTAGGAGCGGAACGAACTGATTAACATACCGAATACAATAAAGACGGAGATATGAAGAATACCACAAACATCCAGTGAACAATATCTTCTATTGAATAATGAAATAGGATGAAACTGTAAAACTGCAGAACTGAAACACTTGCTCGAATGGTGGTAGTTATCTCTGAGAAGAGATGTGGCTGCTACGCGTATCTGTCTGAGCAGAGTGAATTGCAATGAGGCTCTAGAGGCCTTTTTGATAATACTCATGAATTCCAAAACCCTAGACATCCAAAAACCTAACCCTATGAGGTGAAACGTCAAAAGTCATGTGGGCCCATACGGGTAAGTTGATACCTCAACTTCCCGGGGTCGTAACTTTTTCACGCGACCTTCGTTTTAGGTGCATGATAGCCCATTGGAAAGGTCTTTCAGAGAAATACACATTCCTCTGTCAAACTATGACTCTGTCAATAGTTTGAATGTGGCAAGACAAAAAAACATTGTTTAGGCCTCCAAAACGACCTTGGAAGTATAACAAGATGTGCTGACATGAAAACATACAAAATAAGCCATTTGGATTAGGTGAGAGGCCACCAATATCCACCTGGAATATGTGTAGGGCTTGAGACAGTCCCATAAGTGTAGAACCCACAATTACAAATAAGTACAAAAGAATGTGTTGAACTAAAAATGGACAGGAGGAGCCAGTTTGAAATAGGTGGGTGGCCACTAATAGCCAACTGGATCAATCCTCCCCCCTTAGGAAACAATGGTATTCATTGCATTGAGTTCCCCCATTAGGTGAGGAAAATTCTGCTGGATTTGGCCCCAGGTGATCCACTTTCCTTGGTGTAGGATTTGCCCTGCCTTGACAACCCGATAAAACTAGATCCTCTGCCGGCAAGTGCCCTTGACCTGTGTGTTCACTATCTGATTAGTGGATGCTTGTTCCATGCAGTCATGGTTGAGCTCTGTGGGTTTCAGTTGTTCTATGATCTCTGAGGTGTCCAATAATGGCAGAAAATATGGTCGAAGGAGGTTCACATTGAGAACTGGGTGTAGGCCAAGGAAGGGTGGAGTGTTGAGCTCAAAAGCATTGCTACCCATGACCTTGGTGATAGTGTAAGGCCCATATCAAAGTGGGCGGAGCTTCCGATGGGGCCCTGTGAGACACTCCTTATGCAAATGTAACTAGATTTTGTCTCCAACCTGAAACTAGTGTGGTACCCTGTGTTGATCATGGCACTGCTTGTACTTAGCATTGGATTTCTACAAAATCTCCTAGACCTGTTGGCAGATGTGCTGAATCTTCTCAATGAATCTAGTGGATTTGTCGATCACAGACTGATCATGGGAAGAGTCTGTTTGTGTGGTGGCAAGAGAAAATGCAACATCAATGGGTCCCAAAGGTTGGAATCCCAGCCCCACCTGAAATGGGCTATGGTCGGTGGAGCTATGGAGAGCCTTGTTGTAACTGTGTTGAACATAGGGGAGACACTTGTCTCATGTACATGGATGCTTAAAGTTGTACATGCGCAGGATGTGCACAATCATCCAATTAACGACCTCTGTATGGTCGTCTGTTTGGGGGTGGAAAGCAGTGGATTTTGTCAGCTTGGTGTCCAACAATGACCAGAGACTCGACCAAAATGTGTTGAGGAACCTGATGTCCTGGTGTGATATGATGGTCTGTGGTATACCAAAGTGGACCCACACTCGTTCGAAGAAGAGATTGGCAGTATCTTTCACTATGACATTCTTCTTCCAGGCTGTGAGGATGGCCATCTTCGAAAACCGATCAACGATCACACATACACAGTCATTTCCTTGCCTGGTGGATGGAAGGACATACATGTAATCCATTGAGATGGATTCCCAAAGCTTATCAGGAGTAGGAAGAGGGGTTGTGAATCCAAGTCCCAACATATAAGTATCAAATTTTTGATACCACATCCTTTGATTGCTTTAACCCATACAAGGACTCTTGCAGCTTCCATACTAGCTTCTTATTTCCCTTCACAACAAAGCCTTCTGGCTATTTCATGTAGATTTCTTCTTCCAGATCCCCAATGTAGGAATGTTGTATTCACATCCATATGTTCTACTTCAAAATCAAATGCAACAACAACAAACGAAATAAATATAATTGAATTTAACTTGGAAACATAAGAAAATATCTCACCAAATTTAATTCCCTCAACCTGGGAATAACCTTCTTCTATTAACTAAGCTTTGTATTTTTCCACTTTGCCTTCCACATTCAACTTATTTTTAAACACTCATTTGCTGCCAATGGGATTTCTTCCAGTCAACAACTCCACTAGATCCCAAGCCTCATTCTTATCCAAGGTTGTCATTTCTTCAACCATGGACTTTTCCCATAGTTTTCCATCCTTTTAATCCACTGCCTCCCTAATAGTTCTAGGATCATCATCAGTAATAGACAAAGAAAAATTTAAATGGAAATCAAGTGGAGTATACCTTTTTGGTTTTCTTCTTTTCCAAACCGGTCTCTTCAATACTAGAGTATGAATATCTTCTTCTTCTTATTCTTGTTCTTTTGTAGATTCAGATTCATCATCCTTCAACTCAAACTCTATTTTCTCTAGTTCTTCCTTCCTTAGTAGGACTTCCTATTTGACAACATATTTGCTTTCTCTAAATGCCACATCTTGGCTATACACTACCTTCTTATTTTATGGGTTCCAAAGCTTATACCCTTTCAAACCATCTTTATACCCAATAAAGATACACTTTTCAACCTTTTTATCTAGCTTACTCATGTTTTCCTTTGGAACGTGAACATAGGCCTCGCAACCAAATACCCTGATATGTGTGTCAAAGGGTTTCCTTCCAATCCATACCTCTTGTGGAGTCTTGTCATCCAATGTTGATGAGGGTGATCGATTGACCAGCTAACATGCAATACCCAGTACCTCTGCCCATAATTCATGTCATAACTCGGCATCACTGAGCATGCACCTTGTTTTTTCCATCAGCGTCTTGTTCATCCTTTCTGCAACTCCATTTTACTGAGGTGTATATGGACTAGTCTTTTTCCTTTCTATACTGCACTTCTTACATAAATCTTTGAATTCACTTCCGCATAACTCTCCACCATTATCCGTCATGAGCGCCTTAATCCTTTTCTTCGTTTGATTTTCCATAAGAGACTTAAACTCTTTAAACCTATCAAAGACTTCAGATTTCTTCCCGAGGAAATATATCCATGTATTCCTTGAGAAATCATCTTTAAATGAGACATATGATCCAGGTGGGTATTGGTGGCCACCCAACTATTCCAACCGGCTGCTCTTGACAATTTTTACCTCAGCAAGTTCTTATGTACTTCTTTGTAATTGTGGGTTCTACACTTCTGGGGTTGTTTGAAGCCCTACACATTTTCTAGGTGGATACCAGTGGCCTCCCACCTAATCCAACTGGATTATTTTGTATGTTTTCATGTCAACACATCTTGTTGTACTTCCAGGGCCTTTTTGGGCCCCTAAACAATGTTTTTTTGGCTCACCACAATCAAATTGTTGACAAAGTCAAAGTTTGACGATGTAATGTGTAGTTCTCTAAAACAACTTTCCAACGGGCTATCATGCGCCTAAAATGTAGATTGTATGCAAAATTTATGACCCCGGGAAGTTGAGGTGCCAACTTACCCATAGGGGCCCACATAACATTTGGTGTTTCATCTCCTAGGGTTAGGTTTTTGGATGTCTAGGGTTTTGGACTTCATGAATAATATTAATAGGGCCTCTGAAGCCTCATTGTAATAATTATTCTCGGACTGATGCACATAGCAGCCACATCCCTTCTCAAAGATAACTACCACCATTCAAGCAAGTATTTCAGTTCTGTAGTTTTACAGTTTCAACCTATTTCATTTATTCAATAGAAGATATTGTTCACTGGATATCTGTGTTGTTCTGCATATCTCTATGTTTATTGTATTCAGTCTATTAATCAGTTCGTTCTACTCCTAAATCCGGATCAGTGGTATCATAGCGGTCTTCTCTTCATTTATTTTTTCTTCATGCATGTCCCCGACAAGATCTGGGTACAAGAAGTTGGGACTCGAACCAATCGAGTTGTTGCAAGATTCGTCGGGCCGAGCCCGACAACAACCCATGGGAGACGAAAAGAAAGATGATGGAGTAGGAGATCCTTTTAAAAAATTGCTCAAGGAATCCCTTTCATGACAAAGGAACGAAACGATGGACAACTTTGCGTAGATCCTTCGGCGACTGCCCACAAGAGAAGCATCTTCATCAAGCAACCATGCAACCCCCTTCAAGGTAGAAGTAAATTTTGATATTCCATTATTTGAAAGACCGATAGATGCGAATGTTGTAGATAAATGGTTGAATCTTCTCTAAGGGTATTTTTCGGTCCACAATTTTTCCGATAGGGAAAAGATTACTTTTGCACTCCTCAAGGTCATCCCCCATGTTAAGGACTAGTGGGACACTTACTCTGAGCAAAGGGCCATAGAGGAATCTATAATATTTGTGGTTTCCCCTACATGGGATTCCTTTCGGGATGCCATTAAAGAACAATACTACCCTATTGGAAGCTACGAGGACCGATACACCATATGGACCACCATGCATCAAGAAAGGTACCAAAAAATACCAGATTTCACCAATATTTTCCATACCCTGTGCACCAAGTTGGGTATCAAAGAATCCAAGTGACGTCTGGTGCTCAAATATCGTGGTTGTTTTCATAGATACATTCAAACGTAAATGGAGTTTCTGGACATCACCTCATTGGGTACAACTTATAGATATGTTGTCAAGATCGAGCAGAAATTTAAGCAGAAGAGGCAAGAGTTTGGATCTGCAAACTCCTCACAGTCGAAGCAAGGAAAAGGCGGCCCCAACCCACATAGAAAGGGACAGAGAAAATATGTGCACTCTCAGAAAAACCAGTTAAAGCCGCAACACAAGAAGGGAAATCAGAAAACGAAGAAGGACATGGGAAAATGGTGTGAATACCATAAAATCCCTTGGCACAACACTGAAGAATGTCACTCCAAGAAGTCACTCGTGGTCGAGCTGAAGGCTTTCGATTTAGAGGCCGCTTCTGATTCTAAATCAAATACAAAAGGAGGGAAGCAAATTATCAATGTTGAACCCAGTGCCACTGTCGCTACCACCAAAGTC
>JASDQU010100226.1:44123-59026 GCA_032191745.1 Picea mariana | reverse complement strand
TCCTTTCTCTAACATCCCTTTTCTTTGTTATATTTTTGAACAACATAGGTGGAATATGCCCTTTATGCAGTTGTTGTTTGATTGACGAAAACAATTTGAATACATATCGAACAATTGTAGCTGCAACATGGAACAATGCAATATTTGTGTAACTTACCCGAGATACATGCACATGTGAAAGTAAAGGACAAAACTGAATATGAAAAGTGGTACCATTGCCTTGTCGTTGTCCGACTCTCCATCCTTTATATGGATAATATGTTGCGAGCGAAGTGTTCTCGCCAATGTGATAGTTGCGCCAATCGTTTCGATTGGGTAAATATCAATGCTCTATGCAAGCTGGCTGATAGCCGAGTCTGGGATGAAACAATATTCTGAACAAACAGTGGGAATTTTTTCCACAATGCTTGTTTCGTTGAGCGAAATAATTCGATCGCAATCACCACGATCATATACTGTTTTGGGCAATATATTAAAATTTGTAATGGGTATCCCATTACCCAGAAATATCTTTTTTGCATGCTTCTGGACAAGTTGTGGAGGAATAGTTAGTGTCACTATTATCATGGCCTCCTTGTTTGTCATGTCGGCACGCATAATGGATCTACTTTTGTTTGCCTTGTCCAAGTAGATGTTATAGACGACCATTATGTCCCCGACGAACACTTGTCCAGTTCGACGACTGTTCAAGCCCTCTATTGATAGTACTTTGGATGTTACAACTCTAGACCTGGTGACAATTTTTGAATAGGAAAACTGAAGTGAATGGTAGTGTGCATATGTGCGTGTGTATATATATATATAATTTTATTTTATTTTATTCTGTATTCTTCTTTCACTGGCATAAATATACAAGTACACGCATAACTTTGATGAACTATGGAGCCAACAACCACACCTCTTAGTCTGCGGAACATGCAACACGTTTGGCGTCTCACTTGTACTTGTTGATACTTCTTGTGAGATGCAAACCATGTATTGCAGATGACATCAACATATCCACCATGCCATAGATGAATATATACCCGAGGGTATTTGTTTAGTAAACATAGTAAGAGCATAGCGTATGCATCTTTACCTTTGGCCTTGTTAGTCTGCTGATGTTTGGGATGACTGACTGCTCATGCCCATGTCACTGGTCCAACTTTTTCTGATGCAAGCATGCGCAGATGAACATCAGGACTAAACAAGCATATGCAATGTATATTGTCCATCACAAGGACCAAATAATCGTATAATTGTATGCATCTGATTTTTTTAATTGGACAAATGTTTGAAAGTAAACAAGGCGTGAGGGTGGGGCAGCATGGCCAATCTGTATATCGCAGACCACTGGAAGCTAGGGGAGCAATCTTCAACCTACCAGCTCGGCACCCGCAATCGAGAAAGTATGTAACTATGGAATAAGGTAGAAGCGCGACCACATATGTGAAACCGTTAGTCCGCCAACAGGCGCATCAAGGCATTTTTGGAAAGCACACTAAGCAGATGAATTAGAAAACAAAAGGGATAATAGAAAATGGAAAAAAGTAGAAATAGGGAGGGCAGAAAGGCCCATTGCTGCCAAGCCATCGTTTCAAGTCTAATACTATATGCCCCCACCCGGTTTGTATATTTAATTTACCAACACACTTGGTATACCTTTTAGAAGATTGTACCACAGAACCCTCTTCTGTTGCATAGAACAATTAATCTCCCTGTCCAAGCAACCTGTTTTTGCCAAGGCAACAATGTTGAATATGCAATGGACATGAAGGCAAGTTAGTATGAAGACAAACATCTAAAAGAAAGAGAAACAAGTCTATTTACCCGCCAAAGAGCCCATTGCTATCTCCAACTATTCTGTTTGTTTAAATGTACCAATGCAGTGAAAAGACAATAGACATGAAGCAGGTTAGTATGCAGGAAGGCATGTAATGAAGATAACTTACCATGTAGGAAGGCACGCAACATGTACATATAATAAACTAGGTGAACACATATACAAACCATAAATGAAATACAAAACGACGCAATATGAAATAATAGTACAAGCATGCACCTTTCTATATCCTCTTCAATCGATGTAGTCAAGACTCCCTTGTTTTCTCCAGCTATTCTGTTTATTTGAATGTGGGAACACACAAAATACAATGAACATGAATGGAAGCTGGTATGCACCGGAGAACAAGCAATATGTACATAGAGTAAAACAGACTCAACGAAAAGTCTAGAAGATAGGCAGAAACATGAACCTTTGTGCTTCTCCATCCATGGCTGTAAATGTGTATTTTTTTTTTCCCTGCCGAAAAGATATTACAAGCCACAAAATATCACGCAATTGCATGGCCGTAGCTAAACGATTTCTGGTTTTCCGCTGCAAATTATTCAGATATGCTTCCACTGATGGAAATACATGTTCTTTATCCTCTACACAGACTGTTGTGCCCACGATGCAAGTATTTGGTTTTCCGTGGCAAACTACCCAGACATGCTTCCAAACATCCAAATATAATCTTATAGAATCTTTGTTGTACATATCATACCTCAAGCACAACACAAATTGTATCGTGCGCACACCAGTCTGTGTAGAGGAGAAAGAACATGTAATGTCATATCGACACATTTGACCATACATGGTCTATAAATGTAGCCTGCATATGCTTTATTCTAACAAAAAAACAATGGATATTGCAATTTCACATGTAATCCTCGAACAATTTTGTATGAAACTATTTTCTTTCATGCCAGCACTGAAGCACCAACAAAATCTCACAGAATAACAGATATTGACCTCGACAGATAGGGCAAACAACACAACTGCATGTCGACTCCTAGGTGCAGGGACTGAACACCGTAAAGCGCCCCAAAAAACAATAATAATCCAAAAAAAAAGAAAAAAGAAAAGCTCCAACCATCGTCGTTGGACCCCAACCCTGCAAGGCCGAATCAAACAAAAGAAAACAACAAGCACCAGATGGCGAGAAAGCACGAACATGCCGAACTGCACCCCAGGGCCCCAAAGCGTAAACCTGAGCCAAACAAACAGAACCAACAACCCACGAACCAACAAACCATCAAGAACCACTGGGTCAACAAACAACATATGTATCTCCAACGATTACGAAACTGCAGCCCAAGCACAGAAGGAACTGGAAACATACGAGGACCATGCCACTACAAATAAGCAAACATTCTTACTTGCAGACTGCAAACACTGAACAACAAACAAGGAATAGAAAATGAAACTATGGCATCAGAACTTACTCCGAAACGCTGAAATGCAGAAGCGCAGGTCGACTCGCAAACGAAACAACAATAAGCAACAATCAAGAAACCAACGAAGAAGAAGCATTCACCGAACCAGTAAACAATGTATGTAGCTTCAATGATAACGAAATTGCATTGCAAAGGTAGAAGAAGGATGAAACATACAATGGATGTTGAACTAGCGGTGGACAAACAAGACTGTGCAAATTCACTGTAACAGTATGGAAAATTTCAAGGAAAAATGTACTTCGAGAAGCGTATTTACATAAACATTTAAGGCTGTCAGGCTATCTAAGAACCTCGTGGTATGCAAACATTTAAGCTGTCAGGCCTGTTGGAGGACGTCGCCTCATGTAAACATTTAAGCTGTCAGGCCTATTGAGGCATCTCGAAAAAAATGCCAATACATTTCAACAAAAAAACATCCGACAAGGACGTTATAAACTTTGGAATTCTCAATCACTATAAAGCTTGGATATCAAAACATTTCAATATGCTTAGTACATATCAAAACTTTGGAATATATTCACCTAGTAGAAAATGCTAATACAAACATTTGAATTAATGCTAGCATTAATCCACCTTCAAGCAATATACAGGAAAAATATATGATTCAAAAAGACTGTATACGAGAAAAAGTTTGGATATGTTGCTATATAAAACATTGGGAATAGCGAAGCTGACAATAACACCTCCAATCTCTTATCCAATCAGAT
The DNA here is from genome assembly GCA_032191745.1 of Picea mariana. Lineage (NCBI taxonomy): Eukaryota > Viridiplantae > Streptophyta > Pinopsida > Pinales > Pinaceae > Picea > Picea mariana. The sequence goes on along the minus strand of JASDQU010100226.1, from coordinate 55,061 downwards.
CAGTACATATATGGTACTTTTTATTATATAAAAATATATGCTTTTAATTCCCTAGCTCCAACAATAGGTATTATGCAAATATTTCTGGTCAAAGGACAAACTAATATGTAGTCAACGACTTATCGATCGCTATAGTCCCTCTATGCCTACGACAAACATTGGGAACAACGAAGCCGATAATAACACCTCCAATCAGATCAGAACATATATGGTACTTTTTACTATATAAAAATATATGCTTTTAATTCCCTAACTCCAACAATAGGTATTATGCAAATATTTCTGGTCAAAGGACAAATTAATATGTAGTCAACGACTTATCGATCGCTATAGTCCCTCTATGCCTACGACATGGACTAATAATCTCAAACCTCCTCATCTCTCCACCCTCCTAAAACCCTAAAATTATTCATAAATATCAAAACAAACCTTCTCATCTCTCCACCCTCCTAAAACCCTAAAATTATGCATAAATATCAAAGACAAGAATGAAATATTGGATTGATAAGAACACAAGTCTACAAAAACACTAAGCATTAAAGTTGTCCATTGGTTAGTATTTGGATGAAACATCCACTTCTATTCAATTTTTGGTCAAATCGAAAAACCCGAAAGATTGTAAGTAAAACAGGCCCTTCTCTCTGTTTTTTGCAGCATAGGTTTATACTTCATCCAAGTTATTCATTGTTGAGCTCATGCAATGGATAGTTCATCCATATGAATTCTCTAATTTATTCTGGCTTTTAATCAATACATGCATTATGCTTAATTGTTCTACATTCTTTCAAATTATACATGCACTTTGAGAAGGATGAGACAGAGGGACACTGAACCCCCCAAGTAAGATTCTTTAATCCGTATTCAGCGAGAAGTGCCAATCTAACAAAAATTATAAATGGCCCATCTCAATCTCAAACTACTAGTTTCAGGCCTTAATTCCTTTTACAATCCCACATCATTCATTTCAACCAGAAGATTGTTGAAGTCCAAACCTCACCCCGGAGAATCCTTCACCCGCATTTCTACTGTTGTTGCTGCTGCAGGAAGAAGAAAACCTGAAAAACAATATATACCCCACAGAAGAGGGATGCTCACCAGAACAGACGGTACCTCAGAGAACACCACAGTGAAAAAACGTACTCTAGATATGGAGGAGAATGAAGAGAAAGGCTTCAATAAAAAGAGGTTGGAAGGACTGGACAAAGGGGTCCCAAAGCAGCTCAAGCTCAAGACCAGAAGTATCAATCCAGTCAATACCATTTGTTACGTACAGGTTAGCATTTTCACCCGCCTTTTATTTTATTTTATTGAAGTACATCTTTTATCTCAAACAGAAGCATTACAACTGGCCTGAAAAGGTTGGGCATCACAGGCAGCCCGTTCCACAAAACAGTCCTCCGGGGGTGAACCATTGAACATAAAGATGGGGTGATTCTTGGTTAAGCTGTCAAAACATGGTGTAATTCTTGGCTAAACTGTTACAACATGGGGTAATTCCAGGACTTGCGTCTGGTTCAACCACTTATTTATATGCCTCCACGTGGGTGGCCTGATATGCTATGGTCTTTACAGCTGAACCATGACGCTATCGGTATTTCGACCTGCTTTAAAATTTCATTTTATTGGCTTTAGGTTTCTGAGTTTTTTGTGCTTGCTATCTTTGTTACAGATTCTGGGGACTGGGATGGATACGCAAGATACATCCCCATCTGTTCTGCTCTTTTTTGATCAACAGCGCTTCATATTCAATGCTGGAGAGGTGAGTTCAAGTTGAACTAAAACATCGTAAATTTACTAGGTCATATAAAATTAGAGAGCTTTCCACACAGGATTGGAATCCTCGATGCTGTGGATATCTGCTTTCGGGATCAGGGTTAGAATTACTGCTAGAACGCATGTTCTGAAGGCAATTGAAGGACTTGGTGGGTTTTGGAACAATGACTGCTGGTTGGTAGTTTCAACTATTGATTCCTAGACAAAACGGGCCTCCTGGTCGGTTCCTTTTGAACTCAATGAATCGTTTACAGTCATAGGTTATGCGGCTTTTGGGATAAAAGTATGGGTAGTCGTTTTGGCATTTTCAATGTATTTGAACAGAAAATCTGGTCATCATGTCTCTGAATGAACTATGTTTTTGTTTCAGGGGCTGCAACGCTTCTCTGCTGAACACAAATTCAAGCTATCAAGAGTAAGTTGTGCTTTTGAAGTAAAGTGTTACTTGGATCACTTGTGTACAACTTTATGAATTATTGTTTTTAGTGTGTCTGCCTTCTCTGTAAGAAAGAGCATTCAAATTTACTTGTGCCGTTAGATACCCAATAGCAAACTATTGCGCTCTTAGTTTTGATGAGACTATTGTGCATATTGACTGATGACCTATAAGGGTTTGCTCTCAGTTAGATCACATATTCCTTACACGGGTTTGCTCAGAAACTGCAGGTGGCATTCCAGGTTAGTTGTTGGAATATTTGGTCAGTGTTTATCTATTGTACACAGAACTAGGAATGATATGCAGGAAACAGAAGGGATCTTCAAAGAATTTTTTGAACTGATGCCTATTCCTAGATTATGATTTTCTTAAGCATTCACAAATGGAACTACACCATGATTGTGTTTTGCAGGCCTTCTCTTGACTATGGCTGGCATAGGGGATGATGGAATGACAGTAAGCAAATTTTACATTCTCTCTATGTTCTCTCTTTTGCTTTGGAAGATTTTTTCTAGGAGGTCAAATTGAAAATTAAAGTATTAAGACATTCTTATGCTAGTGAATATTTATCATATTCTAAAATTTTGTAAGTTGTGTTCTTTCAACAGGTTAACATCTGGGGTCCGTCCGATTTAGAATATTTAACTGGTGCAATGCGGTCATTTATTCCAAATTCTGCTGTTGTTCACACCAATAGTTTTGGTCCAGGGCATGTCTCGGAAGAAAGAGCAGTGAATCACAATTCAAATGGAAGCATATCAACAAACCCAATCATACTTGTTAAAGATGAGATTGTACAGATATCTGCTGTTGTTCTATTCCCTAATGCTGTAGGAAGCTGCGGGGACCTAGAGAACAGTATAAAGATCTCCAAGGAGGCTAATAGTACAGATGAAGAGGAAAGTACAAATTTAGCTCAAAAGCGTCCTCGTTTAGCATCAGAGAGATTATCTGAAACTGAAGAAACAAACTTGGGAATCCAGGCAAGATATAAGCCTGGTGATATTGCTGTAGTATACATCTGCGAATTGCCTGATATCAATGGAAAATTTGACCCCTCAAAGGCTCAAGCACTGGGATTAAAGCCAGGGCCTAAGTATCGTGAGCTGCAGCTTGGGAACTCTGTGATGTCAGACAGTGGGAATGCAATGGTATGTGAAATGCAGCGACTTTTGTTATTTACCTCATCCATCATTTAGCAATCGTGTTCATACATTGCCTTTTCTTTAATCTTACGTTTTTGTGTGCTTGAGTAGTAGCAAATTGCAATGCTATCTAACAGATTAATTGAGCTTATTTTCATGTGGTCTTGTAACTGTGTAGGTGCATCCAAGTGATGTGATGGGGCCATCATCCCCTGGTCCTATTGTCCTCCTCGTTGATTGCCCTACTATTTCACATTTGCCAGATTTGCTGTCTGCACCTGCTTTTAACAATTTTTTTCCAGGTGCTGACAATGAATCTGAGAACCTCCAGAAACATGTGAATTGTGTTGTTCATCTTACTCCTGCTTCTGTCACTAAATATCCAGACTATGTGCAATGGATGTCAAAATTTGGGGATGCTCAACATATTATGGCTGGCCATGAAGAGTATGCAATCCATTTAAATATAATATTTTTATTGAGTGACTTTATTACATTATGCTGTCATGGATATTTGCTTTACATACATGCATCTATGTAGATTGGTAAGCCACATGATGCTTCTATATTGCCACAATTACTTGAATTTTTTTAATATTAATTTCTGCAGAACTCATGAATGCAATTTCTTGTTGTTATCATTCATTTTGACAGAAAGAATATGGAATTTCCAATTCTAAAGTCCAGTGCAAGAATTTCAACACGGCTTAATTTCCTTTGCCCACAGCTTTTCCCTGTTCCTGGTTTTCGTTCTCTCAATGTTGGAAACAACTCAGAAGGGGCTTCGGCTCAAATGAGCCAGGTTTGTGACGGCCTGTTTGACCATAAATTTTTAGTTACGACTGACTCATATTATTTTAGTTGTAGATTATTACAAGTTTGCAGTGTCTCAATGGAAATATTTTCTTGAGCCCATTTAAAGTCTTTTGAGCTGTCATCATTATTTTATTTTCAGGTTCATGGTAGCATACCTGCTGCTAACCTACTGAAGGTATGGAATTCTCTTGGATGCTTAAAACCATACACACGCACACATGTTAGCATCATTTAAGTTTGAAAATGCTTAAAATGATCCACACATACATTTGCATCATTTAAGTTTGAAAATGCTTAAAATAGCACACACACATTTGCTTCATTTAAGTTTCAAAAAACATCTTGCTCTAAAGTTGTCTAGATTGGCTGGAAGAATGTTACATGTCAGGAACTTTTGAGTATATTTTGTATGATCTACAAGGAACCAAATTCATTGACGAAAAAAATTGTGGTCAAGTTGTAACACATAAAATGGTCTGTTTGATCTCTAATTTATGATATCGATCATAACTTTCAGTTCCAAGGAACAACAAACTACAACTACTAGAATACGATGATGATGGAAAATGGACTTGCTAATCTCAATGTTGAATCAAGATGTTGTCCAGAATTGATCAAACATTCACTAAATGAATAAAAAGCAGAAATTGAAGAAAATGAATAAAGAGAAACTTAATTCAAGACATTGATTTTAGTTCACTCAATAATGCATATYAATTAATGCAGATATATGTGGGATCGCAATAATGGTGCACACCTGAACTTTACTTTGCATGCCCATCAGTGGTCATGAACCAAATTCATTGATGAAAAAAAATTGTGGTCAAGTCGTWACACATCAGATGGTCTGTTTGATCTCTAATTTATGATATCGATCATAACTTTCAGCTCCAAGGAACAACAAACTATAGCTACTAGAATATGATGATGATGGCAAATGGACTTGCTAATCTCATTGTTGAATCAAGATGTTGTCCAAAATTGATCAAAAATTCATTAGCCACCCTCTATGATCCAAGTGGCCATACAGAACCATCTCAAAAACAATCATGATACTAGCAGTTTTCAAGTCTCAAACTCCTAACGCAATTTTTGGGGTCTTCACATGCTTTTTTCGAGGGTGTTACACCCAATAGCCAAGGACTCAAGTCAATGTTCTAATTTTGTCTTGAACAAGCTATCGAATACCCAAAACAGAGCACCAAGCAAAAAGTTAAGATCCCAACAAGGCTACCCTTTCTTCTGACAATTCAGATTTGTCCAACTTGGCGTTCCCACATAGCCCTAGCTTCATACTAAGCTTATGGTTCCTTGCATAATAGGATTTTTGCCCCTTAGGGTTTTAGCAATATTATAAAATGAAGTTTCAACCTATTAGGGTCCTACCCTAACCCCCTTACCTAGGATACTTTATTGATGTATGAGGCCTCCTTCTTTGAATAAGGCATACTAAATAGGTAGTTAATAGCCACTCATTGTAAAATAGGTCCTCTTCATTAATAAGGCCCAAATTCGTTAGTAGGCCCTCATTATAAGTGGGCCCACAAGTAGTTAAGATTCTCTATTGAAAGCTATATATTGAGTAGAAGGTTATGTAATGTTTTTTCACGAATTGTTATTGTATTTGGAGCTTTTCTCTAGCAGGTTGCCCCCTTGAAGAGGCAAATGAACATAGCTCTACTTTTTATTATTAAGAAATATTTCTCAGGGTTTATCTTTTTTCTCGTGTGTTATTTGGTTTTGCACTACATTTTATGTGATTGCTCTGAAGTTTTGGGGTTAAGTACATTACAAGTGGTTTTAGAGCTCTTTCTTGGGCCAAAAAAGGGAGAAATTATTCTCTTTTTGCAAATTTTTGATGGAAAAAAGAGGATGGCAGCATTCAAATCGATTTCTAAAACATTTTGTGCAGAATTTGAAGAAACTAACCACAAATCTGAATTCCTGAAAACAACACTCGAGGAGATCACTCTCTAGTACTTAGGTAGTTGAGTAGTACCACATCAAACTGTACCGGTACCCCTTCGAGTAGTACCACATCAAACAGTACATGTATACAGAATCTCACTTCCACGTACCCTCAGGTATATAGGAAGTCCCCTAGGTATACCTGAAACTAACTTTAGATAAGGTAATTAGCTATCTTATTGCTATAGTACACCCAAAACAGCACTCGAGGAGATCACTCTCTAGTACTTGGGTAGTCGAGTAGTATGGCTAAGGGCATAGTTGAACCTCCTTGGTTAGTGCCCTAAGATATTGGACCAAGTACTATTGTTGGACCCTGCACACATATCAGAGAGCTATAGCACCTAACACTCCCTTATCCTCAGGACCTGGTAACCTTTGTCAATGAGCTCACCTATGGTGGAGCCCTATAAACCTCCTCATACCAACTCCCCAAAAAATATGGCCACTCGTGTTAGTTTTTGTAGCTCAATAGGTGTCTCAGCTAGGCCTATGTGTCCTAGGCTAGCTGATGGACACATTGAACAACCCGAATCAGCCTAAGTCTGACTTAGGAAATCAGCAAAAATTTCATTCTTGAGTGGATTGTGGGGCCCAGGAAGAGGGGGCGCATTGTTGAGTGCTTTGTGGGACCCTGTCTAGTGAGGTGCACCACTTAGTGGAGTGTGGGGTCCATCCCAAAGGAGGCGCCTCAATCTGAGCCATTGAAGGCTAGGTTGGGCACACATCTCAAGGAAAAATGGAGGTTGAAGGAAGGATAAAGAGGGGTTGAGGGTGTGAAGGACACACAATTCCTCATTTGTGAGTTGAGCATGTGAGCTGAAGGAGGGCGCTAGAGCTGAAGGGAGTGGTTATGTTTTGCTGAGGAGCTATGGGAAAACTGGGCAGCCAACTTCAGGGGGCCATTTGAGAGCTTAAAGAGCAGAGMAGGGGCAGCAAAATATAGGTCAGCTTGTTGGGAGAGTGTTGAACCGTACAACAGCAAAAGAGGGCRTACTAAGGCAACCATATTGCACTGGTTAGAGCCCAGACCCTTGTTGTGAGCTAGCGGGGACATACAGCAGCACAGAAGGGTGCATTRAGGTAGCCAGAACAGCTCTGATCAGTGGCCATAACAGCTGGGCCATACTGAGGGTTGTTGGTTGAGTTTTTAGAGGGTCGTACAGCCCCCAAAAYAGACCAAAAAAGTGATGTAAGGAATTATTTGTTGCTGATGAAATTTTCATATTATTACTGTGTATTTTGTTGCTGATAAACTGCTCAAGAAGCTCAATAAAGCCCCTCCTTTGTTGGTTTTCCCCACACTGGGTTTCCAGGGTACTTGTGTTGTCCATTTATGTGATTGGTTCATGTGCATGCTTATGTTGTTTATTTATGGTTAATTAACTCAACTGTAGACTAATTGCATAATTTCTGAAATTATAACAGCGAGTTTAATTTCTGGGTTAAACAAATTATAGGCTTTTAGTTTTTGTTGCTGAGTTTAGAGGAAAATAACATGGTATCAGAGCTCATCCTCTGAGTACAGAAGGAGCCAAGTTACTTGTTGTGCAGACCAACGAGTGAATCAGCAAGTGGGACGTGTGACCAGGAAGAGTGTGGGAGTCAGAACACCTGACTCAAATGACAAGTGCAAGCTTAAGGTGTGAAGACAGGATGGAAGGAGCCTCAAACTTCAGTCCATGGAGGGAGCAAATGGGTTTGTTGTTAGAGGAGAATGGCTTGTGGGAGTTTGTTGAAGGCAAAGTTGTAATCCCAGCTAATCCAGCATAGCAAGAAGGATGTGAAGACAAGGAGGATTATAGTTGATGGAGTCAAAGACCACATCATTCCTCATTTGTCTGGCAAGAAGACAACTAAGGATATGTGGGAGGCCCTAGTGAAGTTGTACCAGTCTGATAACCAAAGTAGTAAGATGTTGCTCAAAGAGAAGCTAAGAAGCACGAAGATGGTCAAGGGAGAGTCAGTGGTTACTTACCTCACAAAGTTCACTCAGATCAAAGATGAACTAGTAGTTGTGGAGAGGTCATGGACGAGACAAAGTTGGTGAGGACAGCCTCAAATGGCTTCACCAAGCAGTGGGAAGTATTTTTCCATGGAGTGGTGGCTCGGGAGAAACTCCTTGATTGGAAGAGGTTATGGGATGACTTCACCCAAGAGGAATTGAGAGTTGATGCCACTCAGGCTAGCCAGCAAAAGAGTGAAGAGGAGGATAATGTGGCTCTTCATGTGAAGAAGAGTAGTGGAGGAGGCTTCGGGGACATGAGCAAAGTGAAATGCTTTGCATGTCACAAGACTAGTCACTATGCCAGCCAGTGTCCCAACAAGAAGAAGGAGGAGGCACTGGTAGCAGCAACAACATCTACTGAGATAGATGAGTTTACAGAGAAATTTGAGGAATTCTCTCTAGTTGCCTCTCTTTCGAGCAGCAGTGTTGCAAAGTTGGAGGACGTTGGGGCATGGTTCGTGGACAGTGGATCATCTCGCCATATGGCGGGAATGAGGTCGGTGTTCTTTAGTGTTTCGAAGACGGGCTTAGACTTGCATGTGCAAAGTGGGGCTAGCACCATGCATGTAGTGAAGGGGGTTGGATGCGTTAGATTCCAGCTAGAGTCGGGAGGTTCTCTGGAGGTGGATGAGGTGATGTTTGTATCAGAGTTGAAGGTTAATTTGCTCTTTGTATCAGCTCTATAGGATATGGAGTATGTAGTGATGTTCGAGGATAGATAGATGCTCATATGGTCAAAGGAAGCGACCTTGGATGCAGCAGTGAGGCTTGGCATCAGGGAGGGTATGATGTACAAGGTGTTGGGACAGCCTGTAGTGGGATCCCAAGGGATCTTGGATCAAAGATCAGTGTCAGTAGTTGAGTCTAGTGGACGAGTGGCTTCATCCAAGACTGTCAGCCGGTATGACATGACACTGATGGATGAGCAGAGCAGGAAATCAGATCAGAGTGCATCAGAGGTAGCAGGAGGGTCTTTCAACTCAAAGGGAGCAACTACAACAACAGCAGCAGATTTGATGGGATCAAAGATTGATCCAGGTGGAGAAACCTCCCTCGCTAAGAGGGAGAGTTAGTTTTTGTAGCTCGGTAGGTGTCTTAGCTGGGCCTATGTATCCTACGCTAGCTAATGGACACATTAAACAACCCGGATCAGCCTTAGTTATCTTAGCCTAAGTCTGACTGAGGAAATCAGGAAAAATTTCAGTCTTGAGTGGATTGTGGGGCCCAGGAGGAGGGGGCGCACTGCTGAGTGCTCTGTGGGACCCTGTCTAGTGAGGCGCACCACTTAGTGGAGTGTGGGGTCCAGCCCAAAGAGGCACCTCAATCTGAGCCATTGAAGGCTAGGTTGGGCACACATCTCAAGGCAAAATGGAGGTTGATTTAAGGATAAAGAGAGGGGTTGAGGGTGTGAAGGACACACAATTCCTCATTTGTGAGTTGAGCAAGTGAGCTGAAGGAGGTCGTTGGAGATGAAGGGAGTGGTTGTGTTTTGCTGAGGAACTAGGGAAACACTGGACAGCCAACTTCATGGGGCCATTTGAGGGCTTAAAGAGCAGAGCAGGGGCAGCAAAATACAGGACAGCTTGTTGGGAGAGAGTTGAGTCGTACAGCAACAAAAGAGGGCATACTAAGGCAGCCACATTGCATTGGTTAGTGCCCAGAACCTTGCTGTGAGCTAGCAGGGACATACAGCAGCCCAGAAGGGCGCATTGAGGTAGCCAGAACAGCTCTGATCAGTGGCCAGAACAGCTGGGCCATATTGTGGGCTATTGGCAGAGTTTTTGGAGGGTCGTACAGCCCCCAGAACAGACCAGAAAAGTGTCATAAGGAATTCTTTGTTGCTGTTGAAATTTTCAGATCATTACTATGTATTTTGCTACTGATAAACTGCTCAAGAAGCTCAATAAAGCCCCTCCTTTACTGGTTTTCCCCACACTGGGGTTCCAGGGTACTTGTGTTATCCATTTATGTGATTGGTTCCTGTGCATGCTTCTGCTGTTTATTTCTGGTTAATTAACTCAGCTGTAGACTAATTGCATAATTTCTGAAATTATAACAGCAAGTTTAATTTCTGGGTTAAACAAATTATAGGCTTTTAGTTTCTATTATTGATTTTAGAGGAAATTAACAACCCACTCTACTACTGGCAGATTGGATCACCTGGACACTCAATACACGAATCTTCATGGCCATCTTCAGCAAATTCAATAGAACATAAGTGGCTGGGATCAGCAATTGAATAAGAAGTTGGATGAGAAGTCGGATAGCTTGGAAAAAAGATTGAATGAAAAGTTGGTGCCTATGATAGCTCGAGGCAAACAAAAAGAAGAACCCTGGAATGCACAACACATTGAGCCATGCCGAGAAGAACCCTCTAACTCAGACCACATGCAACCCTCTTCGGGTCCTCACAGCCATAAACCAATGGACAATAACATATGGCATCGTTTTCCTAAGCTGGACCTCAACAAGTTTGATGGTTCTGACTGAAGATGGGTCACCCAGATGGAATATTACTTCGCCCTCCAGGGAATTACTGATGACATGATGAAACTTAGGGTGGGAGTCTTGTATCTGGATCTGCAATGATGGCAAGGGTGTGAATGGCATAAAAAATGCTATGTGGGCTACATTGACAGGAGTCAATTTGTTAAAGCTATCCATGCACATTTCGAGCGAGAAAGTCACTATTTGGGGTGGCTTACCAAATTACTCCAAATAAGCTCAGTCACAGACTTTAGGTCAGCCTTTGAGTAATTAGCCATCTGAACAGAGAACTTAACAGATTCTTT
>JASDQU010100226.1:16230-30061 GCA_032191745.1 Picea mariana | reverse complement strand
AGGCGACCCACTGTTTTACCTGGGTAACTTCATCCAGGAAGCCTTCACAAATTAAAAACTGGTCTAGTCTTTTTGCGATTCTATCATCCTCGGTTCTTTTGTTTCTCCAAGTTGGAGACAGCTTTGTTGGTTCTATGTCCAACAGGCCCCCTTCCTCCAATTTCCTTAAGAAGTATCCTGAAGTCTATTTGAGTTGCAGGACCTTAGATTTTAGATGCTCCTAAAGTGGAGTTGTGGTCTCGCCCTATCACCACCAGACCAATCTATATGCATTTTAATTTGACAAACTTGTCCTAATACTCCATCCTGTCCAAGCATGGCCCATAAACATTTAGAACAAAGATTTCATTCCGCATACCCATGGAGGAGAGGGAAACCCCTAGACCTGACTTAAAATCCCAGGAGTTAGTTAGGGTGAAGGAACACCTCCACCAACCAGTTATGTTACCACTTGATCTCCTCTATATGCATTTTAATTTGACAAACTTGTCCTAATACTCCATCCTGTCCAAGCATGGCCCATAAACATTTAGAACAAAGATTTCATTCCGCATACCCATGGAGGAGAGGGAAACCCCTAGACCTGACTTAAAATCCCAGGAGTTAGTTAGGGTGAAGGAACACCTCCACCAACCAGTTATGTTACCACTTGATCTCCTAATGGCATCAATATAGTTGAAATCCCACCCACTCAAAGATTTGGAAAGTTCTTGAATTGTTCTCTCCATTTGTCATAATTTCTTGAAGTGGGATAATAGAGGGTTTTAAGGACTCTTTTAACCTCTTAATAACCAATTTCCTAGAGGGATTGGCCAATCCTCAACAATTTAGTGTTAGAAAGATCATTTGAGACCCTCAAAAGGGGCTTTTGCTCCAAGGGCCCCTATCAATAAAAGTTTCTTTCTACATTTGATCTCCGAGGATGCTTGTTCTTGTGCCATGGACAAGTGAGACTTCCTTCCTCTCTAGTTAGGATTTTGATGTCTCTCATCAAAGAACCCTAACCAACCTACCACTTTCCCAAGGAAGTTGAGTGTTCCTTTACCCTTAGGTCTAAGGTTGTATTTGGAGGATTCTTGGGGTACAAAATCTCGAGAAGAAACCCGTGCCTTTGTTCCTTGTCTAGGGGAAGCAGATGTCCCTACCTGGGAAACAAATGTTCCTTGCTAGAGGATTTTCAATTGTAAGTAAAGGAATAAGTGTCAGAGAGCAGGGTTTTTGATGCCAGATAGGCCTGGCAAGAATTCACTGATAGATTCAATCGTTTTTGTTTCAACCTCTATTCCCTAAGATCCAAAGACAAAATTTTCAGTGGATTTTCTTTTGCAAGTGAAGGGTCTCTAACTCCTGAGGTGACTTACCCGAGGACAACTTGTTGACTTTGTTGTCACTAACTGCATCCAAGCTCAGCTCCTTGTTGACACCCGAGACTGTTGGATGTTCCTCTGATTCCAATGGTAAACTAGAGGTTTCTCGTTGGCCCTTTTGTTCCGAACTTCCTCATGTCCTCTTTGAATGGTAGGGGTTTCCACCAATTCCACCCCGACACCTTTGGCTAAGATTTCTGTATCCACACCTTCCCCTGGTAAGGGTATGCACATCTTGCTACTAAACGCCCATAGCTATGGCATCGCCCACACTTAAATGGAATTCCTTCATAGTCCAGAGTGATATGATAATCGGCTGTTCCATGTTTAATTACCATTTCCTCTGCCAATCCCTTGGTATCTCAGAAGGAGTAGTCAATTTCATAGTATGAACTGAGAGCATTCCCAATTTCTTTCAACACATCCTCGGACCATAAAACCAAAGGACGACATGGAATGCAAACCCAAACTAGAAGGATATCAACTCGTGTAGTTCTAGCATCGAAGTCCACATGCCATTTTTTCAAGAATAAATTTTGAGAACCCCACTTCCATCTATTGTGCACAATACTGTTTACCTTAGCCATTGATTTGAACACCTATACTAACCACCCTTTAGCCAAATTCATAATGCGGGGAGGGTATCCGACCATAGGTTCAAATTTTACCTTGGTCCACTCCTTAAGACTATCCTCTCGTTCATATTTTTCCTAGGAAACTGACCAACAATCGCCTGTTTGTCTAGTTTCATCATGTCATTGAGCCTGGGTTTGGCCCCATACATTTCCTTTTCTTGGGTCTCCTTTCTCCTTCCAGAGAAGGGTGCCCTTGATTCCTTGCTTCAACTATAGTGGAGCCACTCATGAGGGAAAGATCCAGAGATTTCCCAATAAAACCTTCCTCGAGTTTTGCTGAAGACGGGCCAAAATGATTGCAAAATGGAAATTCGAATTCCCCATTGAAAGCCAAATTCAGGTCATCAATATTAGTACCTTTGTTATGGCGAGTAAATGCTTTGGTCTCCTTTATTCGCTGGAATGACAAGCTTGGATTTGCTATATCCTTTCCATAGTGTGTCGAAGAAGGTGTGATTGAGGTAGCACTAATTCCCATGAGGTAGCGAACTCCACATTGCTGTGCCCTCACCTCTAACTTGGATTCCATCGCGCCCTCCAACCAGTGTGCCCCTACTGTGTACCACCTTCTTGCATCCTCAGTAAAACCAAACTAGGGTGGAAGTGGGCTCGACTAGATCGAATTGCCCTCCAATTGGTCAACTGAGTAATCCATGATCTCGTCTTCCATTGCTAGCTCCATTGCCACGTCCTCCCCCTTCGGACTTTGAAGAAAGCTTATCTTGATGTTGAGGGGACCTTATCTTGTTAGGTTTAGGGTTTCCAGCTTGTCAGGGTTGTGCAAGACTATGTTGGGTGAGGGTAAGGATTGGGTGGATTTCTGGGACCATTGGTTTCATGCTAGGTTGTTGTGTACATATCCACGAAAATGGTGGATGGTAGGAACCACTATGCATATATGCCTTCCAATTAAAACAAATGGTTGCACTGAAATGCTTAACATGGAGTTAACAGATCCAACTGTAGTGCCCACCCGACTCTCATCTTCTAAGATTAATAGAATCTGAGGCGTATCCTTGGATCACCACAATCAGTTTGTGCTAGAACTAATGAAAATGGGCACTTCAATTTTGCGCTACACTCGCAGACCACGTCACTTGCACCCTGATAGGTATATGGGCACCAAGACAATTTTACGAGACATCTCTCATTGATGCTTAATGATGCTCAACTTCAGTCTTCACCATAGATCAACTTCCAGTAACTTACGACTGAGTAGCCTTCAATAATCGATCCAACACAACATGCCTTAACCTACATCAACACAACTATGAAAAACATCGTGAAGCTCACATTAGCATGATTGCCACAAGAAGTTATCTTCATCAGTCAGGTCATCTTTGTGGACCATATTCCTATTAGTGTTTTTATTTGGGTCTAGGAAGCACACTCCAATTGCCACAGTCTATTACATATCTATAGACTATTGAATTCTATGCAAGAGAAGATCGAATTATTAGGGTTTTGTTTTGGTCTGACTTCTTTTCTACTGTGTCCTAGCTACTAATGCCACTTGAATACTGCAACAAATTTAACACCAGGTCCACTGCTCAGACCTTCAGATCCATGAATTCTCAAGCTACATCCATCAATCCTCCACTAGTCCCAGCTCCATGTCTCTGCATTGTCTTTATCTTCTCCTTCTAGAAATTTTAGGTCTTATCTATGCCATGACAATATTTGCCCTAATTTGAATAACAACATAAAAAATAAACGAAATTTAAGCATACCAACTTCTTTCTTGATGTCTTCCCATTTGTGCTTCTTGTTATTGGCCCAGTCCATGATACTATTGTGACCCTCGCCGTTAATCTATGCTTCCTGTTATTAGCCCAGGCCATGATACTGTTGTGACCCTCGCTGTTCATCTGTGCTTCTTGTTCATATATATATATAGATAGTTTTTTTAAATAACACAATACAAAACTTGGAAATGGGAATGCCTAGAAATGTGACACCCCCCAAACGTGTACGTCTGGGGATTGCAGTATATTATAGATTTTTTAAATAACACATTATCTTTCAAGAAAATAAGAATGATAGGTTCATTTGTAGGTAGGTTTAGAAACAAATTAGAGGTTAATTTTCCTTCATTTTCCATAGATTAGGGGTTTTTAGACTTTCTATGGGTTGCACGCCCCATGATGATAGGTTCATTTGTAGGTAGGTTTAGAAACAAATTAGAGGTTAATTTTCCTTCATTTTCTATAGATTAGGGGTTTTTAGACTTTCTATGGGTTGCACGCCCCTCATGGGCACTTGGGTGGGCCTGAAGAACTTAAAAAATGCAGTGAAGCGCAAGGGTTCCATATCGAAATGCCACGAGCTATACCGTACAACATTTTGAAATTGCAAAACACCATACAATATGGCTCAAGGAGTTTCCATGTTTTTGCGAGTTTGCGGTACTGGTACGTGGGTGGGTTGGGCGATTCCTGCAATTTAGAATTTGACATTCGATTCAAAAAATGTTCTCTGGTCGCTGGGTTTTTATGGTCCAATTTCAACCTTAGACGATGAAGTGGTCAACAGTTTTGCAGTCTGAACCTGGCGTTGTCTAAATATTTGACAATTTGGGCCCATATATGACTAGAATGGGTCAAATCATGATAAAAAAAGGAGTACATATGACCAAAATAGGTCGAAATCATCAAATATTTAGTCAATGCCCTCTGAAATTCTGTATAGCCAGGAATTGTGTAGCTCAAGGGAGTCAGTGGGGGACTTTATTCAATTCAAAGGTTGGAATGTTCAGGAGTCTTGATTCGATTTGAAGGTTAGACTTAATGGAGATCAGGCTAAGGATCTAGAAGGATTTAACATTCGGCACTTACGAACAATATGCAGCTTGGGAAGTGACAAATGAGTTTCTGCATTAAAATAATATTCCAGATGTGCAAAAACAGTGGCAATTTAGGGTAGAAAAGCAATAAATTAAGGGCAATGGCGTAGGAAAGAAGTGAAATGAAAGGCTTGGAGAAGCTTTGGTTATTGACAGTTTCAATTTAGCTTGGATTTTGGGGTTATATATTTTTGTTTGACTAGGGTTAGATACATGTTATTCTTGTTCTGCACGTGAAGCAACGATGCAGGCCCTAGACATATCATAGAAAACTATAAAGAGTTGGGTCTTTTTGGAAAAAAATGCCTATGCAATTTTTCTGTGTTTATTTGGTGTCTCTCTTTTTAGAACAGTACCTAGGGTTGAAATTGTGCTTCTGGATGAGTTTGATCGAATTTAAATCAATTTTGCAGCATTTTTCAGGTTAGATTTCTATGTGTTTTTGAATAGAACATGTTTCGTGGTAGTCAACATTCTTGGAAAGCTATTATACTATATAGCTGCAGTCAAAGGGAACTATATACACTGCTTTTACTCCTGAGTTTCATTTGGCTGTCTCCTTTCTGTTTCAGAGGATACATGCTTCAAGATGTCCCGTGCCAGCCTACAGTGAATAGCCACAAAATTCTCCCAGAGTTTCAATTTTTTTACATGTCTATATTTTTGTCAGTCCGGTATGAGTATGGAATATAGAACTCAATGAAATTTTGACTGCTAGGAGGGAAATCAGAATTTATTACTTCGAAGTTTAGAAATTTTCAAGGTTTTTATAACTATTATTCCTAGCCTCGTCTTTTCCTTTCCACTGTTTTTGGCAATGAGATTATTACAGATTTTGCACTTTTTCTTATATACATGATGCCATTTTTTGGGTTTATGTACTTTGAGGCCTATGTGCGGGTTTCTTATGTGTACCTTTGTAGTTGATCTAATTAATTTCTACTAACAAAGGGTCTTCTATCTTCCTGTTTGTCAGTATTTATATGCAACTGGATAAAATTATGTGGCAGGGGTTAATGATTTCTTTCCCATTGTACGTTCAATGATAAATAATCTTGAAAGTTGATATCTCTAGGTGGAAAAATATTTTCGCTCCGTTTATAACAATCTTCGCTGTGCAGTTTTTGGATTAATGCTGGTGTTCTGCTTAATGAATGCAGGCTACTTTTGATGATAGCATGCCTGAAGAAGCAGTTTCAAAAAATCATAGTTTGACCAAGGAAGCGATTGAGGTGGGAGCTTCTGCTGGAGCATACAGGATTATTTTGACACACTTTAGCCAGCGTTACCCCAAAATCCCTGTGTTTGATGAAAGCTTTATGGACAGAACATGCATTGCTTTTGACTTGATGACTGTGAACCTGGCAGACTTGCCTTTTGTACCAAAAATTAATCCTTTTTTGAAACTTCTCTTCAAAAACGAGATGGCAGCTGAGGAAGGATTTGAAAGCGAAAAGACAACTGAGGATGTCAACGTTGAGTTATAAAAACATTATTCTAAAGTTATTCCCTTCTCATACTACTAAATGCAGTTTCTCCTTTCTTCCTTGCTCACCAATTTCTCTGTGCAGTCAAGAAAATAGACCTTATTGATGGTTCGGAATATGCAATCAAATGCTTTCACAAGTAACCTCTTTGACCATCCAAAGCCTAAGTAGTCACATTGAATTTTCTAAGCGTATTAGACATAGTATATGGGAAAAATCTAAACCAGCTACATAACTGGATGAAAGCTTTACCACTAAAGAATGACAGCTAGGTGTGCTCCAGGTATGACCAACCTTGTTCAGGTTCTTGGTTTGTTTCCTTATCTACAAGTTCATAGTAGTGGATGTTGTGATTATAGTTGCATAAGCCAAGAAAATGTCATTGGTTAATGTGAAGTTATGTAAGTAAAAGTATTGAAATGAATGAACAAGTCATTTCACACTCTCATATATCTGATTGGTCTATTGGACCTGTTGCAGGTATGTGTATAAGAGTAGTTACCAAAATTGGCAAATTTGAAAATTCATTTGATTTGACAAAAACAATAAAATACGTTCTTTGGAAAAAATCCAGAAAAGTTTGACATAAGAATCTAAATTTATGCAAACAATTCAGGCTTAAATGAAGGGGTCCAAGGGTGGGTCAATCAAAATTACTTTTGCCAGTGAAGAGCAGTTTTTTTTTCTTGTATTTTTTTGTTTATATATATATATATTTTTTTCTCCTAATATTTATATAGTTTTCTTTCTTTTTGTTGTGATGCTACGTGGCTAACTACTTTCTGCATTGTGAACAAGAGTTGAGTATTGGCTTGCCATTGGAAAAAATGTCCTTTTTCTGCGAAGAGTGTCATGTTTGAGAAATTATATCGAATTTCTTGTTGGGGGACAAAATTTGGTAACTAGGTTTTAAATTTACGTGAGAGTGTATTTGTCTTTGAGAACCTATGTAAAACTAACTAGTCTGTTGTGTCTAATAATTTGTATATTGACTACTTTTTTGTGTGACAATGATAAATTAGTTTGATTCTTTTTGAATTTGGTCATATGCTATACACCCTAGTATCACACGTTGATCTTTGTCTTCTGTTCTGTACATCTGACTTTTGATATTGTGATGGTGTTTTCAGGATAACTCATTGTGCTATTTTGATTCATAGGTCTGGTCGTGTGTTTGTATATGGGCAAAATATTCCTTATTTCCCCAGTTAAAATATTAGAAAAATAGCTTCTTGTCCCAAAGTTGCTGTTTACGACTTCTTTCTAGTATGCTATCTTTGTCTTATCTTTATAGCTTCTTGTCTCAAAGTTTCCGTTTACGACTTCTTTGTACCATGCCATCTTCTTATCTTTAGTAGTGCCTAGCTTCCATGAATTGGTCTGTATTTTTGTTATGGTGTATTCTTTTAGTTGATATGCGTTCTGTTTGAAGGTAATAGTTATTTATCACTTTGACACCGCTTGGTGATAGTTCTAGTATCGTACCAATTGATGCAGTTTATAGTAGTTACATAAATAGTAGATAACAACATAAGATCAAGTAGTAATAGAGTAATAGTGCAAGGCACAAGGCTCTGATGATTGCCAGGTTGGTTTACACCAACCATGAGATAGAGAACTGGAGTTCACAAGTAGGACTTGGGGTCCATGAGTATGGTGTAGGAGGTTGGCCCCATGTGTAAGGATTGGGTGGAAACCACTTATAGTTCATGTAGTGCATATTTCCTAACAATGATAAACGCACCAGAGAGGAGGGTATGGGGCTCACAAGAACTCATGAGTATGTGCATCTTTCAGAACCTTAGGCCCTGGGAATGCATTCCTTGTCTTGAGTCTCCACTAGCACCTCTCTAGGGGCTTTGCACCTCCTAACCCACGCTTGTAGATTAGCAAAGCTTAAGGCACATGTTGCACCTTATGAACCATATGGAATCCTTTCTAGCTTTGCATATGGGATAATTCAACATAGTGGGACTTCCTTTTTGAAGGCTTAACCAATCAAGTACTCCTAAAACCTAGGTGATGCACTGTACACTTCCTAATGGGTTTAGCATTTTCTGAGAGAATTGTGTGCATAGGCCCACCATGAGATAAACAATTGGAGCTCACAAGTAGGAGGTTGCGTCCATCTGTAAGGTGTAGGAGGTGGTCCCCATGGGTAAGGAGTGGGTGGGAAAAGTATATAGTTCACTTAGTGCTCAACGCTTTGTGACTATGCACATGTATAACTACCTTTCCGTTACTACCCTCCAGTAATTGGAGCATATCTGTGCATGTGCATGCATGGACCACATTACTGTTTGACCACATGCACACATCCCTGTTAGCTCCTTTTGGTACTTTGGACTTTTTGCAACTATTCTCCATCTCTATAATCCTTGGATAATCCCAGCACAATTCTACTTGTTTTGTGCCAACACTCGGGCAATTTCTATGTCTGTGCCCTAGTTTGCCAATTCTTGGAATGAGATAGTGATCATCCTTGAGCACAACGCTCTAGGTCAGTCATTAGGATTTGCCTTGGATGCACTAGGGCATCTATCATTCTACTCTAATATTATACAACTATGTGATGCATCTCCGTTGTAATCTTCTTAGTAGTTTAATAGACAAAAAGTACACGACATGCCTCACAACCTTCTTTCACAAGGTTCTTTGTAGTATGTACATAGCAATCTAACTGCTTAACAATCACCATTGCTCAATATTGTACTCCTTTTTATTGATAATAGGACTATAAAGATTTTAGCCATAAATTATTATTTTTTAATGTGGATTTTCTTATAGGATGTTAAACACTTCACTAAGTTTATCACTGTAATTATATTTCGTTATTATCTACAGTTATGTTTTGCATAATCTTTGGCTTATTTTGTTTATTGCAGAACCGTTCTACACTCTAAATCTTCCTTTGTTCCCAACATTGCACTATAATGTTTTATCTCTAGTTTATCATTATTTTGTGTCAAGTCTTCATCATCTGCATTCTTATTCACTTCCGCAACCACTATTGATTCTCTCAGAGCTGCAGTTCATATCCCCAAGGTGCCCAATCCTCACCTTCTAGTGGATCATTGCCATTAGACGACCCACATATGGCTCCCTGTCAGATACATCAGATTGGCAACTTTTAGAACCCTAGGCATCAGATGTATGATTGGTTTGTTGAACATGTATTAGATCTGCAACTACTAGATAAGACTTGTTTGGCGACCTCACTCCTTTCAAAGTATAATTCAACATTGACATCCCATGATTTGAAGGCAAGATTAACACTGAAGCATTGGATGGATTGCTGTAGAAGCTCGAGGCTTATTTTATGGTCAACCAATTCAAGGACAAAGATAAGTTTAACTCTGCTACATTCAAACAGGAACAAATTACACTTCCCTGGCAAGAGTCTTATAGTGAATATTGTGTAGACTAGGGAAAGCTATCAAAACTTGGACAAGGTTTGTAGAAGGAATGTATAGTGAGTCCATGGCAATAATTTGATGAATGTCATGATCAATTTGTTGAAGACTACAATAACAAGTTTTGTTACCTAATGGCTTGTTTGCATTCAAGAGATCAAGCACAATTGAATCCATAAGTATCACAACAAATTGCATCGATACATCCAAACCATGCTTGAGTTTCCGAATGTCAATTTTCTTGGAGATATGTATCAACTTGTAGGCAATATAAAAGAAACATTTTGTTCAAAACATTGTTAGCTTTTTAGCTCGGGAGGTACTCCGCATGTTTTGTCTTGTATGCGGATGTTAACTTATGTTGACACTACTAGGCACTTAACTTTGTAATGGGTTTTTATAAAGTTATAAAGTGGTTCTTTTATTAAAGTGACTTTTTAATAAAATGTACCTTCTAATTTTAAAGTAACTTTATTTCATAAAGTGCACTTATGTAATAAAGTGAAATGTACTTTAATATTTTAACTGATTTATTTTGGAGGGAATGAATCATGACCGTTGATCTTGCAAAAGACAAGATTAGATCTTGGCCTTTGGATCTAGGGTTGGGGAGGTGAAAACACACTTTGGAGGGAAAATGTCATTTTCAGATTTATAAAAGAATGTATTGGGTAGTGTGCAAGACACAATTTGAGAGAAAGAGGAAGAAACATTTCTGAGGAGAGTTTGGAGAGGAAAGTGAGCAGCAAGAGTTGGCACATTTCTCAAGAGAACTTTGGCGTAAATCCCAAGGAGGCATTTATGTTTTGAAGTGCTGCTGTGTTATTCGTTGAGACAGTCTGTACTATACAGATCCGTACAAGTTGTACAACAACAAACATTGGCACGAAAATCAAAACAAGAGGTGGCATGGTTTTCGAGACAATTTTTTTTGGGTTTTTTGAAGGAGGTTGGTCGTACGGACAACTTGTTGTGGACACATTTCTCGAGGTGCTGTTTTCAACAAATTCGTACAACTGTACAGACTTGGCATGAAAATCAAGGCAGATTTATGGGGGACTGTTTTTGTGCTGTAAATGGTTTTTCTCTTGGCTGGAAATGTACTGTGGCTGCTGATAAATCTTTCCTAAAACTAATAGAATCTCTCTCTTTGGGTTTCCCCACATTAGGGGTTTTCCTTGGCATTTGCCTAAATTTCTGAGTTATTCATGGGTGATTGAATGTTGTTCATTGTGTTTATTTCCGTTGCATAATTACTTAACAATGTGTATTTCTGCTTATGGTAATTTCTGAATGTGGGTTTTAGACATATCAGAGTTCATGTGCAAGACAGTTATCTCTAGGTTGCTAAGTGTATGACAAAATATTAGCTTGTTGATTTTTGTCATTAAAATTTACATGGTATCAGAGCTTGGGCTCTGAGTGACAATGAACAATGAGATTTTTGGGCAAGGTTGAAAAGGAAAAAATTGTGATTGTTTTCCTTGAGTTGTGACAAGGAATATGGCTGCATGTATTAGAGTTCAGGATCGGTTGGATGTCATTTCCAACTTTTTGCAATGGAAGGTCCAGATGTCAGCTTTTCTCAAGGAGAACAAGATTTGGAACTATGTCAATTCTGTTGTTGTGGCTCCCACAACAGATCCTGTTGCTTTGGATTTGCATGAGGTCAAGGAGGCCAAAGCTCAAAGGATTATTTTGGATGGGGTGAAGGATCACCTTATCCCACACTTGGCTGAGAAGAAGAAAACCCAAAAGATGTGGGATGCACTTAAGAACTTATTTGAGACGAAGAATGAAAATCAGAGGATGGCCTTGAAGACTAAGCTGCATGATCCTAAGATGGGTAAGGAGGAGAGTGTTTCTTCTTATCTTACCCGGGTAGCTCAAGTGAAAGATGAGCTGACTACTGTTGGAGAGGTCATATCGTATTTAGAGTTGGTGAGGATAGCCTTGAAAGGCTTCACCAAGGAATGGGAAGTCTTTGTGAAGTGTGTGGTGGGTTGCGAGCATCTTCCAGATTGGAGCAGACTGTGGGATGATTTCACTCAGGAGGAGATTCGGGAAGGATCTTAGAGCAGTGGACAGAAGATAGATGGAACTGATGAGAATGTTGCTCTTACTGTAAAGAGCAAGAAGAAAAGAAGTCCCGGGAGGGACTTGAGTAAAGTTAGATGTTACTGTTGTAACCAATTGGGACACCTTGCTTCTCATTGTCCTGAGAGGAAGAAGAAGAAGGAACCGGAGGGGCCTGAGACAACTGCTACAACAACCATGGAGGACTTTGCTTCCAAGTATGACATGGAATTTTCTTTGGTTACCCTAGTTTCCAGTGTCGGTAGCGGAGGATTTAGAGGTGATATCAGATGGATTGGGGATAGTGGAGCCTCTTGCCACATGACGAGAATCTGGCCAGTATTCCTAAATATCATAGAGACAGGTCTTGACCGACAGGTGGTAAATGAAGGTGGTATGGCGCAAGATGTAAGTGGAGTTGGAAGGGTTAGATTCCAACTAGAGTATGGAGGATTCCTGGAGCTTGATGGAGTTCTTTTTGTTCCACGGTTGAGGGTTAACTTGCTCCCAGTCTCAGCCTTAGAGGATGTAGGATACTGTACATTGTTCAAGAGGGAACATGTCTTTATTTATAGGGAGGGAGTGGACCAGGTGGAACTGCAACTGATTGGTGATCGGGTGGACATGTTGTATATGTTGCAAGGACAACCTTCAGTGTATGATTCAACGTCGGATGATGAGCATGAGGAGGCTCCTGAGACTGCGGTGGGCCCAAGGATTCAGTCTTGCATTCCGAGAGAAGAGAGTGAGTCTCTTCTGAGCATCGACAAAAGGCTCAACCAGTGTGGTCGAACCAATGCTCAGGGTGGAGTGGATTCTCCAAGGAGCTTAGGGTTCCGGGTAGCTGTCAGGAGAAGATCTTCTAGTTCGAGTTCTGTGCAGGTGTTGAGGATGGCTCCAGGTTCAGAGGGAGCTCCTACAGAACACAGTGTGATGGGACCAGATGATGGAGATGGCAACGAGTACATCCCTCGCTAAGATGGAGTGTTAGCTTTTTAGCTCGATAGGTACTCCACATGTTTTTTCTTGTATGTAGATGTTACCTTATGTTGACACTAGTAGGCACTTAACTTTGTAATAGTTTTTTATAAAGTTGTAAAGTGGTTTTTTTATTAAAGTGACTTTTTAATAAAGTGTACCTTCTAATTTTAAAGTGACTTTATTTCATAAAGTGCACCTATGTAATAAAATGAAATGTACTTTAATATTTTAAGTGATTTATTTTGGAGGGAATGAATCATGACCCTTGTTCTTGCAAAAGGCAAGATTAGATCTTGGCCTTTAGATCTAGGGTAAGAATTTTCACTTTATAGCAGTGTAGGTTTTGATGCAACATATGCCCATTCAAGGACAAAATCCTCTGTTGTGGCCTTGCTACAAGTTTATGACATGTTGCTAAGCAAGCCTTTCACTTGGGAAACTGAACATATACAAGTGAAGACCTTAGAGTGTCAACTTGAGCATTATGGATTAACTCTACAACGTTCTTGAGCTAATTAATAAAACTAAGGCTTCTCTTTTATGCTAAACAATGCCACAAACTTATCAATCACTCATAGAAATTCATCTTATTGATGATTGAATTGCAAGTCTCGTGCAATATTTTGACACAAACAAGTCTCCTTTGTGGTGCAACACGTGCATCATAAGCAACTTAGTACATTCTATCAGAATACAATGATAAATTCAGGGACACCATTGATGGTCATAAATTCAGGGACACTTGTTGGTCATAAATTCAGGGACACTTGTTGGTTTGCCACTCAAATGATAGTCTTTAGAGCTCCATTGGCCAATGGACCCCTATGGTGTGGATCCACCTTGGAAAATGAGGAGTTCAAGTGCCAAATCTAGGTACTGCTACAAAAAGGACACATTAGGCTGATCGCTTCACCTTGCTAAGTCCCATTGTATTCACGTTTTAGTAAAGTGGCACATGGTGCCTTTGCATTTACTATTGTAGCTTGAACAAAATCATAGTGAAGGATCAATATTCTATTCTATGCATAGA
>JASDQU010100225.1:286010-298604 GCA_032191745.1 Picea mariana | reverse complement strand
TTAAAAGAACTTGGTCATGCTTAGAAGGTATGACCAAGTTGTCATTATTGCATGGGGCCTTTGCTTCAAATCTTTTCTGCCCTCTTTTCTCTTTTTCTCTTTATTCTCTTTTTCACAAATTATTTGGAGAATGCAATATCATTTGTGAACCAAATCACCAGATGCAGATAATATCTAAGTCATAAGATGATTCCCATAAATTATGGGGTGATAACATCGCCCACAATATTTCAATATGCAAAGAAGTATGTCCAAGCCTGTGAAAGCTTCCAGTGAATGGGTCAGCCAAATCATAGGGATGAGATGCCTCTCCAGCCTCAAGTGGTTTTAGAGCCTTTGAGATATGGACCATGGATTTTGTAGGGCCCATTAACCCACCTTCTAATCAGAAAGTCTACATATTGGTCTGCATAGATTACATGACCAAGTGGGTAGAGGAAAAATCACTCATCAGGGCCTCAGAAGAAGTTGTCTTAGCATTTTTGTTTGAAGATATATTTGTTAGGCTTGGAGTTCCAAGAGAGTTAGTAACTGATGCGGGACCATCTTTCACATCACATAAGTTTGAATCCCTACTGAGTAAATATCATTTTTTGCATAGAACAACTTCTCCATATCGTCCCCAAGGTAATGGGTAGGTGGAAAGTACAAACAAAGTCATAGAATCTATTCTTACTAAGATAGTGAGGGAACATCGTAGGGATTGTTCTAATAGATTGCATGAATCTCTATGGGCTTATCGAACCACTTGGAGGACCACAACTGGTTTTTCTCCTTATGAACTGGTATATGGGAAGAGCCATGTTTTTCCCATTCATTTCGAGATCAAGACCCTAAGAACTACATCAGCAGTCAATCTAGACTTGACTATGGAACAAAAGGCCAGACTACAGTAGCTAAATGAGCTGGATGAAAAGCATTTGGATGTTATTCATCAAACCACAATGATTCAACAAGAAAGAACCAAGTGGCATGACCGAGTCATCAAGAAGAAGTTATTCAAAAAGGGATATTGGGCTCTTTTGCATGATTCACGCTTTAACGAATTTTAGGGTAAGGTGTGTACAAGATGGTTGGGACCTTATGAACTAGACACTATTTTTCCTAATGGGACAGTCAGATTGATCACTATTGATGGATCCAATACACAGTTACTTGCAAATGGTCATCTCTTGCGCCTGTATCAGCATCCACTTTCCAAGGCAAAGTTTAAATCCAGATGTACAGTTGATATAGATTAAAAAAATTTAAAGGGAAAAGAGCTTGCTCCTTCCCCTTCTAAACCTTAGAACTTTTTTCTTTTCAATAAAAACTTGTATATAAATAAACTATGGGAATTTGATTTTTTTTGTTTTTGCTTAAAATTTTTATGCTTCTTTAATAAATTTAGCCTAGAAGGGTATCAGGTAGTTACTTGTGTGCAGATGGATTGATGAACAACAAGGTAGATTACAACGAAAGGCGCCAAAGGATTAGTTTTTGGAAGTTTGAAAAAAACTCCCTAAAAACTAAGGGATTCTATGTTCGGTCGATTTACATGTTGTTACACCTCTTTCCGACAAAATGGTCATTTTACATGCTGTTACACCATTTTCTCAACTATTTTGTCTTACATGTTGTTACACTCTTTTGGCCAATTTACTTGATGCTACACCTATTCCACTATTCCAGCCAAAATAGATGCTGATACACCTACCGTTGTTATTCCTTTTCATTATTTTACATGTCTCTTTACCCATATTTTCACGTTTCTACCATTTTTCCATGCTAATACTCCATCAATCTTTCCCGCTTTGTTATCTTTCCATGCCGAAACACTGTTGTTTTGTCATTTCCGCTGCTATCTTTTCCACTCTCTCTGTCAGGAAATGTCGCTTCATCATTACTTGATTCCACATCCGCAGATTTCTAGTTGGTCAACCAAAAAAAGGACTCCACCTCTGCTCCACTTTTCATATCATCATTTCTCATGTTCCAGAGCCATATCTCATCATTACAGTTATTCCACATGGATTAGATGGTAGTTGGATAGTGCAGTTACTCCGACATATCAGTTTGTGCGGTAAGTTATGAGGTATGTGACTAATCTTACATGTCAAAGTAATGTAGATATGGAATGAATATTTAATGTTTAATTGCCGGTTGTCCTAAATTCGTTGCACCATGATCCAATCAGATTAATTGGGGGGGGGGGGAAGAAAATCTAAGCCGTCAAAATCCCATTTTATATTCACCTCCGCCACCTTTCGACCACGCTTATTTTCTCTTAGACATCGTGTTCTTTATGCAATCCTCGTTCAAACTTGTTGTGTCTCTGGTTTAGGTGCTAGTCTATCCTCATTTGTTCCTGTTTATACTCTAAACAATGTCATGGGAGTATTAGGTGTGAGGTATGAACCGAAAAATATGGATGCATTATTGCTATACTTAGATGTTTACGAAAAATTCCTACAGGCTGGATGGATTTCTTATTTTGAGATGCTGCAGGGGTTTAATGAAGAAGAGGTATTGGAGTTCAGTCAAAATCTCACAGAAGGGTATTCGATGGTGCACGGGGTGAGGATTCCAGTGACGGAGGAAACTGTGGCTGCTATGATAGGGTTCCCGACCATGGGACCAAGCTGGTTTAGTAGAAAAGCACATCTTCCCAAAGAACAAAAGGGTTTTCTCGTGGACGATGAGAAATTTCAGATCAAGGGTTGAGGTGTAGATGTAAGTTCCTTACCAAAACCATGGGGGGAAGTATCAAAATTTGTAAAAAGATACATTACATGTGAAGGAAGATATCAAGTAGTTTATTTTTCTGATTTTATCCTATTGTCACATTTAAGACATTAGAAGCTAATAAACATCCCTTATTTCATTCTTCATTCCTTGCATAATATGTCTCACTTTGTCAAGAAATCAAAGAATCTCAATAATTTTCTTTCCAATCATAGACTGATAGGGTTGTTGATTCGTAAAGGAATGGGAA
Source organism: Picea mariana (assembly GCA_032191745.1). NCBI lineage: Eukaryota > Viridiplantae > Streptophyta > Pinopsida > Pinales > Pinaceae > Picea > Picea mariana. The sequence continues at coordinate 295,630 of JASDQU010100225.1, read as the reverse complement.
TTCCTAATGACCCATTACCTGAAGTGGAAGAATAGCCAAATCCTGTGCCTACTATTATGACCAACCCATAACAACTAAACGCAATCACTAGACCAAGTCATGAGGCTCACCCCTCGGCTGCAACAACAGTTAAAGCCCCCACGCTAACTACCCATAAGTCAACTTAGAGAAGCAAACACAAAACCAGAAGCAATTCTAACACCACTCATAAAATCATCGACAGAGTTGAACCAAAATAGCTAAACCCTATGCCTACAGTTGTGATTGAGCCAGTAGTTGAAAACCCAATTCCTAGACCAAGTCATGAGCCTCAGCCCTCGGCTGCAACAAATAATGTTGAAGAAATCCCTCCTAATCCTAAAGATAAGAAAAGGAAAACCCTTGCTTATGTCTTTACATTACCTAGGAGGAGAACTAGGTCAACGAGGTCTACTTTAACAACAGTTACAACCCCTGCTGTAACAGCTTGTACATCAACTTCATCTCCTGTTGAACCAGGAGCACCTCAAAATACCCTTGTTGTTGCGACAGAGTGTCCTGATTTTGCTAATGCTCAGACCCTGCCCGATTTTGACATCAATAATACAAACATGAGTGAGCTTCAAACTGATCCTATGGAGATACGTATACCAGGTCTTACCTTGTGCAAGGAACTTCAAGAAACCATTTTGTCAACTCAAGCCGAATGTAAAAAAATTGCAGCAGAATCATTGGCTCTACTTGATGATTCTGTACATCACTCATCGAGTGAGGAAGTACAGATTATACAAGACCCCATCATTCCATATTTTCCTACTTGTTTGGTTGTTTAAGAATTCCCTCCTTCTCCTAAAGCAAAGAAAAGAAAAACCCTTGTTTTTGTCTCTACATTACCTAGGAGGAGAACTAGGTTAGCGAGGTCTACTGAAGCATTAGTTGGATGGAAGAATATGGAATAGGCAATACCCATTCTTCATCCATTATCCTTTGTTGTTAAAACAGTAACTGTTACACAAGAATCAATCCCTTTCGACAGCATGACTATGACACAAGAACCAATTGCTCGGGAAAAGACTGTCCCACAAGAACCAGTCATGCCAAAATTAGCTATCACACAAGAACCAACTGCCTAGGAAGAGACTATCCCACAAGAACTAGTCATGCCATAATTAGCTATTACACAGGAACTAGTTACACAAAATAATGAGGATAATGACAATGTACCAATTGCACAACTGTTTTCTCAAATTGAGAAGAAGATAAAGAGTACTAAAAATTCTAGGATTACTGAACTAATGAAGGAAAATGACAGCCTCAAAGCAGAGTTGGTTGAACCCTAAAGAAGGAGTTACAGGTTGCTCGATAGAGAAATCCAAACGAGTTAACCTTGGATATATTAGCACTAACAATAGTTGTTATGAATCAAAATAGAGAGCACATGTGCTATGAATGTGGTAATATTTGTTTTCAGGCAGGGTGTAAAATAGTTAAAGTACCAGCCACTGGTCATGATGAAGAACCGACCAAATTCTCAGTCAAAAAGTAATAAGTATTACATGTATGAGAACGTGTAGGAATCAATGGATGGGACTCGGGTTTCATTTTCCCAGTTTTTGGATGCCTCATTTAGAGTATACACAGGGGTCAAAGGTCTCAAAATATGTCATTTGGAGATGGTAAGGAGCAGTGGATTCAGACTTGCAGATGAAGAATCTCATGACAGTTTTGTCTTAGAAATTTTCACCAGAGGAGTCACTTCCCTGACTCAGATTCGGAGTAAGGCTTGAATGTGGATTGCATGAGGAAATGCAATGTCTTCAGTTGGGGGACATGTTAGGATCCAAAAATGTCCCTTTTTCATTGTATATTTTGCTCATTCAACCTTATCATTTCTATGCTAAAATGCCTAATATACTGTTTGCTAAGACCTTTTTGCCAAGGTATGAATCATTGATCTTTCTTTTGTATTCTTAATTACTTAACATGTTTGATTGGTAGCGTTTCTCATATTTTATCCATGAATGTTCAACTAATGATCAAAATGTGTATATTAATGAAAAAAAACCAAGTATTGAAGAAAGATTGTTGTTGTTACACCAGCTGTTACAGTTGTGCGCCAGTTCTACATGTCGTTACATGACTACAACAATTGTGCACCTTTCTTCGAAGTTGTTACACCTATCGCAAAAGACTTCCACCAATCCTGGAAGATGGAATACCATTCAAATCCATATCCCGAAGACAGATCCTCAAGGCTGTTACATGTTTTGGCTCACACTGGTGATCAAGATTATTTCCAGATTTTGTAATGATGACAGGTCTTTTATATCATACGAACAGCTTGAGAATCTCTGATTCTCAAGGCTGTTCTGAGTCCGTTTCAACTGAATGTCTCTGTCTTTAAATAACAGATCTTTTGTAATCATTAGATAGTGAATATTAGTTGTGGAATAGAGATTGAAGTGAAGAATATTGTATCTGAACATTTTGATGATTTAATAAAGAAGTGATTTGATTTTCTCCAACCTACTATAGTCTTTTCGAGTAGATTCAATGAGAAGGAAAGGGCCCACCTTCCTCATAAACTCCCCTCTGTTGTGAGTTTTATATTAACTACTTTGATTAATTATAGTTGTGTGATTTATCTGTTCATGCATTTCTAGAATACATTTGTTTTTACAGTTCAATCCCTTTCTATTAATGTGCATTAGTGTGTCTCATGAGAGTTAGAATCAATTGTTGAACACTACTGGAGAATTTCTTTGAAAGTTATTTTTTTTTTTCTGCATTAGATTAAATCTTTGTTTTCAAGCAAAAGTAAATAGAAGTATGAATTCCCTTTTCTGCAATTAAGTAGACTTCCTTTCAGCAATTAGCACAAAACTTCGTTCTGTAAGAGTAATACAGAAAATTAGAATAGATTAGATAATCCAGGATTCTTATACACTCATCAAATTCTACTCCTAGAAATTAGATTTCAATTATGCAAGTGTGATTTCAATTCTACAAAAATAGATTAGAACTCCAATTGTGTCAGCAACTTGTGTTAGTGTTTAGATTTTCAACTCTGTTTCTTTTAGTGTTAATTTACCTTACTACAACTTGATTAGTGTTTGCTTTCATAATCTAGCACCGACTGTGCACAATTATCTTACAATAACAAAACTTCCATGGGTTTGACAATTCATATTGAACACCTTAATTATCTATTTATTTAGACAATTAAAGTTCCGAACAAGTACTTACTCAAAAAGATGTGAAAACAATGAATCACTAGTATCCTTCATGAGCACCAACCTCCAAGGATTCAAACTGAATTACACTGCTATAGACAAATAGGATTACGCGGTATATAAAGAAGTCAAACATTCCAGATCCTACATCCTCAAGAATTAGACTAAAATCATAGTACCTCATCCAATGATCTGATCTCTGTTTACTCAACAAAATATGAGAGAAATAAGGGGAAATTGGGTGGTAGTCTTCCAAGAATTTGATCTAGACATAAAACCTGCAAAAATAATCAAAGTTCAAGGATTGTGTAAATTGGCCACTGAAGCCCAAGATCATATTAATGCTGAAGACCTCGGTTGGGAAAATGAGTTGTCATTATGGTGCGACAAAGCCTTATAATTCCCTCTCGAGAAAGAGTCATGGTATGGAAAATTGTCTTATCTCCTGCATCATGGAACTTGTCTGGAAAATCTAAACCCTAGATAAAGGAGAGCCCTCAGGTTAAAATCCACTCAATATCACCTCATAAATTATGTGGTTTTCTGCATAAACTATGATGGATTACTTCTTATATGTCTTGAACATGATGATGTAGAAAAGGTACTCAAATATCTCCATGATGACCCAGCAGGTGGAAATTTTGCAGGAGAAACAATAGCTCACAAAATATTAAGGACTGGCTATTATTGGCCCACTTTGTTTAGAGACTCTCGTAGGGAAAATAAAGAATCCATTCCACTCTAGTTGGTGACCATATCCATACCTTTCGAGAAATGGGGAATAGATGTCATAGGAGAAATTACCCCCAATTCTTCGAAACAACATAAGTATATCTTGACTGCAACAGATTGTTTCACAAGGTGGATAGAGGCTATTCCTCTCATGCACATTAATAAATAGGTAGTGATCCAATTTTTAGAACAATATCTAATAACAAGGTTTGGGATGCCCTTCGTCCTTGTTTTTGACAATGCTGCCTATTTTTCTTCCATGTGCTTGACAGAATTTTCCCTTGATAATGGCATCATAATAAGATATTCTGCAAACTATTATCTGCAAGGGAATGGGGTATCATATTCAACTAATAAAAACCTGGTGAGAATTTTAAAAAGTACAGTTGTTGAAAATCAAATAAATTGGCATAATTTACTTCATAATGCCCTGTGGGCCGATAGAGTAACACCTAAATAAGCCATAGGAAAATATCTTTAATTTATGGTATATGGGAAAGAATCCATTCTTCCAAACAAATTGTACCATATTTACATCTTTCCCAGGCATCAAGAGGTCATCCTTTGTCTGATCTACAACAAAGGATTGATACCCTTCTCACCCTGGATGAAGAAAGAGATAAGGCTAAAGTTAAGTTCACCACTCATCATCATGTGGTTAAAAGGTGTCTTGACAAACATAAGGCTAGAGGGAAAAATTTCAAAGTAGGATACCTAGTCTTGAAATGCGATAAAGAACACGAGTCCAAAGGAAAACACTCAAAGTTCCAAAATATATGGCTCAGACCGTTTCAAGTGGTCGAGAAGATCAGGGAAGGCACATACCGGTTGAAAAATATGAGGGGAAAATCTGACACTCTCCTCGTGAATGGCCAGGCCTTAAAACAATACTTCTCCTAAAAAAAATAGTGTATTTTGATGTTTTGTTTCTTTTTAGCATACATTTTGATCAGGATAACTGTGTGGGTTTAGGGAAGACCAATTGCAAACTCCTTTTCCCTTCTTTCTTGTGCTTGTTATTTTCTTTAATTAAGTTGTGTTTTGTAAAGCAGTGGTTGATTTTAATAAATATAGTAAAAGAAACTTTGCTTCTGACCTACACTGACATGAAAAATAAGAGACGTTGGGAAAATAAAAAAAAATTCAAATCATATTTGTATTTGTAAGCATACTACCTGGGGAAGCAATGAAATATCTTCTTAGTGGCCTGGTAACACTAAATGGAAATATGGCTATATGAAAAGAATCACATGTACCTATGGACAAAGCCAGTAAAGGCCCCACCTTAATACTTTTACCTTGTCAAAAACATGTATTCTCATCTCTGACTCACTCTTGGTATTTTTCCTAGAAGAAAATGATCGATATAAAAAGAGTGTAAAGTTCAAGAGGGTATGCAGAGAACTCTATTGGGGCTATGGAAACTCATTGGATGCAGAGAAAGGTCTGAGATATCAGGGTGACTCCGTCGGGGCAACAAAGAAACACCATAAGAAAAGGAATGATATCTAAAAGGCCTCACACCAATGGATTCCCTACTGGCCTATTTTATAGAAAGTACATGGATTGAGTTTAAAAAAAAAGAGGGTGGAAAAGCATAAACCCCATAGGCGGATCCGGATTTGTGAACCCAGGAATGTGTGTACACATTGATAGAATAGGTTCTATTGAAAAGGAATAGAATAAGGCCAGTTGGTTTCTCAACCAATTATCACAAGCTAAGTACAAGGGAAGGAGCAGAGATTATGTTTTCTCCTAGAGAATCTCCATTTGTTGAGAATCAACACAACCTAAAAGTTTTGTGAAGTTTTTTTTTTTGCATACCACTTTGTCTTTTTGAGTTTAGTTAGTTGTGTAGGAATCAATGGGGTCATATATTGATTGTATTTTTTTTTTTCATCAATCATATTCATCTTGGTTTGGGGTTATTGAATAAATTGAACTTTTCTCCAAGAAAACTTGGCATTTTAACTAAGTATACACAGCTAAAATTTTGAGCCATGCACCTATTATTGACATTAGCACAATCCGAGTAGTAAAATGATCACACAACAATGATAATCACCGATGTACCATCTGCATCGAAAAATGGAAGAAATGGTGCATCGATGCTGATTATGTCTTGGGAAGAAGTTTCCTAAAAATCATCGATAGACTGTCAGCATCGGTCAAATACGAAAGAAAAACCACTAACATGGGCCATAACAAACCTTCAATCACCGATCGCCAATACATTTTTCCAGGTCGGTGAAATCCCATAGAACGAAATTGTGAAACAGTAACCATCAACAATTGTCGATCGCCGGTCGCCAATACATCATCCGTGTCATCATGATAGGGTGTTGTAGTCAAGGTTGTATGTCTAAAAAAAGTCATCCATGCTGAAATGTTTCTCCCATAGAGGTCACAATCAAAATCCACATGTACTTTCCATGTAAGTAATTCATATGACTTAGTCTTTTCCCCATGTCATATATATATGTCCATGGGAGTATTTCCATGTCAGCATTGTATGAAGGTCTTTATCGGTGTCAAAAAATTTTCCTAGATACACCAACAAAACAATGACAAAGTTGACCTGCCGATGTCGATGCGCTCATTGACTATAGAATGATCGCTAGAATATCGAGCTCCTCGTCTTAGTTCTAACTTTTACCTACGGATACTGACGACCCCAGTTGATCTGCGATGCACCATATCTCCTGATACCAATTATGCTAGTGAATGCGAAAAAGGCTTGGTAATTCGATGGCACAAATTTGGCTAAAATGAGACAAAATTTTGCGATTTGATGGATAGGTTAAATTTTTGCGTAACCTATAACACAACCCCACTCGTCGACCAATGGTCGAACTTTGAATTCTCCTATGAACTATGAAGTAACCTACTCTTGCATCGCCAACCTGTAGTGCATTTAATACTCGCCATGATGAAGATTATGTAATAGATTGCACATATCGCATTTGCACTCCCAAATTGAAGACTTGATGCAACAAGGTAAGTATACGTTCTGTTTAAATTTACAAGGCTCTATCCAAACATGGTGTTTCATTCACAAATCTCTTATTCCCCAAAGCAGATGAAGAATAAAGAGAACGCATTGAGGAGATTACAGTGAGCTCTTTGATTTTGATTACTAGTAAGACTAGGTTAATTTCTTGCAAGTAAGAAGGTAAGCATTATTTTTATCATTTATGCACTTGCGATGGTGTCGATGACTCTTGTCAAGTTTGGTTGGTTGCTCACAATAAAATTATTTTCTTTTCTACAGTAAAAATGCCTCCAACAAAATCCAATGATTAGGAGCTCACCAAGAATGTGCAAAAGGAAGGAAATAGAGTTCGGTGAGGGGTCTACACCAAGCATAGCAAGAGAGCTTGATTTTGCCTCAAAGGTGGAACCCATTATCCACACATATACCAAAAAGGAGTTTTCTTAGCCTTCGGTGTTCGGATACATAGAGGCAAGCACTGGATCTAAGGTGGTGCTCCCACATTGGGGATATCTATTTAATAGGATCAACCAAGAATATTACCCATATTTTATACCACACAGTGACCCAGACGTCTAGATGTTGGATGACTAGGTATTCCCAAACATTTGGAGATCATGCCTACATATGATGGCCTATCAAACCCCAAATTTTCCTGCATCAAGGCCTTGGGATGGATAATAGACCACATAGATGTGATGAAGTGTATAATCAATAATGAAAATGGCGAATGTGTTGGCGTTTTTCTTCCAAAAGAGGTCCAAAAATACTACAAACTCAAAGACACAGAGGAAAGACTAAATACAAAGTTTGTGGTCAAATTTTATGAGTTCCATGACACCAGAAGGTTAATAGCCTCATGATGGAAAGAACAACCAAGAAAAGGAGGCTCATGCTCGATAGCGCACTTTTCGTCATCACAGAGGAGACGCTCCTCGACACAGAAAATGCTAAGATAACTGAGCTAGTCGGAGCAGGTATGGCTATAACCGATGCTACTTTGGACAGAAAAATAAGGGATGAAAAGGAGGTATCCTCCGTGAATAAAGAGTTGTAACATCTACGCCATCAAGTGGAGTATTACCAAAATTCAACACAAGCAATAGTACTCTTGAAGAAAGAGTTATGAGAAACGTATGCGCAATTCACAAGTGAAAGGAATATCTTCACCACTTGCATAGCCAAATTTCAAGAAGATACCCTCATGGGGCTGTAAACCTGTAAAGAAGTGCAGAGATGGTATGACAAGGAACATTAGGCCTTGGAGAAGACTGAATACATCAGCGAAGTGAAGAAATTTCAAGACACAGAAGAGCATGTCATCCGAGCGATCATGGATAGCAACATCTCTCGAATCAGGAAAGCAATTGAATACTAGGTAAGTATGGTCCAGGAACCTCAGCGGAAGATACAATAAATATGGGGAGAGTGTGAGAAAATTTGGGAGAAAATCAATCGGGAGATGAAAAACATTGACCTACTGGAGTTTGGATCACCAGAGGATTTCATCAATTGCATGACATAGTCAAGTGACATACAGAGCAAGACTAGAGATGGGAAGCATAGATCTTGTAGATTTCAAGCATGACCCCAGGTCAAGTGAAGAATTTCATGGAACACCCGATCAAAGTTATTGCAATCCTACGATGCTTAATTTTCAAGATAATAGAGATAAAGGAGGTTTTTTTCACCCTGATGGATCAACACAGATTTCCATATGAAAAGACATGTGAATATGTCTTCATCAAGTGGTCATAGTACGAGAAGAAACATCCACTTAAGTGAAACTACTAGATGAGCGAAAGAGAACAGATAGATAAATATGCCACATGATATTTTCTTAATTTAACACAACTCTAGTAGCTATTTAAAGTTTAGTTATTTGTTTTTATAAATAAGGGCATCGACCTAGTACAAGGGGTTGATGGTTTTTGGGGTGAACAAGTTTTCTGAAATTTTGTAATAGAACTATTTCTGTGCAAGTTTATTTTAATTAAGTTCTTTTTAGAACCAAAGACACTTCTGTCATCTAAGGCATGAATGTGTTTAGACTGAGGAGGAATATTTTTGTCTTCTTATTCGATATTTGTTGCTTTATTGAGTAAGAGTTGTTGTACCTATATTGAAAGTTATCTTAAAGTGTTGTAATAGTTCTTTTATTCAAATTGATGACTAGAAATCGATTGTGTTAACCTGTGTTGATAATAGAGTATTGGAATTACTTTTCTTGCACTAGCTTCTTGTCACATGTATGTCTCTTTTCTATAACTGTTATCTCAGACAATGTTGAATGTCCACTAATTAAAATTGTATTAATGCTAGTTTGAAGTTGTTTAGATATTCTTTGTCTACATTCTATGATATAAAGGTTATCCTAAGCCTAGCCTTCCCCCCAAAAAAACATATCTAGATTCTCTCTGTCATCTAGTTTAGAGTTTTATATTTCTTTTGTTATAATGTTAGAAAATAACAAAAAGAGAATTTCCTAAATTGAGGAAAATTCTTAATAGAAAAGACATATCTCTCAATTACCATTAAATCCCATCAATAAACCCAGCTAGATCACGAATCTGGAGAACCCTACCACTCATTAAATGCTTACAATTCTAATTGGGCCTCTTAGGCAGGTTTGGTTCTTGTTGTTGATTAAAAAGGATCTCGAACCCCTCAAGAAATTGGCGCTA
>JASDQU010100225.1:269985-285910 GCA_032191745.1 Picea mariana | reverse complement strand
CATTACTAGTCTAATATGCCCCAATTAAGTGTTAATGAGCCAATATTAGGGCTTAACAAAAACAACCCACATGAATGGATAGTCATTCTCAAGACAACCCACTTAAATAGAGTAATCCTGATACAAGTAAATCACCTCAACATGAAGAGGAAGAACACCTATACCTTGAAATACCTTGCGCTTTTCCCCACGAGGAGTTGAATAAGGTCAGAAGAATCACAAGAGATTACACCCAACAAATTGGACCATTACCTTTATCTCCTTTACTTCCTCGTAGAAAACAAGTAAGAAGACCAGTTGTTGACACCCCTAACTAGGTATTTTTTCACATGATAGAAGACCTGATAGATTTTTCCCTTACTGAGTTCGAACAACCCCTTAATTCGATACCTGAAATATCAGTTGGTAATTACTTTGAACCTAACCATTTTGAATATGACAAGGAAGAGGCTAACTTGGATCACTCATCTTCCAAATCAGAATACATGGAGGATAATAACTATAATAATGAAGAAAGGGGAAATCAACCTCAATATAATCAAAGACGGTTTGCTAGAGATGCTCTTGAAATCCCAGGATGGGTGCATAACCTACCCTGACATCCAAAAACATTACTTCCTAAATTTGACCCCAAAACCTCTGGATTTCCTGAGGACCATAATAAGAAGTTCATATTATCTATAATATTGATGAAGATGCAGTGTGTAGGATTTTTACCTATACCTTTGAGAATTCATCTTTGACTTGGTATTTTAACCTGCCAATTGGTTCCATAACTAGTTGGACAAAGTTTCAAAAGGATTTCTTAGACAAAGTTGCAGAAGAAACTACCACAATATCTTTAATGGCTGAAATTTTTCGTTGCCACTATGAGTCCAAAAGAAAAGGTTAAATATTTCAACCAAATATTTACCACTATCTTGAACAAATTTCAACCAGAAGCTATACCTACCCAGGAGTTGCAAATTTAAGTATACGCTAATGCTCTCCCAACTTATATTTCTATGTTCGTAAAAAGGGTTTCCAAACATACCCTAGCCAAAAATTTCAAAGAAGCTAAAACCATATAATTCTAAATGAAAGGATGCAAAGAAGGTCAGATCTCACTAATAAAAAAGGAAACCCAACCTCTACCTAAGAAAGGACTTTTGTTAACAAGACCCTCGGGAAACCAAACAGAACCAGGTCCTGATAAAGAAGGAGGATATCTAGAAAACCTTCAGCAGATGATAAAAAAAATCTCCAACGAGATCGTAGATATGAAAAGGAGTGTTGGGGAGGGAAACCAAAATCAAAGACCTTATAAACCCTTTTTTAAAATAAATCCACCCTTCAAATCTATAGAACCTCCCCCATCTAACCTAAACATTGACTTAGGGACTGCAGCATCTAACTCTTTCTGCACGTACCACCAAGAGAATCATTTAGAAAGGGACTACCCTCAATGGTTACATTCTATGAATTTAATGGTTAAACGATTCCTATATGAATTCTCCCTTACCGAAAAATTGAGTTGATCGATAATAAACACCATCGATCAGGAAAGTCAAGAGCCCCCGAAAGAGACAACCATGATGTTATGGGATTCAAATCACTTGATGGCTTTAAACGAGACCGTTAAAATGCAAGAACCTTCTATTGAAGTTATAGTTGTACAAACACGAGGTAGGAGTCAACCAGTCCAAAGTAGCCCCACCACTACACAGTTATCTAGAGGGAGTCCAGTGATCGATCGCCCCAAACCCCTATTTTCCTTTCAATGAAATCCCACAAACATACTCACACAAGAAGCTCCTAAACTAGACTACAATGTGGTAGAAGACTTGAAGAAGATGAAGGCTAATGCATTTGTCATGGACATATGCAGAATCCCTCAACAAAAGGATTTTTTGTTGCAAGCCTTAAAATCAATAGAAGACCCCATAACAAACATTAATCAAGGTGAGGTCCCATATCCCATAGATTTAACAAATAAACCAAGTGTATGTTCTTTCTCTTTAGAAAATAGGGGAAGGCCTTTTGTCCCTCCATTCCTCTTGACATTTGATGTTTTTAACATAAATATACATAATTTCTTAGTCGATTCAGGGGCATCTTCCAATGTCATGTCATTGTCAATCTTCAAGAAATTGAACGCAGCCCCACTCAAAAGTGTTAAACATGTTATACAACTAGATAGGACTCAGGTGAAGGTAATTGGCGAACTTAAATATGTCATGATCATAATGGATACACACCCAAAATGTGTTCAGGTAATTGACATAATTGTAGTAGACATCCCAGAGGCCTATGGATTGCTACTTAGTCGAGATTGGTTCGATAAATTAAATGGATACTTTAGTACTAACTGGGATCAACTCTGGTTTCCATTAAAGGGACATACAAACATGGTTAGGATTGATAGAGAAATATATCTCAAACATATCGTCACTGATTTAGAGACTCCAAATGAACCCTGGTCCACAAATTTCCCTGTGTTAGGAAACTACTCATGTGATTCTAATTTTGGAAATTTTGCCCCTCTCTTGTCTGACGTACCTCTCACTCAAAACTCTGAAATAACCTTTAAAGTAAACCTAATAGAATCCACAAAAGAAAACATATTTTGTCAGGATTCTCCATCGGAAGTAGCAAAAAAGGAAGATGAAAGTGAGAAAATAGTTAGACATGAAGAAGTTAGTAATTTCCCCCCACAAATTTGGATGTTGTACTTTGATGTTTATAAATCTCAAGAAGGGTTGGGAGAAAGATTAATCCTCATTGACCCAAAGGGGAAACGAAACTGCTTATCCTGCAAATTAGAATTTGAATGCACTAAGATCATTGTTGAATATGAGGCTCTAGTCCAAGGACTAAAGAAGGCCATAGACTTAAATGTCAAAGGATTGAAATTTTTTGGAGACTCTAAAATTATCGTTAGATAAGTAAAGAATGCCATTAATTGCAATTCACCTCACTTGAGAAACTACCAGCAAGAGGTGCACAGGATAATAAGAAATTTTGAGGATTTTAACATTACCATTGTTCCCATGACAAAAAATACTCTTGTTGATTCTTTAGCCACTGCAACCTCAAGATTGTCTCCTTTAGAAGACTATGAAGCCTCAAGGTTTGCAGTAGAACTAGTATACAAATTGTCAGTGCCTAACAACACTTATAAATGGAAATTATTTGAAGGGGATGAAGAGATTGTAGATTTCTTGACTAACCAGAAGAATTTTAAGGATTTGGCCATTGATGATGAAATATTCCAAGAAGTAGTCACAGAATCAAATCTCCACAAACAGAAGAAGGTAACAGACCACTTTGATGAGAAACCAAAGTTTCACATGATAACTAAGGGGGTGGCCAATATGGAGAACCTTTTTGACTTGAGGAAAAGATTCAGGGGAACAAAGAATGAAAAAACGGGGAGCTCATGCCCTATATATGAAACTATAAACCTAGGCACCCCTGAGAATCCAAATAATTTCAACCTAGGAAAGACAGTGTCCAAATAAGACATGAAATATTATCTTAAAATATTTCAAGAATATCAATATGTATTCAATTGGTCCTACCAAGAATTGAAAACGTATGATACTCACATTATCCATCATACAATCCCATTAAAATTTGGAATAAAACCCTTCCAACAAAATCTTAGGAAGTACCACTCGTCTCTGGAACCTCTAATGTATCAAGAGTTGAAGAAGTTATTAGATGCCAAGATTATATTTCAGGTAAGACATTCTGCATGGGTAACCAGTCTGGTGCCTGTCACAAAGAAGTATGGAGAAGAATGTGTGTGTGTGGATTTCAGAAACCTTAACAAAGCATCAGAAAAATATAACTACCTAGTACCACCCATGGAACAACTCTTACAGACATAAGGCCAGATAGAAAAATTTCGAAGTAGGAAATCTATTCTTGAGATGGGATAAATCACATGAGTCCAAAGGAAAACACTCAAAGTTCCAAAATCTATGGCTCGAACCTTTTCAAGTGGCCAAGAAGATCGGGGCAGGCACATATAGGTTGCAAAATCTAAGGGGTGAATCCAACACTCTCTCGGTGAATGGCCAGGACTTAAAACAATACTTCTCCTAAAAAAAAGTGTAATTTGATGTTTTGCTTGATTTTATGTTTCTTTTAAGCATATGTTTTGATCAGGATAAGTCTGTGGGTTTAGGGAAGAGTGATTGCAAACTCCTTTTCCCTTCTTTATTGTGCTTGTTATTTTCTTTAACTAAGTTGTGTTTTGTAAAGAAGTGGTTGATTTTAATAAATATATTAAAACAAACTCTACTTCTGACCTACACTGACATGAAAAATAAGAGACACTGAGAAAATACAAACTTTCTCAAATCATATTTGTCTTTGTAAGCATACTACCTAGGAAGTAATGAAATATTTTCTTAGTGTCCTGGTAATGCTTAATGGAAAGATGGCTAGATGGCTAGATGAAAAGAATCACATCTACCTATGGACAGAGCTAGGAAAGGGCCCTCCTTAATACTTTCACCTTGCCAAAAACATGTATCCTCCTCTCTGACTCACTTTGGGAATTTTTGCCAGAAGAAAATGATCGATATAAAAAGAGTGTAAAGTTCAAGAGGGTATGTAGATAACTATGTCGGAGCTATGGATGCTCGTTGGTAGTGGAGCAAGGTATGTGATATCGAGGTGACTCTGTCAAGTCTATGAATGCTTACTGGCATCATAGAAACACAATAAGAAAAGGAATGATAGCTAAAATGCCTCACGCCAATGGATTCCCTAGCCACCTCTTTTATAGAAAGTACATGGATTGAGGTTAAAAGGAAAGAGGGTGGAAAATCATAAACCCCATAGGCAGATCTGGATTTCTGAACCTAGGAACGTGTGTACACATTGATAGAATAGGTTATGTTGAAAAGGAATAGAATAAGGCCAATTGGTTTATCAACCAATTTGCACAGGCTAAGTACAAGGGAAGGAGCAGAGATTATGTTTTCTCCTAGAGAATTGCCATTTGTTGAGCACTCATCACACCCTAAAAGTTTTGTGAAGTTTTTTGTTTTTGGGTACCACTTTGTATTTTTGAGTTTAGTCAGTTGTGTAGGAATAAATAGGGTCATATATTAATTGTGTTTTTTTTTTTCATCAATCATATTCGACTTGGTTTGGGTTTATTGAAAAAATTGAACTTTTCTCCAAGAAAACTTGGCATTTTAACTAAGTATTCACAGCTAAAATTTTAAGCCATGCACCTATTATCATCATCAGCACAATCCGAGTAGTAAAATTATCACATAAAAATGATAATCGCCAATTTTTGATCATCGATGTATCATCGACATCGAAAAAATGGAATAAAGGGTGCATCGATCGTTGATTATGTCTTGGGAAGAAGTTTTCTAAAAATCATCCATACACCGTCAGCATCGGCGAAATATGAAAGGAAAACCACTAAGATGGGACATAACGAACCTTTGATCACCGATCGCCGATACATTTTTCGGAGTCATCGAAATATGAAAGAACAAAATTGAAAAACAGTAACCATCAACAATCGTTGATCATCATTCATCGATACATCATCGGTGTTAGTATGATAGGATGTTGTAGTCAAGGTTGTATGTCTAAAGAAAATCACCAATGCTAAAACATTTCTCCCATAGAGGTCACAATAAACAACCACGTGTATTTTCCATGTAAGTAAACCATACGACTCAGTATTTTCCCCGTGTCATATTGTATGTCCATGGCAGTATTTCCACCTTAGCATTGTATGAAGGTATTGATTGGCGTCATAACTTTTGCCTAGATACGCCAACAAAACAATGACAAAGTTGACCTGCCGACAACGATGCACTCATTGACTATCGACTGATCACTAGAATATCGATATCCTCATCTTAGTTTAAACTTTCACCCACCAATACCAATGACCCCAGTTGATCTATGATACACCATATCTCCCGATATCGATTATGCTAATGAATGAGAAAAAGGCTTGGTAATTCGATGGGACACATTCGGCTGAAATGAGACACAATTTTGCGATTTGATTGATAAGTTATATTTTTGCGTAACCTATAACATGACCCCGTGCACCGACCAATGATCGAAATTTGAATTTGTCGATGAACTATGAAGTAGCCCACTCCTGCACTACCAGACTACATTGCATTTAATGCTAGGCATGATGAATATTATGTAAGAGATTACAGATATCGCATTTGCACTATAGAATTGAAGACTTGATGCGACAAGGTAAGTATACATTTTGTTTAAATTTACAAGGCTCTACGCAAACATGTTTTTTCATTCACAAATCGCTTATTCCCCAAAGTAGATGAAGAAGCAAGAGAAATTGTCATGGATATTACAACCAACTCTTTGATTTTTATTACCAGTAATACTAGGTTAATTTCTTGCAAGCAAGAAGGCAAGCATTATTTTTATCATTTTTGCACTTGCAATGGTATCGATGACTCTTGTCAAGGTTGGTTGGTTTCTCACTATAACATTATTTTCTTTTCTGCAAGAAAAATTCCTCCAAGAAAGCCACCATGAACTCACAAGGAATGCCCAAAAGGAAGTAAACAGAGCTTGATGAGGGGTCTACACCGGGCGCAACAAGAGAGATTGATTTTTCCTCAAAGATGGAATCAGTTATCTGTACATCTACCAAAAAGGATTTTTCCTATCCTTTGGAATTTGACGACACATAGGAAAGCACTAGATATAAGGTGGTTCTCACGCATTGGGGAGATCTTTTTAATAGGATAAACAAGGAATATTACCTAGATTGTATACCACACAATGACCTGGATGTACGGATGTTGGATGACTAGGTATTCCCAAACATCTGGCGATCATTCCTACATATGGTGGCTTGTCGTACCCCAGTTTTTCCCTACATTGATACCTTGGGATGGATAATTGACCACACATGCATAATGAAGTGTATAATCAATAATGAAAATGGAGAATGTGTTGGTGTTTTACTTCCAAAAGAGGTCCAAAAATACTACAAACTCAAAGACCCAGAGGAAAGACTAAATAAAAAATTTGTGGTCAAATTTTATGAGTTCCATGACACCAGCAGGTTAATGGTCTCATGTTGGAAAGAAAAAATAAGAAAAGGAGGCTCACGCTCAATATCACACTTCTTGTCACCACAGAGGAGACATTGCTTGACACAAAAAATGCTAATATAATTGAGCAAATTGGAGCAGGTGTGGCTATAACCGATGCTACTTTGGACAGGGAAAGAATGGATGAAATGGAGGTAGTTGCCATGAAGAAAGAGTTGGACCATTGGCACCATCGACTGGATTATTACTAGAATTAAACACAGGCGGTAGTACCCCTGAAGAGTGAGTTCCAAGAAACATATGCACAATTCACAAGTGAAAGGAATATCTTCATTGCTAACATAGCCGAATTTCAAGAAGATACCCTCATGGGGCTGGAAACCTGTAAAGACATGAAAATATGGTATGAGAATGCACTTGAGGCCTTGGAGTAGATCAACTACATCAATGAAGTGTAGCAAGGTTGACACATAGAAGAGCATGACATTCATGTGCTGATGGATAGCAACATCTCCCAAATCAAGAAAGAAATTGAATATTGTGTAAGTATGGTCTAGTAACCTCAGGGGAAGATATAGGAAAGATGGGGAGAGTGAGAGAAAAGTTGGGAAAAAATCAATTGGGAGATGAAAAACATTGACCTACCGAAGTTTGTTTCAGCGAAGGATTTCGTCAATTTACATTACATAGTCAAGTGACATACATAGAAAGACTCGGCATGGGAAGAAGAGATCTCATAGATTTCAAGCATGACCCCAGTTCAAGTGAATAACTTCATGGAAAACCCAATCAAATCTCTCGCATTCCTATGAATATTAAGTGTCAAGCTAATCAGGTATAAGGAACGAGCAATAGAGATAAAGGAGGTTTTTTCTGCCCCGATGGATCAACACAGATTCCCATATGAAAACACATGTGAAGATGTGTTCATCAAGTGGTCATAGTACGATAAGAGCCATCCACTTTAGTGAAACCAATAGACGATTAAAAGAGAACAGATAAAGAAATCCACCACATGGTGTTTTCTTAATTTAACACAACTATAGTAGCTATTTTAATTTTAGTAATGTTTTGCTATAAATAAGGGCATCGACCTAGGAGAAGGGGTCGATGGTTTTTAGAGAGAAAGGCTTTTCTGAAATTTTGTAATAGAACTATTTATGTGCAAGTTTATTTTAATTAAGAAGTTCTATTTAGAAACAAAGACACTTCTATCATCTAAGTCATGAATGTGTTTAGACCGAGGAGGATTATCTTTGTCTTCAGATTCAATATTTGTTTATTTTTTGAGTAAGACTTGTTGTGCATATATTTAAAGTTATCTTATAATGTTGTAATAGTTCTTTTATTCTAATTGGTGACTAGAAATCGATTGTGTTAACCTGTGATTGATAATAGAGTAGTAGAAATACTTTTCTTGCACTAGCTTCTTGTCACATGTATGTCTCTTTTATGTAATTGTTATCTCAGACAATGTTGAATGTCCACTAATTAAAATGGTATTAATGCTAGTTTGAACTTGTATAGATATTCTTCATCTGCATGCTAGGGTATAAAGGTCATCCTAAACCTAGCCTTCCCCCAAAAAAACATAGTTAGATTCTCTCTGTCATCTAGTTTAGAGTTTTATCTTTGTTTTGTTATAATGTTAGAAAAGAACCAAAAATAGAAATGCCTAACTTGAGGAAAAGGATTAATAGAAAGACTAATTTGTCAATCACCATTAAATCCCATCGATAAACCTAGCTAGATCAAGAATCTGGAGAACCTTACCACTCATCATATGCTTACGAGTCTAATTGGGCCTCGTAGGCGGGTTCGGTACCTATTGTTAAGTTAAAGGGATCTCATACCCCTTAAAACGCTGACGCAGACGACGCTCATACTGCTCAAAAAATTCTTGTGGTTGCAACTAGATGGAGCCTTCTTCATCCAACTTGGGAAGGCTAGTTTGACTTTGGCACTTAGTTCCAATCACCTTCTTTAAGAAGGATACATGAAAAATAGGATGGATCTTAGAATGACTAGGAAAATCTAACTGATAGGTCACCTATCCCACACTCTTGAGAATAGTATAAGGACCATAAAATTTGGGCGCAATTTTTTGAAAATGGTCAACCTTGAGGGAAGTTTTCTTATAAGGTTGTAGTCGAAGAAACACCTGATCTCCTTCAGCAAATTGACATTTAGAGAGACCTTGATTTGCCTATTGCTTCATGCGATTCTGGGCCATTACCAAATTATCTTTGAGGGTACAGAGAATACCCTCTCAAACTATAGGAATTTGGTCAATGTCTTGGACCTTTGAGACACTTGGTAGGTATGAGAGAAATGAAGGTGGATTTTGTCCATATACTGCTTCAAAAGGAGTCATGCTGGTAGATGTATGGTAAGAAGTGTTGTATCACCATTCCACTAGTGGTAACCATTGATCCCATTGATTTTTCCTTTCTGATTCAAAACACCTCAAATATGTTTCCAAACACTTGTTGACAACTTCAGTTTCACCATCAGTCTGGGGATTATAAGTTGTGCTGAGATGAAATTGGGTTCCCTATAGCCTAAATAGATCTTGCCAAAATTTGTTGGTGAAAGTGGGCTCTCGATCATAAACAATAGAATGAGGCATTCCATGAAGCTTGAAGACCTGATCCATGAAAATTTGAGCCACGGTGGAGGCGGTAAATTGGTGTTGAAGAGAACATAAATGAGCATACTTGGAAATATGATCAATGACCACCATGATGACTGATTTATTTCTTGATTTAGGTAAGCCCTCACTAAAATCCATAGAGATATCCCTCCAAATAGCAGGTGGAATCAGAAGCAGTTGTAGTGTGCTATGAGCTTTGACTATTTCTCCCTTATGGAATTGATAAACATCACATTCTACCACAAAATTGTGAACGTCATGTTTCATACCATACCAGAAAAAAGAACGTTTGACCTAGTCACAAGTTTTGGTAAACCCGGAGTGACCGTCTATGGGTGTAGCATGAAGCTCAGAAAGTATCATGTATTTAAGTCTTGATTTCTTAATTAAATACAAACAGTCTTTGTAGGGAATATCATCATTGTTCCAAGAGTACCCTAGAGAAACTGGAGGATTGTCCTACAATTGTTGGATCAAATGAAAAATTTTGGAATCTTGTAGCCATTCTTAGAGAATATCTTGGAGCCAATCTGGTAAAATGAAGGAGAGGGAGAAAAGAGACCCTTCATCTTCATATTTTCTTGAAAGTGCATCAACAACCACATTGTACTTTCCTTTGTTGTAAATGATATCATAATCATATCCAAAGAGCTTAGTCACCCATTTTTGTTGCTCTGGGGAGGAAGGGCATTGTTCTAGAAAATACTTGAGGCTTTGATGATCTGTCTTAATTTGGAAGTGTTTCCCCAATAGATAAGGGCACCAAAGATCCATTGCATGCGGAATAGAAAACATTTCTTTTTCATAGATTGATTGGTCCAAATTTCTCCCTGACAATTGTATGTTGGTAAAGGCCGAAGGTCAACCATATTACATAAGGACTACTCGAATTCCTCTCCCAAAAGCATCACATTCCACGACAAAGTTCTTTGTGAAATTAGGAAGGGCTAGGAATGGAGTGGTGCACATGGGCACCTTCATGGTTTGAAATTCTTGATCAACTGTTGGAGTCCAGGTGAAATAATTATTGTTAAGGAGAGCAGTGAGAGGTGTCGCAATCTTTCCATAATTATTAACAAAATTGTGATAATATCCTGTTAAACCCATAAATCCATGCATCCTTTGAGAGTCTTTGGGAAAGGCCAATCCTTCATAGCTTCAATATTCTTAGGATCCACCCTGACACCTACCTTGCCAACAATATTACCAGAGTACTCCACTTCTGAGGTGCCAAAAGAACATTTAGATTATTTGAGGAAACTTTGGTGTTGAGAGAGTATATGTAGAACTCGATCCACATGAGCAAGATGGGTTGTCTAGGTTTTACTATAGATGAGGATATCATCAAAGAAAAGTAAGACAAAATTATAGAGAAAAGGAAGGAAGACATGATTCATGAGGCTTTGGAAAGTGGAGGGAGCATTATATAAGCCAAAGGGCATGACCAAAAACTCATAGTGACCCTCATGAGTTTGAAATGAAGTCTTAGGAATGTTTACCTCATTGATATGTATCTGATGGTATCCAGAATGAAGATGAAGTTTATTAAAGAACTGGGAACCACTCAATTCATCCAAGAGGTCATCAATGACAGTAATGGGAAATTTGTCTTTGTTGGTGAGTTTGTTGAGGGAGAGGAAGTCAGGACACGTGCACTAAGAGCCTTCTTTCTTAAGGATCGTGACCATAGGAGAAGATTAGGGGCTCGTACTAGGACGGATAACACCTGTGGTGAGAAATTCATGAACAATTTTCTCAATTTCATTTTTCTGGGAAAAGGGATGACGATAGGGACAAACATTGGAAGGAAGTTTTTCGGGGACAAGGGAAATGGAATGATCATGAACATGACGAGAAGGAGGAAGTCCCTGTGGAGTGGAAAAAACAAATTGATGTTTGGAGAGGATGGATTGGAGGTCATGTGGTACACATGGTGTCTTAGTGGTGTGAATGGCATGGAGTTGTGCAATAATTCCATAATGACCTTTTTTGAGGAGCTTTTCCATGCGATGGGAACTGATGATCTCTAGAGAACTGATGGTGATGCCTTGGAAAATATATTGTTGGCCCTCCTGGTTGAATTTCATGGTTAATTACTTAAAATCCATGAGAATGGGACCCAAAGTCCATATCCATTCTACACCCAACACAATGTCAAAACCTCCCATGTCAATAAAAAACATATGATATTTCATGTGGTACTGACCAATTTGGAGATGCACATTTTCACAATGCCCCCCCAACATTTCATGAACCTGCCATTGGAAATCATGATTTGAAAATTATTGACTGCACGGATATAGAAATCAGTTTCTTGGGCAATGCGACAATGAATAAAACTATGGGTGCTTCCACTTTCAATAAGGATGATGACCTTATGATGCTTAATGTAACCAATTATATTGAGGGTTTGGGGAGAAAAGAACCCAGTTAGAGAATTTAGGGAAATGATTAGTTCAACTTCACGAGGGTCGGAGGGTGGGGTCATGTCAGTGGGTTCAAGTGACTCAGTCACACGAAGAGCCGCAACATTGTCTTCCAAAAAATCCTCGGAGATGGCCATAAAAATATTTTGTTCCTTACACTTGTGCCCAGGAAAATATTTTTCATCACAATGATAGGCCTTTGATTGGCATTCAACCATTTCTTCTCTGGCCAATTTATAGATCTTTATTGGAGTGGAAGGAGGAGTGGGAGTGACTGGTTTAGGGAAAGGAATAAAGGAGGGTTTTCTGGTTTGAGAAGAGACAACCTGTTGTGCTTCCTTACATATTTTAGTAGCTTCCACCCAACTCTGAGGCCGAGCCATGAGAACATGGGCATAAATATCATCCTTGAGGCCACTAATAAAACATTCTCAGAAAAAATCATCATACATTCTCTCTGTACAGAAATCTAATCGCTCAAAAGCGGCTATAAAGTCTTCCACTATGCCAGATTGCTTCAAATTTTTCAAACGACCTAAATGGTTGGTGTCAGTGTCAAAGCATTCATAAAGCTCTGCCACAAATTGTGTCCAAGGCACATACCCTTGGTGGAAATTTTTTCTCCATTGACACCATTGCCAACGTTCTTGATCTAGATGGATAACACCATACCATAGTTTGGCCAACTCATGTGTAATTCCATATAAAGAGAAATGATGTTCCATTTGAGTTACCCATCCAGTGGGATCTGAGCCATCATTTTTTTTCAAATCCACAAGTGGAAGGCATAGGTCATGCTAAAACGGATGAGAATTATAGGAATTAGAGGAAGGTTCACCTTCAAAGTGCAAAGGTGGGTCAGAGGAGGGAAGATCTGCAGGGATATTCAACTTGGCGCAAATCATGGTAGTGAAGGATGCAAGCTGGGTAGTAAGGTCTTGTTTTATTGTTTCCATTTTTGCGTCTATGGAAGAATGCATGTGTTGGCCCTTGACCAAGTTTTGGGAGTTTCTTCATCATGTTGACCTATTTTGGGACTTTTACAGCCTGTCAAAGGAGGAGCACAAGACAAAGCAGAGATCATGGGATCTTGGCCCCCTTTTGGGCCTCTTTTTGGGTTTTTGGGAATATGTAATGGTAAAGGGACGTCGGCCCATGGGTTTACCCATGTTTAGGCCTATTTTGTATACAAATAGATGCCTAGGCTACGAATAAGAGGAGAGAGACAAATGAAAGGCTAAGTGCTAGACCTAAGTGATGTAAATGTATGCTAAGTGCAAGTAGGGTTTTTGGATGCTTTGTGCATGATTGTAAGGGACTTGCAGAGCTGAGTGTAAGTAGTTGTGACATATTGTGAAAGGATTAGTATTGTAAAGAGAGGAAGAAGGATCTAGCGAGCTATGCAGATCTTCTCTCCTGTGCGGAGTAAGGGTTTTGAGGCTTTGTGCTGTAATAGATTGACTGAATGAAATAAAGAAGAAGAGTTGGTGGACGTAGCCCTGGGAGGGGGGTGAACCACATAAATCCTATGTTATCTCGCTTTGTTCTTTACCTTAATGTGTTTATGTCTTATTTGCTAAGTACTCTGATGTAGTTGGATAGATCTACTTGCTTTGTGCTTATGATGTATGAGAATTCTAGATATGATACATATGGTTGTGCTTAGTGCTTAATCTGGTTGATCTAACTTATTTACTTATGATAAGTGATTATATATGGTAGATTATTGTGAATACTACAAGGCTCTATTTTATCAGCGAAGTAGATATTGATAGCATGCTAAATAACTGAAGGTGTTAAATGCCTTATTAAGAAATACAATCATAGATCTGTGTCCCAGCTAAGGTTATAGACACTTGATTCCTACAACCACCCCTGCCTCTACCTCGGGTGAGACTTCATCTGCTTCACAGGTATTGCTGAAAGGGTCGATAGTTAGGGTTTTGTTGGTGCGTTGTTGTAGCGTTGAACCCTGGGTCTTCCCCTGTGCCAACAAATGGTTCCATTGCCAAGACCTGAAACTGTGATTGCTGCGAACTAAGGAAGAAGAAACTTTGTGCAAAGATTCGATCTAAAAGTTTAAAATATCTGTGCGTAGATCTGTATCCCTAGTGCACAGCATTTTACTTGACTTGTGAAGCTTTGTGCTAAAGAAAGAAGGCCAGATCTGAAGAAAAGAAGCAAGATCTGAAAGCTTTGTGCTCTAAGAAAGGTAAAAGTGGAAACTTCTGACTAAAAGAGGTAAGATCTACAAGATCCATGCTCTAATAAAGGTAAGAATAGTTAAAAAGTTTTAGATCTGGAAGCTTTGTGCTATGTAAAAGTAAGATAAGTTGAAATTTTGTTTCTAGAGTATGAATCTAGGTATGTTTAATAGATTTTGTCCTAGCTTAAAAACTAGGGCACTGATAGATGAAAAAAGATTTGTTATGAATAGATCTGATAAGAATCATGAAAGATATGTTATACCTATGCATAGAAAAGATGTTTGGACTAACAAATGGATGCAGGATCCTAGAAAGAATTTGTTTCAGGCTAGCTCATACGATCCTAGTGTGCAGTACAGAAGAAGTTGGGGATCATTTAAAAGGAAGAGAGGATTAAGCCTCTATTACAGTTGTAGAAGGTCAGGACATCTTGCTAAGGAATGCCCTGGTGGAAGACCTAGTTGTCTCTATTGTAAAGCTCTAGACCATGAAGTATTGGATTTCCCTAGAATGATCGCTAAGCTTGAAGGAATGAACTTGAATCAAGAGAATACTAAGGCAGATCCAAAAAAGGTATAACCCCAGAAAGAATGAGAGAAAGTATTGATACATATGAAAGAAACCCTAAATGACCACCGACATGTCAGCTTATCAGAGATATTCAAAGAGAAGGAATGCATCGAAGAAAGAATAGGGGACTTCAACATTGACTGTGTTCTGGATGAGGAAACAAATATGAATATTATGCCAGAGAGAACCTAGGAAGCTATAGGAAGGCCTGGTACGATCCCTTCACTAGGAGGAATAGGTTTATTCAAAGGAAACCTAGTAAACCTATGTGGAGGGTGTTGGGGCTCAGAAATGTCCTATTTTCATCCACCTTTCCCTTCGCTATTCCTTACATTTCATCGCCCTATTAAACCTTCGTCATATCATTTTCATAAATACATTTGGGTTTCACATTATTATTTTCCACATTATTCATTTTAGTATTAAAAGTGAATTTATGATTAAATATTAGAAAATATACATGTTTTCATATATATCTCAATTATGTGTGAGCTTTGTAATGTGTAGGAATATGTGGATGATTAATTCAAAGAGACTTCTCGAATATCTCTTCCATCATTCCAAAGGAGATAATTATTCAAGTCTCTTTTCAAGGAGAAGATCATGAAGATTTGGTTAGAATATCTTATCTAAGATATATGAGAGATATGTGTGGAGGATTTTAAGGGATCATATCTTGCAATAATGGGAAAGTAGTTGAGAGTGGTTGAGAGAATAGTGGATCTATCATTATGAGATGGTTATCTTCATTTCAAGACTCTCATGTATATAAGAGAGTGCTCTCTCTTCATGAGGGGGAATTAGGGAGGAAGTAGATCATTAGAATGAATATTAGATTTTGATTAGCTTTTGGTGAAGGAAAGGGATTCTTAGCTTGGTTTCATTGATTCATACTTTCATTATTGTTTCATGAAGATTGATTTGATTCTTGTAATGTAATTCAACATCGTCTTATTGTGTGAGCTCACATATGTCATTGTTGTTAACTCTTCACATGTTGTATTT
>JASDQU010100225.1:160299-258993 GCA_032191745.1 Picea mariana | reverse complement strand
AAAAACTAAAAATAAAAGTAAAAACTGAAAATGAAAGCCTACCTATTCTATACTAATTAGAAATTAGAAAGCAGTTATTTGTAATCAAACTTCCAGTGAAGCCATTCACGTAATAGTAGTACAAATATGTGCTCTTTCAATTTCACAAATGATAATCGGAAATATACATAAATATACAAATGATAATCGAAAAACTACTGAAACTCTAAATTATCAAAATAGAAAGAAAAAATAAAGACTCTAAACTGGTACCTGCTTGAAACCATCGTTCTATGAGGCTCTCGTATGCGTAATTTGTCTTACTCAAATCGTGATGTAGCTCCTCGTTGTCCTCCTCCTCCTCCTGCTCGCATTGTTCATGTGTTGATTCATTGTCTGTTTCTAGAGGAGTAATTAAGCTATCGGCTGCTATCAAGATCTTCTCTTCCTGAGAAGAGGAAGTCCCAGCTTTTGCAAGGATCTGAGTGAGCTATTCCAAGCTTATACTCATAGTTAAACCATGTTAAAAAGAAGGGATTCTTACAGCACCCAAATCAAAATAAAAATCTGAAAATCACACTTGCTGAAACACTCTTGAAACAAACCACTCTTGCTGAAACACATGAAAAACACTCTTCACAGTTGTGAGAACCCATTGCTAATTGAAATGATTGATGCACATTGAAGGCTATCTATATCCTAACAGAGAACAGGACCCTTAATCCCTTCCTTTAAGCAGGGACCTTTAGTACCAGTCTCTGATTAGCACACTCATGAAAATAATTGAAGGCTGACTAATTCTAACAGAGAACAGGACCCCTAATTCCTTCCCTTAAGCAAGAACATTTAGTACCAGTCTTTGATTAGCACACTCATGAAAATAATTGAAGGCTGACTAATTCTAACAGAGAACAGGACCTCTAATTCCTTCCCTTAAGCAGGAACCTTTAGTACCAGTCTCTCATTAGCACACTCATGAAAATAATTGAAGGCTAACTAATTCTAATAGAGAACAGGACCCCTAATTCCTTCCCTTAAGCAGGAACCTTTAGTACCAGTCTCTGATTAGAACTCTTGCATAAAAGAAAATTAATACCTCAATCCATTGTGCTTCCCCGACAACGGCACCAAAATGTTAGGTGAAATATATGTCGTTATAATAACGTTGTAGTACTTGCCCAACTATTTAATTGTCAACCCGAGGTACGTAAACTGACGAAGCACATGCACTGTTTGTGCAGTACTGAAGTAGAAATAATCTAATCTAATCTATGTTGCTGAAATCAAACTAATCTAAGAAAGCATTAAAACACTAACTAGGAAAGCATGAAATTGCATAAGGGAAATACAACATGTGAAGAGTTAACAACAATGACATATGTGAGCTCACACAATATATCAATCTCAAATCATATTACAATAGTCAAATGACAAAACATGAAAGAATAACAAAGCTAAGAATCCCCTTCTCCTAATTACAAGACTATCTCCAAAAATTCAAGCTTTTGAAATGAAGAGAGAGCACTCTCTTATATACATGAAGAAGATAACCATCTCATAATTGAATATCCACTATTCTCTCAACCACTCTCAACTACTTTCCTATTATTACAAGATATGATCCCTTCAAATCCTCACACATATCTCTCATATATCTTAGATAAGATATTCTAACCAAATCTCCGTGATCTTCTCCTTGAAAAGAGGCTTGAATACTTATTTCCTTTGGAATGATGGAAGAGATATTCGAGAAGTCTCTTTGAATTAATCATCCACATATTCCTACACATTACAAAGCTCACACATAATTGAGATATATATGAAAACATGTGTATTCTCTAATATTTAATCATAAATTCACTTTTAATACTAAAATGAATAAAGTGGAAAATAATAATGTGAAACCCAAATGTATTTATGAAAATGGTATGACGAAGGTTTAATGGGGCGATGAAATGTAAGGAATAGTGAAGGGAAAGATGGATGGAAATACGACATTTCTGAGTCCCAACACAACCTACCACCTCTGAGTGATGCAGTAAACAGTGATAGTGTACCCCGAGAGTTCGAATACACTTTGGTCACTGCGTACCTCCTGAAAGGGATACTCGCATTTCGCATAGACCAGGATAATATTGCAGCTTTGAAGTTTAGCGGCTTCAACCTTGGTGACAGGAAGGTCTATAGTATGCTTGTTCCATATAAATACCTGATGAAGACAAAGGGTAAAAACTCGAAGATCGTCGCTCAACAATGGACTATGGACCTCGCGCAGTCCACCTTGTTGAATGTCATGAAGATCCCGCATTTCGAAAGACACTAGGAAGTCAATGCATGTGTCAATATACTATTTTCGAGCTATCATGGCAGCTTCTTATGGTTAAATCACCGCATCAAGGTCAATCTGACACTGATCCACAAGATCATAGGTTTGAGCATGAAGGGCTGTAACCCACAAAATGTTTACCCTGGAAAGACCACAGACCGAGACTTAGCGTAGAAGATAAAAGAGACTTATGGCGATTTTGAGAGGGGCATGCGAGGCTACAAGGTAGCTTCTATTCAGAATGGTGTAGTATGCCTCACCTGTCAACTCATTGTAGGGAAGTTAGTACAGAAGAAAAGACCAACCCAAGTCACCAGTTTTGTAGTCGACTTCGCAGGGAAATGCGTGGAATGCCTACAAATGAATTGGGAAAAGTACCTCGCGAACCATTTGGAACTTGACTATAGAGACCCACAGGACCAAGTTTATGAGTTCCATTATAGTTGGTTGCTAATCCTAATCGCATTTGTCACATGGGAGATGTCGGAAGGTGCGACCTTCTTGGATATCGAACCGTCTGAACCTTTTGTTGCAAAGTTCAGTACACTTTGGTACTTAACTGATATGAGCAAGAAATGGCATTCGAATGTCATGTTTCACACATACTACAACCACCTGAAGAAAGCCATCCAGGATGAACCTCGCATCACGCCAAACACTCTACATGGTTCAGACCTTTAATAAAATTTAGCATGGACCACCCCTTCATCTACATCACAGCGCACAATGGTGAGCATCACCAAAAGCTACAATCATACTACAAGTTAACAGAGGAAGACTTGGAAAAGATCACCAAGGAATGGTCAGCGAACCTCCTCATTTCAGTAGACCCAGTGGAGATATTTGATGTTGACAGTCCAGAAACTGAGCAGGATATACTCGGATTGAGTATGGCACAGAATATCATAGAAGTTCAGGACATAGATAACCTATCCGTGAGGACTGTTTCCATCAAACCAGAGCAAGATGGTGATGGAGAAGAGTTAGAAGAAGTCGAACAATGAAGAGACAAAGTGGATCCCCTGAAGAAAAGAAAGGGTTCGCCTCTAAAACCTTCTTCCCAGAAGAAGTCGAAAGCTCCCATAACCAAGCAACAGACTATGTTGACCAGGCCAGAGACTTCAACTTCATCATAATAGCATTGAATGATGCTTCGCTGGAGAAAATAGAGAAATAGAAAGCCAAGTAGGAGACGATGTACAATAGAATTGAGATCAAACTCCAAGGAGTGCATCAGGCACTACAATCTAGCCGTGCAATATCCACTGTGCCTCTATTAAAAGGAACATCAGAAATGGGAGATGAGCCATCTTAACTCCACATAATTTCTAACACAGTCGAAGCTCGACTTCGAAGAGCACAAGAGGAAGCACAATAAGCCACTCAGGTGTTGACATAAGTGCAGGGAGTACTTGTCAAACAAGGTAGTGCTGCAGAACAAGAAAAAAGTACTCTCCAAGAAAAATGGAATGAAGAGAAAGCACAACTATAGCAAGGAAAGGAACAATTTCTTGCAGAGAAAATGGAAATAAAAGTAGTGGTCAATAGATCACTTCGATCTGTGATAGTCATCGAGGTAAAGAATGAAGAGAAAGTTCCATAGCAGGTGGCACAACTTGAAGAGGTAATCCAGAAGCTCCAGCAGCGCATCACAGATCTAGAGCTATGCACTGTACCAAAAATCCCGCAAGAGATAAGGGACCAACAAGAAGCAACTACCTGCGGTGCATTTGACAAACTGAAATATCTTGCCCTGGAATGTAGACAGTTGAGTAACCGTAGTGCCCAAATGTATGAGAACCTGATCGAGAACCTAGAGTTGCATAAATTGGAGTCGCAGCTCCAGGAGGCGAAGTACCAAGATGAAAAGATACAAGAAAAACTGAAGGCCCTGTTGCCAGTGGAAAAAATGAAGAGGTCTCATGAGCAACGTACTTCCCAGCAACAGATCCACATGATCCAATGTAAGGTAATGGAAGTAACTCAACGAATTCAACTGGTACAAGACAAGGCATGTCTATTGTTTACAAGGGTTGAGAGCTAAGGAGCAGAGCTAGACCAAGTCGTCCTCATAGCACAACAACGCTTACAAGGACTAGTGAATGACATAGTAATCCAAGATTTCATCGAGCAAGAGGCCACAACAAAGAGGCAATTTGAAGTATCTCGATCCAATATTGAGGTGTTCGAGGTAGAATTGGTCAGACTAGAGTGACTTGGGACAAGTCACATGTGAGTGTTGGGGGCATGCTGGCCCTTAAATAAGTTTTTAGAGTTCTTGGTCATGCTGACCTATTTTGTGACTTTTGATAGCCTATCGAAAGAGGAGCGCAATACGAAGCAGAGATCATGGGATCTCGACCCCCTTTTGGGCCTCTTTTTTGGTTTTTTGGAATATGTAATGGGAAAGGGATGTCAGCCCATGGGTTTACCCATGTTTAGGCCTATTTTGTATATAAATAGATGCCTAGGCTAGAAAGAAGAGGAGGGAGACAAATGAAAGGCTAAGTGCTAGACCTAAGTGATGTAAATGTATGCTAAGTGCAAGTAGGGTTTTTCGATGCTTTGTGCATGATTTTAAGGGACTTGTAGAGCTGAGTGCAAGTAGTTGCAACAAATTGTGAAAGGCTTAGTGTTGTAACATGAGAAAGAAGGATCTAGCAAGTTGCACAGATCTTCTGTCCTATGAGAAGTAAGGGTTTTGAGGCTCTCTGCTGTAACAGATTGAATGAAGGCAATAAATAAGAAGAGTTGGTGGGCATATCCCCAGGAGGGGGGTGAACCACGTAAATCCTATGTTATCTCACTTTGTGCTTTACCTTAATGTGCTTATGTCTTATTTGCTAAGTACTTTGATGTAGTTGGATAGATCTACTTTCTTTGTGGTTATGATGTATGAGAATGCTAGATCTGATACATATGGTTGTGCTTAGTGCTTAATCTGGTTGATCTAACCTATTTACTTATGTTAAGTGTTTGTATATGGTAGATTAGTGTGGATACTGTGAGGCTCTATTTTATCAACGAAGTAGATAATGATAGCATGTTAATGAACTGAAGGTGTTAAATGCTTTATTAAGAAATAAAATCACATATCTATGTCCGAGCTAAGGTTGGAGACACTTGAGTTCTGCAACCACCCCTACCTCTACCTCAGGCGATACTTCATCTACTTCACAGGTGTTGCCGAAAGGACTGGTAGTTAGGGTTTTGTTGGTGTGTTGTTGTAGCGTTGAACCCTGGGTTTGCCCCTGTGCCAACAACATATTTTTATTGATGGTGGAAAAATTTGTGTCTATGGAGGAATGCATGGTTTTATTGATGGTAGAAAAATTGGCACTGAGCTTCCTCACTTCTTATTGGGTCTCTGTAAAATTAGAGGACAAGGAATTGAAGCGAGATTCCAATTCTTGGCAATGGGTGTCAGGAATGATGAAGAGGGAAAATAAAAATGGATGGGTGGGACCACACAGAAAATGGGTTATGGGTGAAGTGTATCATGACAATCAGGGCGACGATGGGAATCCAATGTGGTAAGGCCCAAATAAGGGTGTTGAAAGGGTCTTGGGTCCATGGGAAAAACAATTGCTGAAAAATTATAGGTATGAATTCGATAAGGGAGAAGAGAGGAATCCAACTGGATAGGACTTAAATAATGGTTCCAATAGGATCAGAAAAATAATAATAATAATAATAATAATTACTTCTGCGGAGTTATACTCTGATCTAAAGAATACAACAATGTTGAAATGCCCAAATTCTCAACAAGAAGAAATGTGTAGTAATTTCCCAACATGAATGTAGGAGGCACAGTTGCACAGAAATGGATCTGGTATGTTTTGTTTTTGTTTCCATCCCAAGGGTTAGGTTATGCAAGGTGTGTACAAACAAGGGTTTTCCCTATGCTATATCTCTCTGATATATGTGTGGGGTCCAACAATAGTACTTGGCCCAATATCTTAGGGCACCAACTAAGGAGGCTAGACTATTCCCTTCGCCATACTAACCAACTACCCAGGTACTAGAGAGTATCTTCCAAAGTGTTGTTCTTGGTGGTACTATAGCAGCCATACGGTCGATTGATTTATTTATGGAGGGCTTCAGGAGATCTAGGTTGATACATATATAGGTGTTGTTTGATGTGCTACCACTCTAAGGGGTACCAACAGGGGTTACAAGGGTGGCCAACAGATGTACCCTTAAGTACCACTTGTATCTCCTGCGTGTATGACTCCCCGACCATGGGTTTATGTGCATAACGACATATATTTATAGATTTAAGACGTCAGAATACGTCTCTACCCTGCAAAAATTAAACCCACAATTGTTTTCCAAGGAAAGTGCTCTAATACCACTTCTAGTATTCCAAATATAAAATAGTATGCAAAACAAAAATATTTTAGCTAGAAATGGCATAACAACAATGATATAACTAGAATAATACCTGAATAACACCAGAAAGAGCACCTTGATTAATGATAGCTATGTTCACTTGCCTCTTCGAGGGGGAAACCTCCAGTAGAGAAGAGATCTATTACAATAATATCCAAGACCAGACTTCTCATACCCTCTACTATTATTTATACTAAATTTTTCTATCCAAAAGAACAATCTAGAGGAAGATCCTTCTAGAAGAAAATTCCTCTATTAGGTCTTCTTACATTTGACTTATTTTTTCTTATTTCTAGGCCTTAGTAATATTGTCCTCTATTACATGGAAATATATTATTCTACCTACATGAGGGGTTAGGAAGGTTAGGTCCCCAACAACATTTTTTCCTTGATCACATTTTCAAGTTGCATGGCATGCCCACCTCTATTATGTCTGATCGTAATCCAAATTTCACCAGCGTATTTTGGAAAGATTTTTTTAAATTGTAGGGAACCCAATGGAACATGAGCACCACCTATCACCCACACTCTAACGACCAAACAAAAGTGGTCAAAAAATGTTTGGAAACCTACTTGAAATTTTTTTCTTTTGACAAACAACAACAGTGGTTGCAATGGATTCCCTTCATAGAATGGTCATACAATACTTCATATCCTCTGGACACTAAACTAACCCCATATGAAGTAGTGTATGGCCAATGACCACCTATAGTCACTACATATATTCTAGGCACATCAAAGGTCCAATCTATTGATAAAATGTCGCAAGGTAGAAAAACCACCCTTGCAGCTCTAAAGGATAACCTCCACATGGTTCAAAATCGCATAAAGCAATAGACGAACCAACATCATTCAGAACAATAAAATTAAGAGGGTAAAGGAGGTTTTCAAAACAACTATCATGGACAATAAACAAGGTAAGAAGGTTCACAAAGGGGGAGAAATTGTAAGGGCTGAGCCACATGACAGGCAACTTATAAATTCTGAATCATTTTTCAAGGAAGCATTCCAGAGACTAGTGGGTTGCTTGATTATTTGTGATAAAATGCAAAGAGGACATCCTGAGGTAGCTAAATAGTTGCACTCAATTTTAGTGGGAAAGATACTAAGGTGGGGGAATTGGAGTCTGAAGTCTCAAAGAAATCTATTTCTATAGCGACAAAGATACCTGCTTGTGGTGAAAAATGGTTTAAAGCCATGTCTTTGAATTCTACTTTTTTCAAAGAATTCATAAAACCTAAATATCAAGGATAAACCCTATCCAAGGGAGTTCCAAGAAGTCATATGCTGAAGTGTTTTGAAAAAATGCTCAGATTTATTCATAGGTACTTCACTTGTGAAGGAAGGTTCAATATGGTTTATCAATACCATATTAGATTGCTACTAAACTTTACTAGGAAAGAGTCCATGAACCTTCCCTTTTATATTTTCAGGAGTATTGGTAAGATGCTAGATAGGGTCCAAGATAAATATAAGTGAGTGGATACCAGTGTTTTTCACTCTGGTTTAATCAATATACTACTATTGGAAGAGTTGAAGAAGACCAATACTGACTGGGAGTTTTTCCTAGTTGCATCAAGTTTTCACCCAGATGTTGCTCACACCACAGTAAAAAATACAAACACCTACTTCTGTTTAAAATGTTGTGCACTCTGAATCAAGAAAACAAAACAAGATGGCCAGAAGTGATAAATCCATTCAGTCTAATGATAAAGCAGTTGAAGGTGGTCCCTCACAACTTTCTGATAGAGAAGTTTCTCGTGTGGAAGAACCTACACCTACAAAGATATCATCCAATGAAATAAGGAGTCTAAAGAGTAAGAAACTTGGCTTTTCCCCACCTATTTTTGCAAAAACGGTCAAGCCAAGAAGACCTTTCACCAGATCATCAACTAAGAAACATATTCCTATGGAAGAGGGTACATCAAAAGCCTCATCTCAGCAAAAGGATAAAACTCAGCCTTTAAATCAAATAATAGAGATTATTGAGATTAGCTTCCCTTCTCATGAAAGTAATCCTACTTTCAAAAGACTTGGGAGGCAACTTAAGGATACAAAAGATGAAAAAGAAAAATTGGAGGAAAATATGGAGGCCTGAATCAAGCTAAAGAATATGTTATATTTATATGAAAATACTATTTATAAAGAAATATATTTGGCTGAGAGATCTCTACCTCTGCATAGGCAGGTGAAGAATGTGTATAGACATAAGAGAGCTTTCCAAGATGAAATCAGGAAGTTGAAAGCATAATTGCAACCCTTCAAGGAGAAGGTATCAAAAAGGAATTTGGATATGTTAGCTCATGAGGCTACTAGAAGAAGTACCAGGAGAAGATGAAGACAAGTTATTATTTCTACATCAACATCAATTTTGCCATGGTTTACTTTTATACACATATTTATAACCTGAGTAATGATTTTTTTCTTAAACTAAGGTTACCATATTCATATGAATTATGCAAAGGTTAATTCATGTTTCATAATATTGTAGCAGGTTCTGGAAGGATTTCCCAACTTTTTGTGAAATATTTAAACAATTGAAATCATTTTGGGTGTAAAAAAGCACCTACAGGAAAGTTCGCAGTGTGTTTTGTCAAAGGCGTTGCGAACTGGTTGTTTTAGGATAGTTTGTAGTGCAGGTGTTGTGAACTGGGTGTCACAATTATTTTGAGTTGATGAACACTGTCAGGTGTCTGATTGAGCTCGAATAAGCTTCTCAAAGATTAGTTGCACATCAAGGGCCACATGCCTCAAGGATCTGCCTATAGTTCAACCACATGCATCAACTTGTCAAAACATTCCTTTAATTATGCCAAAATTTTCATGGAATATAGCATTCTTATTACATTTTTGTTGTGCCCCTAG
Organism: Picea mariana; assembly: GCA_032191745.1. Classification (NCBI taxonomy): domain Eukaryota; kingdom Viridiplantae; phylum Streptophyta; class Pinopsida; order Pinales; family Pinaceae; genus Picea; species Picea mariana. Next base: position 249,431 of record JASDQU010100225.1, on the reverse strand, counting down.
TGCCATGCCTCTCTTAGGAACATAATCCTATGTGGAATCTAGGTGGTGAATTGTAGAGATATTTTTTTATATTTTGTTATTTAAGATGCATTGTAACTCTATGAGGATTTTGGAATGGTTAGACAGTGAGACTCTTATCTTTAGTTTTCAACTGTAACAGAGTTTACATATGTATGTATTAGATTCAAGAATCTTTAATAGTGAATTATCAGTTTCCTTTCCCACTGTCACATCTGTGTTTCTATCTCACTTTGATGTTAGTTGTTGATGAAGGATTCATCATTATGCTTTCTCCTTACTACGGTAAATGATTTATTGTTTGAATTCATGCAAGTATGATCAAATTGTTCTCTCTTGTTGATTAGGAGTTTCTTATTCAATGATATTTATTTATATGTTTTTTAGAACTACTTGATGTAACCTGATGCATGTATCTCATATTCCTTGCTAATTCTTCCATCTTCCTATTGATATATCTAAAAACGGATTTGAAGCTATTCAAATCCTTTCTTGTTGGTGTGTATTTCATGGAGGTTTTGTGTTGATATTATAAATTGAGTATCACACCCATTTTCTACACTTTGAAAACTTTTTTATCTTTTCTGGTGGGTATTAGGCTCACACCTAAAGCAATATAGGTGAGACTTCTAGTGCTAACACAAACCATCCTTCCTAAATTAGATGAAATAGGCTCCCTTCGGCTCCAACTAGAAGTCATACTCAATGCACATGAACATCTATTGTGTGGTAGAACTATCAAGGAAATGTTGATCAAGTGGAAGGAAGCATCACCGGAGGATGCGATTTGGGAACCAATAACCATAGTCCAATAGTTTATGCATCTTCATCCTTGAGGACAAGGCCTCTTTTGAAGGAGGGGGGGCATGTTAAGATCTGATCCTAACCCCTCTTTATGGTTCATTAGTTAGTATGATATATTTTCTATGTAATAAAGGTTGACATTAGTTAATAAGGTGTAAATAAAGGAGAATAAGTTGATGTAAGAAGACCTAATAGAAGCTTCTACTTCTAGAAATATCTTCCTCTAGAAGTTTCCTTAGAAGATAGAATTAGTATAAATACGAGTAGGAGGGATTGGATAGATTTTCTTGAGAATTATTGTAATAGAGAGCTACTCTGATAGAGGTTTCCCACTCAAAGAGGAAAGTGGACATTGTTTCCTATCAATAAAGGTATTATTTTGGTGTTGTGGTTTGTGTTGTTCCGCTATTATTCTCTGCAATATTTCTATTTTGGCTATTATAATAGATCTGGTGCCTTGCAATCTATGTCTCATAATTAATGAAGGATATATGGAGGCAAGATTTGGATAACAGATCCTTCAAAAGCATCAATGTGAGAAGTGTTATTTTACAAATTTTAGGCCCTCGACCAAGCTTTGGAGAACCTTGGTCATGTTTGACCATTTTTAAGACTTCGACGGGTTGGTCGAAGACACAACGCACAGGAAAAGTGGATATCGTGGGATCTCGCCCACTTTTGAGGGATTTTTGTGGATTAGGGTTTATGTAACAGGTATGGGATGTCGACCCATGGGTTTACCCATGTTTAGGCCCCATTTGTAATATATAAATATATATCTAGGCGATGTAAGAAAGAGTAGACCTAGTAGAATCGGTTTAGTGCAGATCTAGAGGCTTTCCACATACTATGTGTTAAGACTTGAAGAGATAAGTGCAACTGATTGTAAGAAGCTTGTGTGAAGACTGTGTAAGAAGGCTTTGTGTTGTGACCTAACTCCAGGAAAAAGGATCTGGCGAGGTATGCATAGATCTCCTGTCCTATGCGGAGTTGGTTTTGTGGCTCTGTGCATGTAAGAAGATTGAAAGAAGATAATAAAGAAGACGAAGAGTTGGTGGACGTAGCCCCACACTCGGGTGAACCACGTACATCCCGTGTTGTAATTTATTTGTGCTATTGATGTGATTTATGCTTAGTGTTGAGTCTTTATGTATGTTATATGCACCTGATGTAGTAGCTTAGTGCTTAATAACATGAATGAATGCTAGATCTATTTGATGTTATGTGCTAAATGGTTAGATATGCTTAGATCTTGTTTAATACTTCTTTGTTTTGTAATTAGGGTTTGAGTCTGCGATGTGAATAAGGGTAAAATTTAATGAATGTTAACTGCTAAGTTCTCTGTTAAGTATTGTGATCATAGATCTGTGTCCCAACTAGGTTGTAGACACTTGAGTCCTACAACCCCCCCTGCCTCTACCTCGGGTAAGACTTCATATGCTTCCTAGGTGTTTCTGAAAGGGTCAGTAGTTAGGGTTTTGTTGGTGCGTTGTTGAAGCGTTGAACCCCGGTTTTTCCCCCGTGCCAACAAATGGTTCCGTTGTCGGGACCTGAAACTGTGATTGTTGGGAACTGAAGGAAAGAGAAATCTCTGTGCATAGATCTGTTGTTGTGGTGCACAGTATTCTACTTAACTTGTGAATATTTGTACTAAGAAGGGAATCAGATCTGAAGAAAAGAGGTAAGATCTTAAATCTTGGTGCTCTGATAAAGGTAAGATAAGTGAATTTTTTTGTTTCGAAAGAATGGATCTAGGTATACTTGATAGATTTCATCCTAGTTTGAAAACTAGGGCACAACTAGATGAAAGAAGATGTGATATGAATAGATCTAATAGAAATAGTGAAAGATATGTTATTCCCATGCATAGAAAGAATTTTTGGACTAACAAGTGGATGCATGATCCTAGAAAGAATTTTTTATAGGTTCGTCACTGTGACCCCATTGCGCAGTAAAGGAAAAGTTGGGGATCATTTAAGAGAAAGAGAGGATTGACATTATGTTATAATTGCAGAAGACCAGTACATCTTGCTAAGGAATTCCCTAGTAGAGGCCTTATTTGTCTTTGTTGTAAAGCCATTGATCATGAAGTTTTGGCTTTCCCTAGAATGATTTCTAAAATTGAAAATATGAACATGAGACAATAAAACCACGAGGAAGGTCAAGAGACTAAGAATATTCCAAAGAACCAGAAAAAATTTGAGGCTATATTATTACAGATGAAAGAAACACTGAATGATCATAGAGACATCAATTTATCAGAGATCTTAAAAGAGAAAGAGTGCATAGAAACAAGAATAGGAGACTTCGACATAGATTGTGTATTGGATGTAGAAACAAAGGTGAACATTATGCCAGAAAGTACTTGGGAAATTTTGGGAAAGCCTGCTATGATTCTTTCATTGGGAGGAATAGGATTGTTTAAAGGAAAGAATACAACCCTATGTGGAAGACTTACTCATGTACCTATGAGTGCTGATGGAACATTGACAGAAGAAGGATTCGAGGTCATTAAGTTTGTTGAGAAAAATGCCCCTTTTGCACTTTTGTTAGGAAGGACTTGGATTGAGAGAGATCATATCCGAAGGAGAGAAGAAGAGGAAGCTATAGAATAGAAAAAGAAAGAATTAATGGATTTCATGGTTAAGAGAATAGCGTGCTTAATAGAAGAACAATAGGACAAGTCGATGCAACTGAGGGCCAGAGACCTGACTCTTGAAGTTGAAAGAACACGAGAAGGCTTAAAGAACCTATCCATGCAAGAGAATATAGCACCTACTCCAGAAACAGTAAGAGAAGAAGTATTATCCTCGAACCTTGTGAAAGATCCTCAACAATGTGAAGTTACTATGCTAAGAAAAGATAAGAAAAATAATGGAAAATTTAATATAGAGATGCGGATCAACTGAAAGAAAGCAAGAAAGCTCAGTAATAAGAAATCAAAGCTAGAAAAATTTTAGAAGGTTCTAGAGAGGACTTCGCAAAAGGAAGGCTTGCAGAACTTGAACCTCGTCGTAATAGCAGAACAACACCGACTGGAACTTCTCCACGGTGAAGAAATATGACCATTGGATGCATCCTGACCATTAGAACGACTCTCCAAAATGGATAGAAACGAAGTTATTTCCGAAACATTCACCATTGGACCATTGGAACCATGCCATAACGGATGGAATTGTACTGATTAAAGCATTCCTGCCCATTGGAGGAGTCGGTTACGATGTTAGATATTTAACCCGTCAAATGTCTTACTAGGGACACTTTTGCTAATTATGATTGTCCGATCCCACAGAGAACTAATTGCTTTTGCGGCGTGCTTATTGAGACCTCACCACCTATTCTTCTTACCTTGAGCATTTGTCCACCTATCTAAAACATTTGATCAAGAGTGTGCATGTCAAGCGACCTTAGAGTAGTAGAGAAATACGTCGAAGATATTTTGATTGACCTCATGGCATAGAAGGTCATGTTGACGGGAGCATAGGCCTCATCAATGAGAGGATTGCAAGCCTCCCCATCGACTACACATTGATCTAGTCCATCCTGAATTGCGACAGAGAAACTGAGAAAGCATCGTGATGACTTGGAAGATGCGAAGCTCATCCCATCAATCCTGCCTGACTATATCCTGCCTTTGGCTTCGTCCTAAGAGACTTCGAATATACATTGATCACTGTGTATCTCTCGAAGGGGATATGCACAGTTGGACTGCAATTAGGACAGATTATGATGCTAAATATCAGTGATTTCAACTTGGGAGACCGCAAGAATTATGGAATTCTTTCCCCACATAAGTATTTGACAAATAAAATGGGGAATAAGTCAAAGATAATCCCCCAATCATGGACCATGGACATCATGATATCAAAAATCCTTAACGTGATGAAGATACCACACTTCGGCATACATCAAGAAGTTAACATGTGCATTAAACTCCTCGTGGCATGCTACCATGGTGGTTACCTGTGGTTGGATAGGTGCATCACTGTAGATCTGGCGTTCATCCATCGGATCACTGGATTGAGCATGCAAGGACCTGACCCTCATGCTTTTCACCCAGGGAAGGATGTAGATTGTGCCCTGGTGCAGTGCATAAAAGAAACTTATAGCGATGTAGAGAAGGAGAAGCGGGGCTACAAAGTAGCCTCCATCCAAAATGGTGCAATGCGCCTAGATTTCCAGTTGATCGTTGGTACACTCGTCAGAAAGAATAGACCAACGTAGGTTACGGGGTTTGTCATTGACCTCACAAGAAAATGCATCAAAGGGATGCAAATGAATTGGGCAAGCTACCTCGTCAACCAGTTGGAGAAATATTGTCGTGAAGCACAGGACCAGGGCTATGAGTTTCATTTTAGTTGGTTGTTGATTCTCATTGTCTTCATTTCTTGGGAGATGCCGGAAGGGGAGATCTTCCCTGAAATTGAGTCATCTAAATCATTGGTCGTGAATTTCACTATGCTCTGGTATTCGAGTGACATGGAAAAACAATGGCAATACAATGCGGTGTTCCACACATATTAATTACACCTGAAGAGGGCCATTGAATCTTTCCCTTGGATGACGTTGAATACTCTGTATAGGTTTAGGAAACTTGCAAAGTTCCACATAGTCATTTCATTTACATCACTACACATGGGGACGAACACAAGGAAGAGCTCCATTCTTATTACAAACTCACAGAGGAGGACATGGAAGAAATAACCAAGGAATGGCCTGCAGAGTTCCTTGTACCAGTCGAACAGAAAGAACTCTCTGACCCGAACCTCATTAGAAGTACTATAGTCACTCGAGAAGAATATGATGGACTCAGTAGAAAAAGAAGAAAGAATAAGGAAGAAGTACAGAAAATGAACAACGCATCAAATGAAACTACACCAGATTCACTAGGAGGAGGAGGAGATGATGAGGTAGACCAAGAAGAGAATGAAGGGGAAGAAAACAAACAAGAACATGGCAAAGTAACACCACCTAAGGATCCCATCACGGAGGCTGATACATCCAAGAAAATAAAGGTTTCCTGGAAGAAACCATTAGCATGGAAGAAATCACGAGCAAATCAGCCTCAATTACATACTGTAGTCACAGTGGATGATATTAACCTTATCATCGTAGTTGTATCAGACATCTAGGAGGAAATTTTGCATTGAAACGAAGCCAAACATGAGACAATGTATGATAGGATCAAGGCGGAGCTTAAAAGGGTACAACAAACCCTCTACTCGAGTCAGCAATGTCTACAGTGCCATCATCATCATCATAAGGCATAGAAGTAGGAGACAAGCCTACCCAACTATACAGATTAGGAGATGCAACAGAGGCTTGCCTTCATCGTGTACAGGAAGAGAAAGAATAGGCCACAAGGGCATTGAAACAATCAAAGGAGGAAGCCCTAGAGCAACATCGAGTTGCAAAGAAAGAGAAAGATGACCTCCAGGCAAAGTTTGTAGAGGATAAAGTGCAGATCTAGAAGGAAAAAGAACATCTTCTCGCAGATCAGTTTGGATTTAAAGAAGTAGTCACTAGAGCACTTCGCTCTATGTCGAGCCTCACACAGATAGAAGAAGACATAGTGGAGAGTCAAGTGGAGAATCTCATTGAAGCTATTCAACAACTTCAATCAAGAGTGGCAGAAATGGAACTGCAAGCAGTGTCAAGCACTCTGCAGTAAGTGTGTGACTAGAGAGAATAAACGGTCAGGAGCACAGTAGAAAGAATCAAAGCGTTGGCCTCGGAATGTAAGATACTCAGCAACCATAGTGCACAGACCTATGAGCACCTCGTAGAGGACCCAGAACTAAGAGCATTAGAAGCACAGCTCCAAGAGGCAAAGAAACAAGCATCGACAGTGAAAGCACAACTAAAACTACTTTCAACAGTTGAGAAGATGAAAAGGTCACAGGTACAATGCGCAATTCAGCAGCAGGTCCATTCCATCTAGAGTAAAGTCATGGAAGTGACCCAGAGACTCCAGCTAGTACAGGATGAAGCCTGCACACTTTTTGAGGAAATAGAGGGATAAGGAGCACATCTAGAACAAGTAGTCACCTCGATGGAACAACGCTTGGAAGGACCTGTCACCGAGAAAATCATTCAGGACCTCACCGAGCAGGAGGCTCTAGCAAAGAAATAAGTCGAGGCATCTCGAGCCAAGTTAGAGGTCTTCGAAGCAGAGTTGCCCAGATCAAAGTGACTTGGGATAAGTCATAGGTGAGTGTTGGGGGCTTGTTATCCCTCAACCAAGTTTTGGAGAACCTTGGTCATGTTTGACCATTTTTGGGACTTCGACACATTGGTCGAAGACAGAGCGCCCAGTTGAAGTGGAGATCGACGGGTCTCTCCCCCTTTTATGGGATTTTTGGGGATTAGGGTTTATGTAATGGGTATGGGATGCCAGCCCATGGGTTTACCCATGTTTAGGCCCCATTTGTAATATATAAATAGATATCTAGGCGATGTAAGAAAGAATAGACCTAGTAGAATTGAATTAGTGCAGATCTAGAGGCTTTGTGCATACTATGTGTTAAGACTTGCAAAGCTAAGTGCAAGTGATTGTAAGAAGTTTGTGTGCAGACTGTGTAAGAAGGCTTTGTGATGTGACCTAAATCGGGGAAGGAGGATCTGGCGAGGTGCGTGCAGATCTCTTGTCCTATGCGGAGTTGGTTTTGTGGCTCTGTGCATGTAAGAAGATTGAAATAATATAATCAAGAAGACGAAGAGTTGGTGGACATTGCCCCACACTAGGGTGAACCACGTACATCCTGTGTTGTAATTGCTTTGTGCTATTGATGTGATTTATTCTTAGTGTTGAGTCTTTATGTATGTTATATACATCTGATGTAGTAGCTTAGTTCTTAATAACATGAATGAATGCTAGATCTATTTGATGCTATGTGCTAAATGGTTAGATATGCTTAGATTTTGTTGAATACTGCGATGTTATGTAATTAGGGTTTGAATCTATGATGTGAATAAGGGTAAAATCTAATGAATGCTAACTGCTAAGTGCTCTGTTAATTATTGTGATCACAGATCTGTGTCCCAACTAGGTTGTAGACACTTGAGTCCTACAACCCCCCTGCCTTTACCTTGGGTGAGACTTCATTTGCTTCACAGGTGTTGTCGAAAGGGCCTTTAGTTAGGGTTTTTTTGGTGTTCTATTGAAGCGTTGAACCCTAGGTCTTCCCCTGTGCCAACACAAACCCAACTCGAGTAACAACATAAAAGGAGTGATGCTCCTACATTCTGAAGGTCTTCAAATAAATTAGTGTGGTACGAGTATGCACTATGTCAATAGACGTGTTGAAGTAGAACACAGTGAGACGCTATTTTATTATTGTTCATTGATGTATATCATTGAGAAATGCAAGACAAACCATCGATAATAATAATGGGTGTGAAGCTACCTATTATAGTCTAACAAGTGTGAATAGAGGGTATGATGTCGAACACCCAGTAGAATCTATTGATCAGGGTACATTAATGTATTCCCACTGTCAATAATAAGGAAACCTGCCACTGATGACTGCAATCCCCAAGGTACTAATAAGGTCTCTATATCCTTATCCTAGATCAAGATGTGTCAAAGTCGATATGAAGAGATTGAGTAGAATAAGGGAATTAAGTCATCCCCCATCAACCAACATGAGGAATAGCGAAAGGCCAAATATTTGGAATTACTTGGATGAAATATTGAAAGAAACACCACAAAGTAAGTCTCCCATGTGCACGAGATGTCAAAAGCACACAAAATAGACCCTCTGAATAAAAACCAATAATGAATATTATCGACAAAGGTGAGGAAACCACCAATGGGGACAGATGGAATCCAAGGTATTGTATGAATACCAATGTGTGAATAATATTCTTGTCATCGAACACAAGGGAAACCACTCATTCAGTGACTAAACATGGAATGTCATCTGTTGAGAACAAGGTCACCTATCAATGATGTAAATAGGGCCAGGGTGTGACTCTAGGTCAATCTCTCAGGAAAATGTGTCATAGTCAATAAGATCTCAACCCATCGACAAGAAGTCAATGGGGACCTTCCATACCAACACAAGTATAGGACAATGATACTTTTGATTCTAAGAAGTACTTGACATATGGGAAGGCCGACTTGCAAATCCAATAATTCTGCAAAATGGCCGACATAAGCAATAAATTCCTTTGAAAAAGAACACGACACAATATGTGACTTAGGCAACATGAAATTATAATGAACATTGACATAAGTATATGATGCAGGAGGAAAAGACAGACTCTCCATAGTGACTAGTCAGAGGAGTTAAAACACTATGTAACTGGTTCAATTTCCTAAAGTTATACTAACTTGAATTGTTGATACCAAACTCAAAACTTTGTGCTTTTTTCAAAGGCAACTTGACTGCTACCAATAATGGTAAATAAAACTCATTCCCACGCTCTTTTTTTATTATTTGATTTTTTTTTATTTTTCATATTATCAAATCTTTAAAAAGAGTAAAAGAATGTTATGATATAGTGGAGGAAATTAGTGTCCCGGACAAGAAATCTAGTTCCAAGCGCAAGGAACATACCTATGCTCAATGCAAGGAAGCATGTGTAGGATATGAACACTCGGGGGGAAGTTTCCTCCATGGATAAAGGTCTGAAGTTAAAAAGGAAAATATTGCAAGGCTAGAAACTGATGAGAATTCATAGGATAAATGACATCAAGATGAAACCAACATTAAGCTCAAAATCACAAGCAACAGAATGCAATGCAGTATCACAACTTAACACATAAATGAGGGATCCACACAGGTATGGTCCAGGAAAACATTGAGAAGAAGAAATGAGGATTCAATGAAAATTCATGGCAGGACTATATGGGGCTCCCTGGCCTATGAAAGTACTTCAACATGGGTGTTGAACTATGAACAAGGTTCTAACTAGGGAACCCATGAATGGTAGGCTCTACCACATAAATTACAACACTTCTAAATAGAAAAGGAGGTTCCATGTCATAACTCAGTGAGGTCAATCCTAAGGAAAAATGAACCAAGAAATGGATAATGAAAAAATGCATGAAGGATAAAATCTAACCTATATTCCATTATTGAGATCATTACCTATCTAAGCGGATCAACATATTGACAAGGAACCAAAGGAAACATCTCCAAAGTTTTGTATATATGATAAAAAACACTCACCGAGAAGTTAATAAGTCCAATATGGAAACCTCTGATAATAACATGTGTTATGGAATACAGAAGCTGAAAATCAAAAACCCTAAAATTAAAATATGTACAGAGCACCACACAACATTGCATCTTTTGCATAGTATTTCTGCTGGTGGAGCCCTTTTCTAGGCTCATGCCAAGGGTTTCTTTGGTAACTAATTGATAAATTTTCCATCTCAAAAAGAGGTCAAAAATCCAAAATCATATCGTCAAGGATAGCCTCATCTGAAGGAAATTCAACATCCAAGAAATCAAGACTTGAAAATGCACACATACCAAGGCTTGAGGTCTCACAAACAGTAATATTAGACTCAAGAAAAAATTTCATATCAGTCAAGCCAAAAGGGGGAAGTAGGAGCACACATGGCCCCATTGGATACAACACCTGATCAATTATCGAGACCTTGTCTCGAGAAGGCCAACATGATTGTAAAGGATCCTTATCAGAAGAAATTGAACATCGAGGATAAGATGCCACATAATTCATCCATGGTGGGGAAGATTCTACTTGAACACTACGAACATACAAAGGAGAAACCTAAACTAATGCCAAACTAGGATGGTGATTATCAAATGAAATTTTATCAATAGTGACAATGTTTCCCTTGTGGTGGAAATGCATCACACGAAAGAGCGTAGATACCACAACATTCATTGCATATACATAATCATGCACAAGAAGAATATCTAAGTCTAAAGGTCCTAACACCACTAACAGATTAACTAGGATAGTCTTTCCACCTAACATGATAGGAAACTGAGGAATAATCCCCAAATATTCACTAGGTCTTTGGTCAAAAGCTAATAGCTCACTAGTAGTTGACACAAGCTTTGGAGAACCCAAATCTTTCTAAGCCAAGGAGGATAAAATACTTGTGGAGGCTCCTTAATATACAATACCATAGAAAATCTCTATTGAATTAACTTTAACCATTATCTATAAAGGTGAAAAAGAAGGAAGTAGAGGCTCAACAAGATCATTCCAATCGAAGGAAAACATCCTAGGACTTGGAGGGAGCCTAATCAAAGAGAGTGGAATTCCCCCTTCTTGAGAAGGTACTAAACTGGAAATGCTAAAGCCATAGTCAAAAGATGCATGACTCCCCAACACAAGAGTTGTATCTACCAAATATTGCATTGGATCAATCACTTTGGTAGAATCACCACTCTTTAAGAGAAGAGTGGGATCGACAAGATTCTATTGGCACAACCACTTCCTCAACCACTAGTTGAATAGGTTGTGGGGTAGCATGGTCAAGATATGCATCACCCCTTGAAATAAGAGTGGGATCAACTGAAGGTTGCATTGACTCAATCACTTGATCAACCAATGACTGAATAGGTTCCTAGGAATCTGAAGATGACTCATAAGGGCCATTAGAAAAGGACAACGCTCTTCATACCATGAGAATAGTAGGGAAAAAATGAGTAAGGTGGTCTCCCTTGAAGAGATTACATGGGAACATGGGATTACATATTATTCTTCTAGGCTTCTCAACATTATTAATTCTCCGAACATGACTTGTAGTGGTTGGTGGATTTCCCTTAACATGAATAGTAGAGTCTGAGTGCTTGCCCCCAACATGACTAACCAAGGTTGGTTGTGTTTATTCAAAAACACTCGTAGAGGTTGTTGAGATATCTCCAACATCACTAAAAGAGGTTGGTTTGATGCTCCCATCATGACTTATAGTGGCTAGTTGCATTCCCTCAGCATGTTTAATGAAGGCCTAGTTTAGTTCCCCAACATGACTCACAGAGGTTGGAGAAATAATCTCAGTTTGAATTGTAGTTACTGGAATTTTTCCTCTGGCATGACTTGCAAAGGCCAGTTTCTTTCCCCCAACATGATTATTAGAGGCTGGTGGCATGTCTCCAACGTGACTAGTAGAGGTCGGTGACTTCTTCTTCTTTCTCTTCATCTTCCTATTCCATTTAAACTTATGATTACTATTAGCTATAATTTCACCAGAAGGGGGATAAGCATGAGAATTAGACTTCATTGATGCATAAAGTAAAATATCAACATCCATTCGATGCTCAGTACATAAGGTGCTTATGTGAGAATAATCAAGAGCATTCGGAACATTCAAAGTAGTCCACAACCAAACTGGTAGTTCAACATTCAACCCAGGAATGTTCAAACTGGCCATCAAGGGGGCACCAACATTTCCAAATAAAGGAAAAGAAAAATAATTCCCTTAGGTAGGAGTCCCTTGGTTGGTATCCTCAAGAGTTTTTTCCATTTCATTATTATGCATAGGTTTGTCCCTCATGGGATTGTTCACATATGAAAAATATTACACACCGACTTTGGCAAATAAGTATTATAAAAATCCATGCCTTCTAGGAGGCAACTCCATTCTTTAAAGAGAAATACCATGGGTCCTTCCTGACCAGTGAAGAAGTTCATAGACCACCTTGGATCAATGATCCAAAAGTGGTGACATACACAACCTAAGGCCAATTATATAAAGAAACACTCCACTAAAAAGTCTTAAGAGAAACATCGCAAACAAATAACTTATCCAAAAACATATCCCAGGTGGATAAGGTATTGAGTACAATGTAATGAAAAAATGGAAAGCAACATTCTAGAAACTAGCATAGGTTGATCAAGTCTCGGGACCGATGAATGAAGGAGTAAGTAGTACCCAAACCTCCACTTATCATCCCTACTCAGTCTAGGTAACCCTCACTTTGTGAGGCACCCTCGAGGGATATTGATACCATGATAGAAAATACTCCTCAGGTACCATAGGAAACCCCTGGTAGTCACCTCTAATATACTTAGGAAAATAAAATAATGATACCAAATCGGAGTCAATGTTTAGGGGGTACAGTTGACAGTTAGGATCAAACATATGGGCAGGGTAACAAATCCCAAAGCTCCAAAAGAACTGCCTCTCAGGGATACATGGGTACTGGTAAAACCCTCAAAATACGATCTCTCCACAATGTTCAGTCAACCTTAGGAGGGTTTATCTCCTTGTCTCTTCCTCACGTGACCTCATGTTTAGTTCCTGTGTTAGAGGAGGCTCCCGACTATACTTCTACAACAATTGCATTTGATTCTCTCTATCTCAAACTCCTATGTTTATTTAATGGCCTTGGATCTTTACCTCTCCAATCCTAATCCATCGACCTAAACCTAAGCTTGTTGATGAACCCTAGAAACAAAGTCTGGTAAATTTTAAATTTAGTGTTCATTTTTAGCGACTATTCTTTACTCAAAGGGTACATAAGTGAAACTAATGTTTTTTTAGACTCTTTCAAAAATGAAAATTATAAGAACACTAGAAAAGATAAATTTACACTAATTATACAATGAAATAGAGTTTCAATCAAGAAAAATGCATGAAAAAACTTTCAAACCTTGAAATGCAATATTTTCTCTTTCTGATGCAAAATACACAATGCAACCTTTTGAGAAAATACAAATAAGAAAAATAAACATTGTTCTTTGTTATTTTTCTTTTGAAATGATTTTCAATGTGAGAAGAAAATAAAATCCTATGCTAATATATATATTTCTTCAAATATGTAGGACAAAACAATAGAAAGAAAGAGACCTAACTCGAAACTATTAAGCCCTAATATTGGCTCATTACCCCTTAATTGGGGCATATTACATTAGTAATGTTATTTTATTTATGTCGGCTTTATTCCATTAGTTGTAATTATACCTCCTAGTCTCCTATATATACCAAGGAGACATTTTCATTTGGAATCATCTTGTACTTGAACATTCAAGTGGGATAAAAGGAGGTTGCCCCCTCGAAGAGGCTTATTATATGAAATTATCTATTTTTCAAGGCGTTGAGTACTTTTTCTAAGGTTTTTCTATGGTATATTGATATTTGGTTCTTAACATATGGTATCAGAGCTCAAGGTCTTGGGGTTTCACTGCTACATCTGAGACACCTTGGAATTTTTTCCATAACTTGTTTTCTAAAACGTTTCAGAAGGAACGGCTTGGAGGATATTTAGTATATAGATCAAGGTACGTTGGGTTAAAATTTCCTCTCTTGAGGCCTTATACATTAGGAGATACAACCTATACAAGCTAGGGTTCTGGAATCATCCTGAACTGAGTCATTGTATAACTTTTGCTATAAAAAAAATTATGTAACATTTCAGACCTTGAACTCCAGAGGATATTCCCAAAAACTAGTAAGGTATCTGTGGTAAAACTTTCAGCTTCTGGGTCATCTTAAATTTGTAGATACACCCTGTGGAATATAGGGTATCTGACTAGTCCTATTGACTAGTCTCAAGAAGGTGTTCCAGGTAAAACAATCATAATGTCTTTCTAGAGTATCCAAATTGAGTGGGACTAGTTTCATTAGATTGTGGATAGTATGTATTATTTCTGGTATGAGTTTCAGAATTTTATATCAATTATTTTTTGTGGGCCATGCTATACAAGGGAGATCTCCTGGAAAGGCCAAAAATCAACAAGTTGTGGGGAAGTTACCATAAATTCCACTTGGCACATCCAATTTTGATCAGACCTGTGGCATTGCAGAGAAGAAATATCATATAAATACATAAAATAAAGTTTCATACCCAGAAGGGCTGAAACCTTGGAGATACAATAGAAGAAAGACTATCTTCAGAAGAACAACAAAAATGGGTAACCAACATATTGGGTTATGATTTTGAAATCGTCTATAAAAAGGCGAAGCAAAATGTTGTGGCAGATGCACTCTTAAGAAAGGATGAAGATGTTGAGGCCTTTCTCTGTGCTATCTCGATCATCCAACCTGATTGGACAATAGAAGCAAGGGATGAATGGAAGAATGACGAAAAAGTGTGGACTCTCATTCAAAGGTTGCAGCAGGATTCCAGTGCATCAGATACATTTACATGGAAAAATGATTCACTATGGTACAAAGATCGCTTATATTTATGTAAGAACTCCCAACTCAAACAAAAGGTACTATTGGAATTGCACACCTCTCTAGTAGGAGGGCACTCAGAATTTTTGAAAACCTACCATAGAGTCAAGAAGGATTTTTTTTGGGATGGCCTTAAAACTGATGTTCAAAGGTTTATGGTAGAATGTTTGGTTTGCCAACAAAATAAGGTAGAAACAATTAAGACCCCAGGTCTTTTACAACCATTATCCATCCCAATTTAGCACTAGGAGGAGGTTTCCATGGATTTCATCACAGGGTTACCGAAGTCTGAAGGAAAGAGTGTCATCATGGTGATTGTTGATAGATTGACCAAGTACGCACACTTTTGTGCACTCTCTCATCCCTTCAAATCTAGTACAGTTGCCACTGCATTCATGGAAACAATTCAAAAGATACATGGCAGCCCAAAGATTATTGTAAGTGACTGAGATCCCATCTTCACTGGACATTTTTGGACAGAATTATTTTCTTGTTTAGGTACTCAATTGGCTCCTAGCTCATCCTATCATCCTCAATCTAATGGACAAACCGAGATAGTGAACAAATGTCTGGAAGGCTACCTTTGTTGCTTTGTCTCTGATCAACAAACACAATGGTTCAAATGGTTACCCTTAGCAGAATGGTGGTATAACACTTCCTTTCATACAGCAACAAAAATGACACCATTTATGGCACTTTATGGATACCACCCTCCTTCCATCACTTCTTCTCTAAAAGAAAAATCTAAGGTTCAAGCAGTGGAAGATCACATTGAGAATCAACAACAAGTTCTCCAAAGCTTAAAGGACAACTTGACCATGGCATGGAATTGCATGAAACAACAAGCATATCAACATCGTAGTAAAAGAAGTTTTGAAGTAGGGGATTGGGTGTTTTTAAGACTACAACCATACAAACAGATTTCCCTCAAGAAAGCCAAGAATGATAATAAATTATCACCGAAGTACGATGGCCCGTATAAGGTGTTGCAAAATATTGGTACTATGGCATACAAATTGGAGTTGCCTGCATATTCAAGAGTACACCCAGTTTTCCATGTTTCATTCTTAAAGAAGTTTATAGGCGATAAGATCCCAGTTCAAACTATATTGCTAGAACTTGAAAAGGAAGGAAAAATCATATTGGAGACTGAATCCATCACCGACACAAGAATTTTCTAGTTGAGGAATATATCCATTTCAGAGTATCTCATTAAATGGAGGAACCTACCGGCTGAAGATTCCACTTGGGAAGATGAGTCTTTTATACAGAAGCATCCAAAGTTACTCCATCATTGTGGAAAACACTTGTCTGAAGGGGAGGGGAATGTTAAACCCTAATATTGTCTCATTACCCCTTAATTGGGGCATATTACATTAGTAATGTTATTTTATTTATGTCGTCTTTATTCCATTAGTTGTAATTATACCTCCTAGTCTCCTATATATACCAACGAGACATTTTCATTTGGAATCATCTTGTACTTGAACATTTAAGTGGGGTAAAAGGATTTTTCCCCCTGGAAGAGGCTTATTATCTGAAATTATCTCTTTTTCAAGGCATTGAGTACTTTATCTGAGGTTTTTCTATGCTATATTGAAATTTGGTTCTTAATAGAAACAAGCTCGGCTTTTTAGTTTTCTTCTTCTTTTTACCAAAGAAAAACTAAATAAAATATGTTAAAATAAATCATTTTTTTTTTATGTTTTAAAAATCCAAGTAAATCACAAAATAAAAGTATTGAACTCAAATACAAACTCAAGTTTCATAAATGATCGCAATAGTGACCACAAAGTCAATACCCTGAAAACAAAACTAGTCTTATAGTTATGCAATACAAGGGATAATACGAATAAAAAATAATCAAAAGTTTTTTTTTCTTTTAAATTATAAGGCTTTACCAACCTTCTATATCCCACAAAAATATTCGAGAACAAAATCCCCAAAAAACACCCCCCAAAAGCCAAAAACAGGGCTCAAAAAGGTTGAAAAACAAGCCAAAAAATCACATTATTTTAGGAATATGCCCCTTTCTCTGCTAAAAGTAGCATATATAATATATTGTACACGCCTTTTCCTTCTATAGGAATCATATGTATGCACCTTATCCTTCTATAGAGAATGTATATTACCCAACACTTACGCACTTACATGCGTTTTTCCCTCTACAAAAGTGTGTATGTACACACTTTAGTCTTATATGAAAGAAGCATATGTATGATTTTGTTTTCAAAGTAAAGAGTGTGTATACTTATAAAAAATTGGAAAAATTAGGCCTAAGTCATGAAACACAAAATGCAACAGAGATATTGAAATAAAGCCAAAAAATAATGGAAAACAAAGAGCAAATCCAATAATGACTCGAAATGATAGAAGCATCAAATAACCTTGTTTTTATTTATAAAAAGTCCAACTTACTAACTTTTGAACTCACAAAGCAACCCAAAATAATTCTTCAAACCTAAGGAGGGACTTTAGACACCTATCCCAACAATCTGTAAATAGAAAAAGATTGAAAAAAAACCTCTCCAAAGAGATGTATGTGTTGTTGAAAAGTCAACAAGAAATGTGCATCTAATTTATTTTCCCCTTAAATAAATTGGACAATAAATGATAATCTATTATCTCATAATTACTTGAAAGTAGTTAACTGAAATGGAAAATCAGTTAGCTATAGGAAATTCGAGTTCAAAGGTTGACCGGTGGGACATGGAAGTTGAATTAGTTGTACCTAAGTGACTTGAAGTTGTAACAGAGTTATAAGTGTAGTTATGTGAGTTGTGAAGTAGTTTAACTCATTTAAGTGAGTTAAGCTCAGTTGTACTAGTTGTAACTGAACTTACACTAGTGAGAGTTTAGTGAATTAATTATTAATTAATTCACAATCAGTGATCTAACATGAAACTGAAGATTTACCATTGTTAATTGCATGCATGTCAGATCTAGTGGAGACCCAGTTGAGATAACAGGTGAAAGGGATAGTTTGGCTATCAATTGTGATTGGAGTGATGTGCACCCATGCAATCATACACATAGTTGATGTGCCCATGAGAAATGTGCAGCCTAGGCAAGAGGAATTTGAATCATTTTGCAGGTTTTCCATTGCAGGGATTGCATAGAGGAGGCAAGTTGTCTGGAGGCAGAGAATTGGCACATGTATTTGTATGACAATGTGAGATGATTGTATTGTAGTAAGAGATCTTGGATTAGATTTTTTTATGATATTGTTTCATGATCCATGATATACATAATATATGATAGTGGGGTTTTTAGATTTATGCTTTCCCAGTAAAACATCTGTGTTATGTGCGATTGATCTTTCTTCTTGATATTGCAATTGGTGATCATGTTTTAAATTCCGCAAGAATATTTGTAGAAGTGATTATGTATTTAATAGTGGAATATAATTGTCATATCAAGAGAATCTAGGCAATACATAATTTTTATTGAAATTTATACATGGTATCAAAGCACGAAAGATTGTAGAAGCTGAGTTTGTGATTGGATAGAATTTGAATTTGTAGAAAGACTTTTTTGGTGCTACCGCTGATTCAAGATCTAAATGGATTTCAATGGCTTGAGGTTAGAGTATACACTCAAGGGCAGCTCGAACTACATTTCTTGGAAGGATAGGATGGAGGAAGTACTTGAATACAATGGCTTGAAGGAATTCATTGGCAAAGATGTTCCTAAGCTAGATGTTGCGGATGCTGCAAATCTTGATGCATGGAAAAACAAAGTGGCAAAGGCAAGGATGATTCTGTTGGAGGGAGTACGAGACCACATTGTATAAAGCCTCCATGGGAAATCCACACCACATGCAATGTGGAAGGTTTTGACGGATCTATTCCAAAACAACAGCGACCATAGGAAATTGGTGCTCAAAGATAAACTCAAGAAGATCAAGATGGAGAAGGGTGACTCCATTCCAAAATATCTCATGAAGTTTGTCCAATGTTAGGATGAGATGGGGAGTGTGGGAATAACATTTGCTAATGATGATTTGGTGGGCTTGGCTCTCCTAGGACTTCCCAAAAATTGGCATGGTTATCAAGACTCTATCAATGGAAGGGAAAAATTGCCAGATTGGGAACGACTATGGTCGAATTTGGTGCAGGAGGAGTTTAGGGAGAACACCATAGATGGATCTTCATCAAAGAATTATGATGAAGAGGATTGTGCTTTGGATTCCAAGGAAAGGAAAGGGAAGGGTAATAATTTCCATTCAAAATCTGAGTCTAAAGGAAAGAAGTTGGATTTTTCCAAAGTGAAGTGTTTTCACTGTCACAAACATGGGCATCTTACTACTAACTGTCCGCAGAACAAGAAGAACAAGAAGGTTCTTGGAGCTGAAACTAGTGAGGCCTTTGCCTCACAATTTGAACTTGACTTCTCCTTGATCGCATGCATGGATTCAATTTCACTGGGACTGTTGTGGTATTTGGATAGTGGAACTTCCTTCCACATGACGAGAGATAAGGAGTTTTTCAGTGACTTGGAGGAGAGAGATATCAAAATGCATATAGAGATGGGTGATGATGGAAGATACAATGTCACTGGTATTGGTACCATTACCTTTTAGAGGGAGTTAGGTAAACCATTTCAATTGAAAAATTTTATGCATGTTCCAGGTCTGAAGAAAAACCTAGTATCAGTCGCAATGTTGGAGGACAGAGGCTATGACGTTGTTTTCAATGGTGGAAAAGTGTTTAAGCAACATAAAACAATGGGTCAATTCAAGAAGATATAGATTTGAGTTAAGAATATCTACATGTTGGAGGTAGATGGTTGTGCTGCCATGATGGGAAAGGCAGAAAAAGTGGTGAGTCAGGATGAGGGTGAATTATGGCATAGATGATTGGGCCATCTTCATCATGGAGCCTTGAAGATCATGCAACAAATATCTATTGGACTTCCAATGGGAACACTTTCTCAATTAGATCAGTGCAAGGGTTGCACCATGGGGAAGTATGTAAAGTCCACCTTTCATGAAAAGGAGAATTGTGCTTCGGTGATCCTGGAGAGAATTCACACAGACGTGTGTGGACCATTCTCAATTGCTTCAATAGAAAAACATAAGTATTATGTTATTTTTTTTTATGAATTTTCTTGTAAATGTTGGATCTTCTTCATGCAGAAGAAGGATCAAACATTCTCAAATTTATTTGATTTTAAAGCATTGGTGGAGAAAGAGTCGGGGAAGAAACTGAAGGCTCTGAAGAGCGATAATGGTGGAGAATACATCTCTAACAAATTCAAAGACTTATGTAGCAAAGAAGGAATTCAAAGAGAACTCATAGTGCCTCATAACCCACAGCAAAATGGGATCGTGGAGAGGAAGAACAGAACGATCGTGGGTGCAACACAAGCGATGTTGCATGATCAGGGCCTACCAATGCATTTGTGGGTGGAAGCATGCAACACTGCGGTTTATGTGAAAAATCATTGTCCTCATAGAGTACCTGGCATGAGTACACCTGAAGAAGCTTTCACTGGTAAGAAACATGATGTTTCTCATTTTAAGATTTTTGGCTCATCTGTTTATGTGCATGTGACCAAGGATGCCAGGAAGAAGTTGGAACCAACTGTTGAAGTTGGGATATTTTTGGGGTACACAGAAACACCCCATAATTATCATGTGTATTTTCCTAACAATAAGATGACTGTTATGCGATGAGATATAAAATTCGATGAGGGGAAAGCCATGCGGTTGTCGCTTGAGAGGGAGCTAGACTTGCATACAGAGGAGGAACTGTTGGTTCCCAAAGATGAGTCTCAAGATGTGGATCTTCCACATGAGGAGGTTCATGGAGTGGAGGAAGCCACTCAAGTAGAGCCATCCATCAAAAATGGTAGAAAGTGCACCACAGAAGCTGATAGATTGAGACTAGATGCTACATAGAATGTAGGAGCACCTACTTCACAGCGTATACAAAGATAGTCTCTTGATCGATTTATTGGATACATGGCTTTCATGAGAAAATGTATTTTGACTGAACCATCTTACTTTCAGGAAGCAGTGCAGGATCCCACTTGGGTTGATGCTATGGAGGAGGAATATGACTCCATTGTCAAAAACAGTGCATGGTAAATTGTCCCAAGACCGATCGACAAATCAGTGGTAGGTTCGAGATGGATCTACAAGGTAAAGCAAGTTTCCGATGGGAGTTTGGAGAAAGAAAAAGCCAGGTTTGTGTCCTAGGGATTCTCACACATCGAGGGGATATATTATGATGACACCTTTGCACCTATCGCAAGGTACTCTACTTCCATAAGATCCATCTTTGCATTCTCAAAGCAGATGGGTTGGCGCATTCATCAGATGGATGTAAAAACTATGTTTCTCAATGGGATCATTGAGGAAGAAGTGTACATTGAGCATCCAGAAGGTATTGAGACCTTTGACATGGATTCACATGTGTGCAGACTCAAGAGAACATTGTATGGGATGAAGCAAGCACCCTTTGCTTGGTACACTCGGATAGACAGCTATTTCACTGGACTGGGCTTCACCAAAAGTGAAGCAGATGCAAACCTATACCAAATTGTGGTGGAGGGTAAGCATTTAATCATTGTTCTTTATGTTGATGATTTAATACTAACTGGTGATGAGAAGTTGATACACTCATGCAAGGAGGGCCTTGCAAAGGAGTTCAAGATGAAGGATTTAGGCCTCCTTTATTATTTCCTTTGATTAGAAATATGGCAATGAGATGGTGAAATTTTTGTGTCTCAAGGAAGGTATACAAGGGAGATACTGGGTAAGTTTCACATGGAGGGTTGCAAACCGATGGATACTCCTCTTCCAGGAAACTGGAGGAAAGAGGATGCTACTTCTGGAGAGGTAGTGGATGCTACTGCCTATCGATAGTTAGTGGGTTCACTAATGTATCTAGTGAACACGAGACCAGACATTTGCTATGCGGTTAACTAGCTGAGTCAAGAAATGCTTAAGCCTACCAAGCACTTTTGCAAGGTGGGTAAGCATGTTCTGAGATACCTGAGGATCACATCTAAGTATGGCTTATGGTACAGATAGATGGAGGAGGTGAAGTTGCATGGCTTCACGGATGCAGATTGGGCAAGCAGCCCAATGGACAAAAAGAGCACATCAGGGGGGATCTTTAGTATCGGATCTACAATTGTTTTTTGGTACAGCAGGAAACAAAGATCTGCTGCACTCAGTTAAGCGGAAGCAGAATACATGGCAGTGAGTCAAGCTGCATGTGAAGCTATCTAGATGAGAAAGATCTTGGTTGGTTTGTTTGGTTCTCATTTAGATCCGACAATGATTCATTGCGATAATCAGAGTTGCATTAAACTCTTGATTAATCATGTTTTTCATGATAGATCTAAGCATATAGATATATGGTATCATCATCTCAGAGATTGTGTGCAGCGGAAGATCATGTTACTTCAGTACATTCCTACGGAAGATCATGATGCAGACATTCTGACGAAGGCGCTCACTAGGAGAAAATTCAAATACCATATAGACAGGATTGGGGTGAAGGATAATCCCCTTCTTGTTGAGAGGGAGTGTTCAAAATTCAACAAGAAAGGTGTGTCTAATTTATTTTTCCCTTAAATAAATTGGACAATAAATTTTAATCTATTATCTCAAAATTACTTGAAAATAGTTAACTAAAATGGAAAATCAGTTAGCTATAGGAAATTCGAGTTCAAAGGTTGACTGGTGGGACATGGAAGTTGAAGTAGTTGTAACTAAGTGACTTGAAGTTGTAACAGAGTTATAAGTGTATTTATGTGAGTTGTGAAGTAGTTTAACTCAGTTAAGTGAGTTAATCTCAGTTGTACTAGTTGTAAACGAACTTACACTAGTGAGAGTTCAGTAAATTAATTATTAATTAATTCACAATCAGTGATCTCACATGCAACTGAAGATTTACCATTGTTAACTACATGCATGTCAGATCCAGTGGAGACACAGTTGAGATAACAGGTGAAAGGGATAGTTTGGCTATCAATTGTGATTTGAGTCAAGTGCACTCATGCAATCACACACACAATGGATGTGCCCATGAGAAATGTGTAGCCTAGGCAAGAGGCATTCGAATCATTTTGCAGGTTTTCCATTGCTACGCAGAGGAGGCAGGTTGTCTGGAGGCAGAGAATTGGCACATGTATTTGTTGTTTTTTGTATGACAGTGTGAGACGATTGTATTGTACTGAGAGTTCCTGGATTAGAGTTTTTTATGAGATTGTTTCATGACCCATGATATACATAATATATGATAGTGGGGTTTCTAGATTTATGTTTTCCCGGTAAAACATCTATGTTATGTGTGATTGATCTTTCTTCTTGATATTGCAATTGGCGATCATGTTTTAAATTCTGTAAGAATATTTGTAGAAGCAATTATGTATTTAACAGTGTCATATAATTGTTAGATCGAGAGAATCTAGGCAATACATAATTTGTATTGAAATTTCTACATGTGCATGTGCCCAAGGTAGGCCACATATGTATGCATATTTCCTAACTAGAGGGATTGTATGTATGTGACTAATCTAACTGAACTATGTGTATGTACGTGACTTCTATAACTAAACAACACATATGTACCTCAAAAATTTCAACAATAAATAAAGAGGAAAGCAGACAGTCTTAAGTGAGAAAGGAAAGACTCAGACAATTAAAAGTTAGTAATCTAAGTGCTAGAAAGCAGTGAGAAATAAAAGAAAGACAATTGAATCAAGAAAACAAAGAAAAAATCCCAGAAACATGCCCACTAGGGAGAAATCCCCAGTATGGTCGCTAGTTTTTCTTACAGGGAAAATCACCTACAGTTGTGGGTTAAATGCAGCAAATTGATAATTGTAAAGAGAGAAAATTCCAAAGATATCAAACAATAAATATTCTATAACTGATTCAATTTAAATAACTAACTATCATAAGGAGGAGAAAAATAAACTCATTGACACGCCTACGTTCAATGTAGTTCTTAAATCCCATAATCTTCTCTCTCTTTGTGATATCTTCCTCTGCAACCTACAAAAACTTCAAGCATACGAGTATACAAGGAGAGGTAGTTATACTAATAACTACCCATTAGTTCAATTAAATACAAAAAAAATAAATGCAACTAGTGTTGTAAATAAGATATAATGAATAAATGAAAATCAAACATTATGAACACAACGTTTCAAAGAAATGTGCATCTTACAAATATTCAACAATTAGGAAGTTACACTATATACATGTACTTTTGTGGCATTGCCCGTCGAAAAGACTCAGGGTCCCTCCACTCAAGCTCCTACTATAAATTTTGGTCTCAACCTTTGATTCATCGATAGACTCGAGGAGCATATAAGGAAACTCCTAGTCAGGTATGAAGGGGCTCAAAGAAGACTGAAAATGAGGGTTTCCAGGTCAAGAACCAACATAAAATGGGAAGTATATGTGCTTACAAACATGGTAGGGATAGTTAATCTATTGTTTTATTTTATATACACTGAATCATTTACCTCTCGCCTTGGACCAAATGCTCTATTTAAGCCATCTCAAGTTGGTTAGAGACAATCGAGTACATGTAAAAGTAGTTAGACAACTAACCAAACCTATAACTCAACATCTAATTAGGAAAAACTATATTTTTTTGAGCATTTACTAACATGTACATGACTTTCCTTTGGGAAACCCATGTATACTACATAACTTCCAAGGTGCTTACAAGTTCCAAAAAAGTGTTTTTAAGAATATCTCAAGGAGGAATGGGGAAAAGGTGTCTACAAGTAGGATATGGACTAGGCCAATAAGATCATCAATACTTCAATGGTGGAAATTGATGATATAATAGAGCTTAGTAACATAGCACTTTAATGCATTCAAATTGCAATAATCTAGTTGTTGTACGTGGATATTAAAATCACTGAGGAAGAGAAATATATTAGCCTATTGTGTTCTTTTCTAGACTCTTGTGATAACTTAGTAGTGGCTGTAGGGAGAAATTTGACCACATTAACACTTGAATATATGGTTGCATCTCATTTTTAGGAAGAAACGAGATGGAATAACATGAAAGGATGACAGAAATAAATTCAATTTCTTTGGTAGAAATTCTAAGTCGAAGGGTAGATCTAAATACCTTCTTTAGTTCACAAGAAGATGCTAGAAATGCAGAAAATTTGAGCACTACAAGATATAATACAATTTGAAGGTGACTAATATCATCCCAAGATCCAACAAGAAGCATTTGACTGAGAGAAATACTACTCTAGATAAAGGGAGTGATGTGTATTTGGTGTATTCCAATACACAGTCAAATCATGATGTTTGGTTGATCGAATCAGGTGCATCCTTTCACATGACATCCCATAGAGAATGGTTCTATGAGTATGAGAGATATGAATGGGAGATGTATTCTTGGGGGATGACTCAATAACCAAAATTGTTTGATGAGGAAGAGTCTGACTAATAATTGAATATGGGAGGAACAAGAGCCTTCCATGTGTGTTAAATATTTCAGGTTTGGAAAGAAATCGGATATCTATCAGCAAAATGAGTGATGTAGGCATGTACACTTTATTTAATAAGCATACATGAAAAACATTAAGGGGAGAAATGGTATTAATGAAATGATTCTAGATTGGAACCCTATACAAGTTCTTGGTGTATTTTGAATCAACAGGATGCAACAACACTATTGTTATTGAAGTTGACCCAACTTCAACTCAACTCAACTCAACTCCAGCTAATTAGATACAATCCAACTCAATTTTTCTTTGTCAAGTCAACATGACCATGTTATGGCACTATAGAATGGGGAATATAGGAGAAAAAGTACTTCGAGATATGCATGGCAAACGTATGGTTGAAGGTTTTCTTAATTGTAATTTCGAAAGTTGATTTTTGTGAACATTGAATATATGGAAAACAAAATCGAGTGAAATTCCCACCTGGAGATACAAGGGAAAAAAAACATTCTGTAGTTGATACATAGTGATGTGTTTGGTCCTGTAACAATCCCTTCACTAGGAGGATATATGTATTATGTTTCCTTCATAGATGATTTTTCTAGGAATACATGGATATATTTCCTAAGGAATAAATTATAGGTTTTCGATAAATTCAAATAATTTAAATCTGTTCTGGAAAAATATATAGATAAGAAGATCAAGGTGCTAAGAACTAAAAATGGAGGTGAATTATGTGAAATGAGTTTGCGTAGTTTTGCAAGAAGTGTGGCATATCATGCCAAAATACCACACCATATACCCCATAGAAAACTAGATTTGTTGAAAGAATGAATAGGATGTTTACAGATAAGGCGAGGAACATGTTCAATGGTGTTGGGCTTGCACAATAATTATGGGCAGAGGTAGACAACACTGTAAAATATTTTTCAAATAGGTCTCCTTCATCAATGCTAGTCGACACGACTCTACATGAGGTATTTTTTTGTAAGAATCCTTCAATTTTACATCTCTAGGTCTTTGTTTGTGATGCATTTTTTAATTTTCCCAAGGAGAAGAGGAACAAGCTCGATAATAATGTATTCAAGTGTATTTTCATCGGCTACAAGGATGGAATGAAATGATATAAGCTATGGCATCCATTTTTTAGGAAAATGTATGTATATTCAAGATGTGATCTTCAGGGAAGTTAGAGGAAATTCAAGTCTGAAGACGTTCAAATGGAGAAATAACTAAAGAAGATGGTGTTTGAACTTAGGATTGATGAACATGATTTAGATGAGTTGATTGAATCAGATGAAGAGGTGGAACAATTAAATATGGTCGTAAGGAGGTCTAAACGAGTAAATAAACATGTTGAAAGGTATAGCCCACTCGATTTCCATTTTTCATTTGTGTTATCTACCACTAATGAGGATCCCAAGTCATTCATGGAGGTAGTCAACTCAACAGAGGGTAAAATATGGAAAGAAGTCATGATGAAAGAAATGGAATCATTGCACAAGGCTGATACATGGGATTTGGTAGAGCTACCTAATGCAAGGAAACTTTTTGATAGAAATTGGGTGTTCAATAAAAACTTGAACACAACAAGTCAAGTCAAGAAATACAAAGATTGACTAGTAGAAAAAGGATATTTTCGAGTCAAGGGAATCGACTTCGGTGATATGTTTCCCCAGTTGCATAAATAACTTCCATTGGAATATTAATGTCTTTGGTTGCAACATTTTGTCTTGAAATAGAGAAAATGGATGTGAAGAAAATGTTCCTACAGGGGGACTTGGAAGAACAAATCTACATGAAACAACTCGAAGGATTTGTAGTAAAGTGAAAGAAAAATTTGGTGTTCAATTTGCAGAGATTCCTTTATGGTCCAAAGAAATCACCAAGGATGTGGTATCAAAATTTTGACACCTATATCCTTAGTTTTGGATTTGTGATAGGAAAGGATGACCATTGTGTATATTCCAACGAAGAAGATGATCATTTCATATATGTGTATTTTTATGTCAATGACATGTTGTTGGTTAGAAACAACATGGATGCAATCAAGGAGGTGAAGAAGTAGTTGTCCTCTGATTTCGACATGAAGGAAATCTGTGCAACGGACTTCATTCTATTACAAAATGAGATACGTCACTAAATGAAGAAACCCTAGATAAGGTTGAGTCACATATCTAAGCTCAAAGAAAGACACTTACAATAACATCATATGATATTATCAATGAATAACTAGTGCATCTATTGCAAAGGAGTTTACCTTCTTATATATCATTGTTCATTAAGAAAATAATTTCCACTTATTAATGTGGGATAAATTTCTTTACACAAAAAGTGAACATTAAAATATTCTAAATTCATAAAATGAATTTATTACATAGTGAACCTTATATCTCTATGTTGATGTGGGAAAACTTATCCTTGTCAATAGAAAGGGTTACCCTCGATAACAAGTACCAATTAGACCTCTCATCATTTGGAGTAGGGAGCCCATCCAGATTCTGGCCTGACATCAATTTATGCTTTTGGGTTTACCGGTTGCAACCTGGTCCACCAAGGAAGGTATTCTAAGCTAAAGAATGAAATGCAGCTAATCTAAGATGTATGTGCCTGAATAAAACTAAGGTAACCAGAAATTAAACATAGAACCAGACATGCTCTTGTTAAGTGTTGATGTTTGGGCAGCATAAAAAAGACATTCTACTAGATTAATAATTAATAATATGATTATGAATTATTAAAAAATATTTTTAATTATAATATTATTAATGTAATAATATATTTTTAATATAAAGTATATATATATATATATATATATAATAAAGTATAAAGTATATTTATATTATATGTATAATATAATATAAAGTATAAATATATTTATTACCAAGGGACGCATCTCTTCATGGATGGTCACCATTATCACCATATGTTCGTTATATATAGAACACTCATCATTGTAATAAGATATTCATTTCCATACAATATCATCTCTTATGAAATATCTACATGGTATGAGAGAGCGACTGGGCTTGAATCCCTCACAGGAGGGCCCATGAAAATGAGAGTAGAGTAAAGTCTTGGGAGTGTTAAATTTATGGGGTTGTTGCAATCTCTATGTGCAACAAATTTACTTTTTACTCCTACCTAAATTATAGAAATAATTCCATAAATTATGGTGGGCAGTAAATTTTTAGTAAAAATGTCTAATTACCTAAATATGAGGAATGTACTGCATATTTACTTCTACCTATATTTATGCAAAGATTCACATGAATTTTGGGGGAACAATTTAACAAAGTCAAATACTATATGGGTGGATTATAACCAAATTAATATTTGGATATTTACCAAAGGTATTCTCTAACTATTTATAAGAAAGAAAATTTAATTTAATTTTCAAAGAGACATGTCTTTTTTGATCAATTTAATATTACTACAAAAAGACACAACAATAGACACACATATTTTCTCTCTCACACGTGGGAAGTGATTTAAGGAAGAGACCGAAGTTTCTAAGTAGTTGAATTTTTTTGAGTGTAATTACTTAGTGATGTTCTAGAGTTTACTAAAGCAATATCCTTGGAAGTAATTACCACTTGCAGAAAATTGTGCTTGTCTAATCTAACACTAGAAAGTCAACATGGTTAGCCATATGACATCGAGTATATGATGGATGTGTGTTAGTAGAAGACGTATCATTTCGCGGGTCACTATATATAGTTGAGCACAAGATAAATTTATCTCCTATGGGAGATGCTTTTTGTTCTTCTTGTTTCTTGTTATGGGCACATCATGGGTAATAGCTTTGAGAAGGATCCATAATGACAGTTGGAGGAAGGAACATGAAGCAAGACTATTCATAAATAGAGTTGTGTACATCCATGTAATGAAGAACAAGAGGAGGTCAACACATGTAGAGGGAGTAGATGACTCCGAAGACTATATAGCCTCAAAAGGAGTGATGGCTTCAGATGTTTTCTGTAGGAAATTGGATAGTCTCATGATGACATGTTGTATCTATTAGAGAGCTACCCACTGGACCTAGATGCATGTTGTGAAGTCACTATGGATTTCTTGTGATGTATATATTTGTGTGTCCGACATTCAATGGTCATGAGCCTGTGTGGATGGTGATAGTCTTAGAGTCTGTGTCGGATATAATACCTTCCTCATTAAGAGGGAGTATTGATATTTTATGTAATTTTAGAAGTTATTCTTAAGTGTTAATGTTTCATCATTGGACTGATATTCTCCCAAGATTGGTCATTGTAATTTGACCAATGGAAAATGGCCCTGGCATAGTTTTCTAAGGACATAAGACTCAAAGTGTGTGTCTTTCAACATAAAGAAGGACTAAATTCTTCTTGTGGCACTGATGGAAACTTGATCAGGAAGAATGGTCCTTGTAGTCGTAGAACACTCCGTTGAGTACGTGACAATTGTGGGACACTCAGTGTGTAAATTGAAAAAAAAAAATAATTAATTTTCAAAGAGACATGTCTTTTTGGATCAATTTAATATTACTACAAAAAGACACAACAATAGACACACATATTTTCTCTCTCACACGTGGAAAGTGATTTAAGGAAGAGACCGAAGTTTCTAAGTAGTTGAAATTTTCTGAGTATAATTACTTAGTGATATTCTAGAGTTTACTAAAGCAATATCCTTGGAAGTAATTACCACTTGTGGAAAATTGTGCTTGTCTAATTTAACACTAGAAAGTCAACATGGTTATCCATATGATGTCGAGTATACGATGGATGTGTGTTAGTAGAAGACGTATCATTTTGTGGGTCATTGTATATAGTTGAGCACAAGATAAATTTATCTCCTATAGGATATGCTTTTTGTTCTTCTGGTTTCTTGTTATGGGCATGTCACGGGTAATAGATCCGAGAAGGATCCATAATGGTAGTTGGAGGAAGCAACATGAATCAAGACTATCCATAAATAGAGTTGTGTACATCCATGTAATGAAGAAGAAGAGGAGGTCAACACATGCAGAGGGAGCAGATGACTCTGAAGACTATATAGCCTCAAAGGGAGTGATGGCTTCAGATGTTTTCTGCAGGATATTGGATAGTCTCATGATGACATGTTGTAGCTATTAGAGAGCTACCCACTGGACTTGGATGCATGTTGTGAAGTCACTATGGATTTCTTGTGATGTATAAATTTGTGTGTCCGACAGTCAATGGTCATGAGCCTATGTGGATGGTGACAGTCTTAGAGTCTATGTCGGATATAATACCTTCCTCATTAAGAGGGAGTGTTGATATTTTATGTAATTTCAGAAGTTATTCTTAAGTGTTAATGTTTCATCATTGGACTGATATTCTCCCGATATTGGTCATGGTAATTTGACCAATGGAAAATGGCCCTGGCATAGTTTTCTAAGGACATAAAACTCAAAGTGTGTGTCTTTAAACATACAGAAGGACTAAATTCTTCTTGTGGCATTGATGGCAACATGATCAGGAAGAATGGTCCTTGTAGTCGCAGAACACTCTGTTGAGTACGTGACAATTGTGGGACACTTAGTGTGTAAATTGAAGAAGGATTTATATGGATTAAAGAAGGCACCCAAAGCATGGTGTGGAAAATCCCATCTCAGAGTGTAAGAGAAAAATTGGTTGTTGAGTTTGAGATGAAAGATCTCAGGATGATACATTACTTTTTGGGTCTCGAGGTATGGCAGAGATAGGATGAGATGTTTATGAATCAAGGGAAGTATACAATAGAAATCCTGAAGAGGTTCGGTATGTTGTATTGCAAGTTAGTGTCTACACCTATGGTATCAAATCTGAATTTGTTGCAGGATACAACTTTAGAGAGTCTAGATGTTACTTTATATATGGAGATGGTGGGTTTGTTGATAAACTTGACAAACATAAGAACAGATATATGTTTTGTTGTGAACACTCTGAGTCAATATATGGAGTAGCCTAGGTAGGTTCATTTGGTCACAGCAAAACATGTGATGAGGTACCTTAATGGTACATTGGATTATGGTCTCAAGTATGTGACAAACCATGAGTTCGAGTTATATGGATATTCAGATTCAAATTGGGTCAGAAATATTCTTGATCGGAAGAGTACTTCGACGCATTGCTTCAATCTAGGCTCCAGTATGGTTTCATGGAGCAACAGGAAGAATTCATGTGTGGTGCTCAATATGGCTGAACCTGAGTATGTGGTAGCATGTGAAGTAAGTTATGAAGTAGTGTAGCTTCAGAAATTGCAGACTATTGGATTGAATTTGACTTATAAGTAAGACCTACAAGAAGAGGATGGCGAGACTTGTTTTGGAGGATAAGTGATGAAGTCAGCAGGTTGAAGATCTGGTTGATATTCAATGGTCGAGAGGGAGTCGGACAGATAGTTCCAAAGAGAGATGGGTACTACTGTAAGGAGTAGGAGGCTCTGCTAGATGCAGGAAGTAATAATGTGTGGCGCTCATTATGTCTGAAGTTGAGTATGTGGTAGCATGTGCAACAAGTCATGAAGCAATGTGGCTTCAGAAATTGTAGACTATTGGAATGAATTTGACTTGTAGGTAAGACCTACAAGTAGAGGATGAAGAGACTTGTTCTAGAGGACAAGTGATGAAGTCAGCGGGGTGAAGATTCAGTTGATATTCAGTACTTGGGAGGGAGATGGACAATTATTTCTAGAGGGAGATGGGTACTATAGTAAGGAGTAAGAGGATCCCCTGGATGCATGAAGTAGTCATGTGTGGTGCTCAGTACGAATGAGGTTGACTATTTGGCAGCATGTGTAGTAACAGTGTGAGTTCGAGAACTGTTGTCTGGGTTATTTGGTCTCGAACTGAAGGCGACCTTCATTTGGTGTGACAACGAGAGTTGCATGAAGTTGTTAGAGAACCCCATGGTCTATGATGGGTTGAAGCATACCGAGATAAGATATTACTATATTAGGGATATGGTGTAAAAGGGAGTAGTGAGGCTCCAATATTGTTACTACAAAGGATCAATTTGTGGACTTGTTTACCAAGTCGTTGTCAAGGATGAAGTTTGAGTACTTCAGGGACAAGCTTGTTGTGGTCCCTCTTTAGAGGGAGTGTTCTCATCCAGCATGAAAAAGGGTTGGCACTGAGACACGTGGAACTCATTCAACATGAAAAAGGGTTGCCACTGAGTCTTCTCATACAACATGAAAAAGGGCTACCACCGAGACAGGTGGAACTCATCCAGCATGAAAAAAGGTTGGCACCGAGACACGTGGAACTCATTCAGCATGAAAAAGGGTTGGCACTGAGTGTTCTCATACAGCATGAAAAAGGGGTACCACCGAGACAGGTGGAACTCATCCAGCATGAAAAAGGGTTGGCATTGAGTTTTCTCATCCGGCATGAAAAAGGGTTGGCACTGAGTGTTCTCATCTAACATGAAAAATGGTTGGCACTGAGACATGTGGAAATCATCCAGCATGAAAAAAGGTTGGAGTTGAGTGTTCTCATCCAACATGAAAAATGGTTGGCACTGAGACGGGTGGAACTCATCGAGCATGAAAAAGGGTTGGCACTGATTGTTCTCATCTAGCATGAAAAAGGGTTGGCACTGAGATAGGTGGAACTCATCCAGCATAAAAAAGGGTTGGCACTAAGTGCTCTCATCCGGCATGAAAAAGGTATGGAATCAATATAGGTGGAACTCATCCAACATCAAAAGGGTTGGCACTGAGTGTTCTCATCCAACATGAAAAAGGGATGGCACTGAGATAGGTGGAACTCATCTAGCATGAAAAAGGGTTGGCAGTGATTGTTCTCATACAGCATTAAAAAGGTTTGGCACTGAGACATGTGGATCTCATCCAGCATGAAAAGGGGTTGGCACTAAGACCAAAGGTGCACATGATCAGGTATTGGTGCATTGCAAGGTAGTGGATGTCCTTGGGACATGTTGTAGTTATTTGAGAACTACCCACAGACATTAGATGCATTGGCTATGAAGTCACAAGGGTGCACATGATGAGGTATAGATGCATTGCAAAGTAATGGATGTCATGGTAACATGTTGAAGCTATTTTAGAGCTAACCACAGGTAATCTTCAGAGGTAATCCTGGAATAATGTAGAATTTCTTCCACGTTGAGAGGGAGTGTTGATGTTTGGGCAGCATCGAAAAGATATTCTACTACATTAATAATTAATAATATGATTATGAATTATGAATTATTAAACATTATTATTAATTATAATAATATTA
This sequence comes from Picea mariana, assembly GCA_032191745.1. Taxonomy (NCBI): domain Eukaryota; kingdom Viridiplantae; phylum Streptophyta; class Pinopsida; order Pinales; family Pinaceae; genus Picea; species Picea mariana. Next base: position 215,835 of record JASDQU010100225.1, on the reverse strand, counting down.
ATGTAATGATATTTTTATAATATAAAGTATAAATATATATAATAAAGTATAATATATTTATTACCCAAGAGAAGCATCTCTTCATGGATGGTCACCACAGTCACCATATGTTCTTTATATATAGAACAATCATCATTGTAATAACATATGAATTTACATACAATATCATCTATTAAGAAATATCAACATTAAGGGCCTGAGAAATAGTTCACACGGAGCAAAGACAAGGACACAAATAAACAACTGTAAACATGGAGTAGTCTAGAATTTAAACAATCATTTACGATTCTACAACCACAAATTTAGACAAATATTCTCTGAAGAACAAAAACAAGAATGCAGCCATCATACATAAGAATAGTATACAATATGAAGTAGATTCTTACACAACCTGAGTGCTGAGAAAAACACAAAGGAATATCACACAATATGTTCAACGTGAGAATCAAATCTCTCTAGAAAAATAGCTTGGCCAAATAGGCTTCTCCTCATTAAAAGTTTAGTAATAATACATGAAAGCTCCAAGAATCCTTTTCCTTGAATACAATTATCATATTTAATGAATTTCCTATCCAACTTAGTCTCCTTGTGATGAATCTCCTACAAGACAAGAAGGAAGTGTCAGAGTTACTTCACACACACCTAGGATTTCTTTTTCCTAAGGTTTTTCCTATGTTTATTATTCATTATTCAGTCTCCTATATTTTAGGAATAATATTCCTCTAGGAATAATATTATCTTCAATTTTCACTTCAGTTTGATCAGTTGTGTGGAGTCTAGATGCTACATTGGGATTATCACCATGCAGCATTGGGATCATCACCATCTCATGCACATTGTCCTTGGTATCATCAAAAAAATAGTGCATTACCCACGATTCCCTGATATCCTCCTCACTTCACTATGTTTCAGTCAGTTAACTAAAGACTGATAGACTAGTTAACTCAGCTAGGTGGCAGTTCACTCCCGCAACTGCCCAAGAGACTAGACTAGGTGGAAATTTACTCTCGTAATTGTTGGTGTGTGTCCAGATCATTCTAGACCACCACTATGGCAGATTGGATTCTCCTCCAATGTGCATTGGTTGAGTTATACAAAGTATATCATGTGTAAATTATCATTCATTCATTTGGTTAATGAAAATTATTCCATTATTTCTCTCTTGCTTCTTCTTTCTCATATTCTCTCTACAAATGTGTGTGTCAATTTCTATGCAGATATTTTTTGTTCAGTTCAACACATTTACATGGTATCAGAGTCGAAGAACTATTGGGTAAAAAACACATCGAATTATTTTTTGCAGGTACAGAAGATTGAAGACATCGGAAAAATGGAATTCCCAAAAGAATTCATTCTTACACCTTACAACTTCTTTGCATGGAAGGAAAATATGATCATGCATATTTGAAGTAGAGTATTATATAGGTTAACCATGAACACAGAGACAAAACCAACATTATCCATAGAAAAATACAAGTATCTAAATCAAATGGATGAAACATTCGGGACAATTTTTAGTTTCATTTATCTTGGTCTCCTCTTTCACATATCTTTCTGTAAAACCCACAATGAAGCCTGGACCACCATGGAAGGGATCTTTGGAAAATTTGATGACATGAGGGGACACATGCTTGAGGTGAAATTTCTCACATTGGATCCAAAAATCTTCGACAATCTCCAAGATTTCTTTACAAAATATAAGGATTTATTGTCGCAACTCAAGGCTTGCGGGGTTGATAAATATAAGGAGGAGAATCAAATGGTTCTCACCATTCTCTCCAAACTTGGTCATGAATTCTCAGTGTTTTTATCCACTTTCCTTTCAGTCAAATTCTCCTATGGAGCCACCTAGAAGATTCGTTCTCTTGAGAAATTTATCGAATCCCTAATACAAGAGCAGACCAAGCTCATCAATATGGGAAAAATCAAAGGCCCAAAGGCACATGCACTTACTCTGCAAGATGGAAGTGGTCATCAATATCATAAATATAAATATAAAGACTAAATGAAATCTCATGCAAATATGAAGAAGGAAGGGTACTCAAAACCCTTCAACGATGCCTCCAAATCTAAAGGTGGAAAAGGAAGAAAAGGGGAGAAATGCACATACTACCATCAGAATCCACATGCATGAAGAAATAGATAGATATAATGAATCAAATACTTTAGAATAACAACCTTGGATATTGCATCCCCGAGGGTGCCAAGAAAAAGAAGCCAAAAGATCAGAATCAAAAGAAAGACAATTATAGCCATGCCTTGATTGCCATCAACTCCTCTCTCGATGCTTGGATCATAGATTCAAGAGCATCACACCACGTGGATGCCAAAAAATAGATCTATTCTTCCCTTGATGCATTAAAAGGTCCTCCTATTTTGATGGGGCACAAATCTCCAATCGAGGTCACCAGCAAAGGAACGATTGAACTCACCAACGAAAGCTTTGAGAATGTGTTCCACATTCCCAAACTTTTTATCAATATTCTCTCTGTATATCAGATGAAAAATTCTAGAACTGGAAAGAAATTCATATTCACACCTGATGCAGTGGATATCTATGACATGCAAACCAATTCCAGGGTTGCTACCGGTGAGGTAAATCATAAATCTAGGATTTACACATTTTTTGAATTTATTGAACCAGATTTTGCTTTATTGCTTACCAACGATGATGAAAGCAGTAGGATATGGCATGAAAGGTTCATGCATTTAAATTTCATATATATGCAACAACTTAGATAGAAGGGATTGGTTGATGGTCTACCAGACATCCATTTCTCCAAATGAATTTGTGAGGGATGTGTTCTTGGAAAACACCCTCAAGAGAAATTCGACAAAGGAAAGACATAGAGGGATTCCTCTCCTTTAGATATGATCCATAGTGACCTCATGGGACCATTTCCACATCCATCAATTAGAAAATCAAGGTATGCGCTCATTTCTTTTTATGATTTCTCACGCTTCACATGGATTTTCTTTCTCAGGAAAAAATTAGAGGTATTTCAACACCTCAAAGATTTCAAAGTCCTGGTTGAGACATAGTCAAGAAAGAAAATAAAAATCCTCCGAAATGATAATGGGGGAGTGTATGTCAACCATGAGATCCAAAATCTTTTTCATGATGCAAGGATTCAGTTGTAGCACATAGTTCCCTATACTCCGCAACAAAACAGAGTTCTTGAGCGGAAAATAGATCTCTAAAAGAGATGGCATCTTGCGTGCTACATGAAAAGTCACTTCCATAGAGATTATGGGTTGAAGCACTTAATTGTGCAACATACATCAAAAATCGATCTCCCCATAGATATTTCAAGGATAATACCCCTTACAAGGCTTGGAGTAGCCTCAAACCGGAAGTGACCCACTTTCGTATTTTCGGTTCACGTGAATGAGACTGGATTCCCTCTTAAAAGAGGAAGGCACTTGATCCATAGAGCACAGAGTGTATCTTTGTTGGATACCCCGACAATGTGAAGGGATATATATTTATTGATCTTTCCTCGGACCGGCTCATCATTGAGAGAAGTGTCCAATTCAAGGAATGTGCATTTCATGTACCTCAGAAGTCGCATGAAGACACCTTTTTTCTTCCACCTGTCATAGATGATGAGCATGCACATGTCGACTTTTCTTCTGATGAGATTTCTTATTCATAGGATTTATATGATCTAGATGCATAGCCAGTACAGTCAGATGCATATTCAGTGTATGTAGATGCAGAGCCAGAGCATATGCCCAAGTGGGCCAAGACTGCTCTTCAGGATGGAGGGGATATTGTTGGGGATCCAACTAATACTAGGAGGACTCGATCTGATTTTGAGGAGGATCCTCTTGCACTCACTTCCACTGAACTATTTCCACCCAGACATATTTTCTTGGTTCACTCTTCAGATCCACATTCTTATGGCGAGGCTGTTAGAAATCCCTTTTGGGAATCCACCATGCAAGAGGAGTACAACTCTCTCCTCGAGAACCAAACTTAGGATCTGGTTCCCCTTCCCTTTGGAAGGAAACATGTCAAGTTCATATGGGTCTACAGGACCAAAAGCGCAGTGTCCTTGGTAGCACAATCCATAACTGGTAGTGCCATGAAGATACCTAAAGACCCTCTTTACTGTTGTCCAATGGTCCTTCCCCAGTTTTTACATATACCTGCTCAAAACTCCCACTACATGTGCAATGTCTGGTCTAGTATAGACCATTGCATACATCAAACTGCCAATTGCACTGGCATACGAAACATGGGACATGTCCTATTCATCTTCATGTGTCTTGGGACACTGATCTGCAGATAAATTTACACCTATAGGAATAGGAACCTTGACCGGTTTACTTCCATGCATATTAAACCTCTACAATATCGTCTTAAAATATTTTCTCTGATTCAACCAGAGTTTCTTTTTTGCGGGATCTCTTTTAATCTCCATTCCTAGAATGAAGTTAGCAACACCGAGATCCTTCATGTCAAATTTGGAGTATAGCTGCAATTTCACCTCCTTGATAACATCCATGTTATTTCGTGCCAACAACATGTCATCAACACACAACACTACATAAATGAAGTGATTACCAACCTGCTTAGAATATACACAGTGATCAACCCTGCTTCTTACAAATCCCAATCCAAGGATGTATGTGTCAAACTTTTGGTACCACATCTTGGGTGATTTCTTTAGACCATATAGTGACTTCTTTAGCTTACATACCAGCTCTTTCTTTCCCTTCACTACAAAGCCTCCTGGCTGCTTCATGTAGATTTCTTCTTATAGATCCCCATGTAGGAATGTTGTCTTCACATCCATCTGTTCCACTTCAAGATCAAAAGTAGCAACAATAGATAAAACAAATCTAATAAAAGTTAACTTAGCAACAGGAGAAAAAAATTCACCAAAGTCAATTTCCTCAACTTGGGAATAACCTTTTGCTACTAACTGAGCTTTGTATTTCTCCACTTTACCTTGTGCATTAAACTTCTTCTTAAACAACCATTTGCTACCAACATATTTTCTTCCAGCTGCCAACTCAACTATATCCCATGCCTCATTCTTATCTAAGGCATCCATTTCTTCAACCATGGCCTTATTCCAGAGTTTACTATCCTCTGAATTCACTGCTTCCCTGACAGTTCTGGGATCATCATCAGTAATAAATAAAGCAAAATTGGAATGAAAATTATGTGGACTATACCTTTCTGGTTTCCTTCTATCTCTCACGGATATCCTCAATACTGGGGTATGAGGTTCTTCTTCTGCTTCCTCTTCTTCAAATGATTGAGATTTTGCATCATCCAACTCAAGCTCTATTTTCTCAGGTCCATCTTGCATTGGTAGGAATTCCTGTTTGGACACATCTTTTACCTCTCTGAAAACAAGATCTCGACTGTAAAAAAATTTCTTGGTTTCTGGGTTCCAAAGCTTATAACCTTTCACACCATCTTTATAACCAATAAAGATACACTTTTCATCCTTTTTATCCAACTTACTCATATTTTCCTTTGGAACATGTACATAAGCATCACAACCAAATACTCTAAGATGTTGAAGAGAGGGTTTCTTTCCAGACCATGCCTCATGTGGAGTTTTATCATCCAACGTGGATGAAGGTGATCGATTGACCAGGTAACATGTTGTACCCACTGCCTCTACCCAGAATTCTTGTCCTAACCTGGAACTGTTGAGCATGCTCCTTGATTTTTCCATCAGTGTCTTGTTCATCCTTTCTACAACTCCAATCTACTAAGGAGTGTATGGAGTAGTCTTTTGCCTTGCTACACCACACTTCTTACAGAATTATTTGAATTCATTTCTGTAGAATTCTCCACCGTTATCTTTTCTCTATACCTTTATTTTCTTCTCTATCTGAGTTTCTACCAGAGCCTTAAACTCTTTAAATTTATCAAATACCTCATATCTCTTTCTAAGAAAATAAATCCATGTGTTCCTTAAAAAATCATCTATGAATGAAACATAATACATAGATTTACCTAGGGATGGAACAGGAATAGGTCCAAACACATCATTGTGTATCAACTCTAAGATCCCCTTTTCTCTTGTAGCACCAGATGGGAATCTTACTCGATTCTGTTTACCATATATGCAATGTTCACAGAAATCAAAATCCAGAGTGCAATTAGACATACCTCCAATGTCAGAATTAGAGAAATAATGCAGAACAAAAATGTCTTTTTCTTTTTCTTAAAAGAAGAGAAACTAGAACACATCCATAGATACTGAACTTGGAAAGAATAACTCATATCTGAACAGATTATATTTAAAGTCAACCAGAGATCTATTTCTTGGTGAGAAAAAACATTAGATAATCAAAACAGAAACTAGTTCTGACACAAACTTAATAATCACTGGATCTGATACAAATTTAACTCAATAACAGAACTAATTAGTAGATCCTATCTAGATCTAAAAATTGATCTAAACAGTGGCTCTGAAATAAATCTAAGCTAAAAGAAAGATTCAGAACATATAGATCTAGGTTTCAAAAAGAAGATCTAATCAATGATAACTTTAGAATGTAAAGAACAATGTACAGATCTTAAATAGTCAATCTCACCTTCAAGACTTACCTCAAATCACTGAAGGAGTGCAGCCACACATAGGTGATGAAGAGCCACTGAAATATGCTTAGAAAAAGTTCAAGATCATGGATCTACCTCATGGGTAAGATCTCTTTGTCAAAGAAAATTATAGGACAATAAAACCTCCACCAAAATTTCACTTCACAAACCCTCAAGCAAGGACAAACCAACTAGGATTTGGGACGGCGGTTTTAAGGATGGCCCATCCACCTTTCTTAGAATGCTAGGGCCCTCACAAAAAGGCACTCATTTATGAGATGAAAAACAGTGAAAAGGGTTTTGTTCCCTGATTGGTCACAACACCAGAAATCTCAGCAATGATAGCCACTCCACATACTTTCAACCATCAAAACAAAACAACAAGACTCAGATCAGGAACCCTGCCACAAGTAAAAATCATAGGACTGCCAACAAAGGAGCCGATAGGTTACTAGGAGGCTGATCTACAGCAAGAGGAAGCCAAGCTGTTATAAGAGGAGGCCGATCTGCTACAGGAGGAGACCAAGCTATCAAAAGGGGAGGTCGAACTGCTAACAAGAGGAGGCCGATCTACTGACAAGAGGAGGCCAATCTGCTGAGACAAGAGGAAGTCGAACTGCTGAGAGAGGGAAAGATGAACTAATATAAGAGAGCCAAACTGATGCCAAAAAGGGTCGAACTGTTGCAAGGAGCAATCCGCCACTCTTTAGGAGAGATAGAGAATGAGTGACTAAAAAGAGAGGAGGGGTATATATTTATACTTTTAGGTGGGGGATAATTAAAAGAAATAATAATAAAATTAATATATTTAATTAATATAAATATTAATTAAATATATTTTTCAATTTCTATTTATTAATTATTTCTTGTATTAACCCCTAAAGCACAAAAACACAAACCCTAGACAAACTCAAGCCCAACAAGACCAAGGGTGGAGGGTTTAGGAGAGGTTTACATATGTTCATATAATTCTCAAGGTGACCTTTTTTAACTTTATCATCATTTCATATGGGATACATCCCTCATGTGGTCATGCCCACCTTCAAGGAGGGTCATACACCAACAAACACCTGATCAAATACCAGGTTTCCCCAGAACACTTCTGGGGTCTTATCCACCAAGGTACAAGACCAAGGATCAACTCATGCCCAGGACATGCGTACCCTGGAACATGTCCAGGGGGCCTAGTCATATATAGGGACTTTAACGGCTTGATCCCAGACCAAGAACCCCATTCATATACTGGGGGCCCTCTCAAGGGTCTTTAGTGCTTGGTCCCAGACCAAGAACCCCAATCGTCTACTGGGGGCCCTTTACAAGGGTATTTTTCCATGGAATGGACTGTTTGGTCCTAGAACAAGAACCCCAGGTGTGAACTAGGGGCCCTAGATCTCGGCTAGAGTATTTTCCATCCTCCCGAAGAATGGCTCTGGCAGTTGCTTTAAATTTAACACTCCCTCTCAACAAGAGAGGCAGTGGCTTGGTAAAAATATATGTTGTTTGTTCTGCCATCGAAACATACAAAATGTTGAGAACATTCTTCTGAACCATGTCCTGTACATAGTGGTATCTCATCTCAATGTGTTTCGATATGTAGTGAAACACTAGATTCTTGGTGAGATTTATAGAGCTTTGATTGTCACAGTGAATGATTGTGGGTTCAAGCTCTGAACTGAGCAAGTCTGAAAGTAGCTTCCTAAGCCACACTACTTCTCTACTAGCATCACTTGAAGCAATGTATTCTGCTTCTGCAGTGCTTTGGGCTATGGAGCCATGTTTCCTGTTGGACCAAAAAATCATTGTCGAACCCAAACTGAAGAATATATGGAAGTGCTCTTCCGATCCACTTTACTGCCCATCCAATCTGAATCGTTAAAACCATGGAGCATTACACCTCCACTGGAAGTATGTCTGAGACGATAAGCTATAGTTCCCCAAACATATCTCAAAATATGCTTCATAGCAACCATATGTATATGCTTTGGTTCACACATGAACTGGCTAAGAGCATTTACCGCATAACAAATGTCTGGTCTCATATGTAGGAGATACATCAGGAACCTAATGATCTACCTATATAAGGTGGGATCTTCTGGATCTGAACCTATGACCTAATCTTGTAGTTTCTTTAGATTGGAGATCATTGGTGTGGTCATGGACTTGCAGTCCATCATGCCAAATATGCGGAGCACATTAATTGCATATTTACTCTGTGAGAGAAATATATCCCCTGGTTTTTGCCAAACCTCCAAGCCCAAAAAATAGTGCATGAGCCCCAAGTCTTTCATTTCAAACTCTGTAGAAAGCTCCCTCTTAGTCTGAGCTATCAAGTTTTCCTCTCCAATGAGGAACAGATCATCCACGTATAAGACTAGGATAAATGGATGATTTTGAACAATCTTTATATAAATATTTGGATCTGCTATGCTCTTGGTGAATCCAAAACTTTGTAGAAAACTGTCTATTCTACCATACCAAGCTCTTAGAGCTTGCTTCAACCCGTACAGGGATTTCTTGAGTTTGCATACATGACATCTTTTATCATTTATCACGAAACCTTTAGGCTTCTGGATGTATACTTCTTGTTCAACTTCACCATTAAGAAAAGCAGTCTTAACGTCCATCTGGTGAAGTTTCCAACCAAATATTGTTGCAAGAGAGATAATAATCCTGATTGAAGTATACTTGGAAACTGGAGAAAATATCCTGTTGTAGTCAATTCCTTCTTTTTGAGAGAAACCATGAGCTACAAATCTCACCTTGTATTTCTCAATACTGCCATCTGCTGCATGCTTTATCTTATAAAGCCATTTTGAAGTTACTACTGATTTTCCATGAGGTCTAGGAACTACGTTCCATACATCATTCTTTAGAATAGAATCATAATCTTCATTCATAGCATCTTTCCACACTTGATGTTTGGAGGCTTCTACAAATGTGGAAGGTTTTGAGTCAATTACAGTATTTAAATTAGCTATGAAACTGGAGTACTTATCTGGTTTATTTCTTTCTCTGAAAGTACCCTTAAGAGCTGAATGCTTTTCTGCTTCTTTCAATATTTCTCAACACCAGGTTGGTTTCCTTTTAACAGGAGGTATCTCCATTGGAAAATCGATAGTATCCCTTGAGGGGTCTATTGGAAGTTCTTAGGTTTCCTCCCTATGCTCATATGGAAGAGGAGAATCTGGAGAATCAAGTGGTAGAGCTTCCTGCTCCTCTGAATCACAAGGAAGTTCTCTGGCCCGATGAAAAGATGCTTCTTCATGAAATTTCATGTCTCTACTTACTTCGATGAAATTTTGACCTAGGATATAAATACTCTAAGATTTTTAGGTTTCACTGTATCCCACAAAAGTACCTTTCTTTCTGAAGGGCTCTAGATTAGTCCTCTTCTCTTTTGGAATGTGAATATAGACTGGACTGCCAAAGATTCTCAAGTGATCAACTGAGGGCTTAATTCTGGTGAAAACTTCTTCAGGAGTTTTTTCTTCAAGGGCTTTGTGTGGACATCTATTTTGAATGTAGACTATAGTACTGGCAGCCTTAGCCCAAAGCGATAAAGGTAATTTTTGGTCATGCATCATGGCCCTGGCTGCTTCACAGATAGTTCTATTCTTTATTTCAGCAACCCCATTCTGCTGAGGGTTGTATGGCACAGTTAGCTCCCTCTTAATTATAGAAGCTTGACAGAGTTCGTCATATTTGAAGGAGTCAAATTCTTTACCGTTAATTGTTTTGAAAACTCGGATGTGTCTTCCTGTTTGATTTTCAACAAGATTCTTGAAATCTTGAAATCTGCTAAAAGATTCATCTTTAGTCTTTAAGAAATAAACCCAAGTTTTATGCGAACAATCATCAATAAAAATGATATAATAAATACAACCATTTATAGACGATGCAAACATGGGCCCACAAAGATCAGAATGAATTAAATCCAAAATTCCATTTGATTTTCTATTACTGAGAAGATAAGGTTTCTTTGTATTCTTACCAAGTGAACAACCTTTACAAACAATATCATTCTCAACAGAAAATATTGACATACCTGTCACCATCTTTTGCAAACCTAGAAGTGTGTTGTAGTTGAGATGTCCAAATCTTTTGTGCCAAAGCTCACAGGGATTTACCGTCTCGTGAACTAGGGCTTGAACAACCTGACCTGAAATTTTATACAGTCCACTCTCAGGAGTTCCAATACTTATAACAGTGTTTATATATTCATTTGAGGACCACAAGGGGGCCTTCCCTTTGGAGAAATCTACTGAATAATATTTACTTTCTAAAACTGGAACAAAGATTATATTTTTCCTTAGACTAGGAACATAAAGAATTTCCTCAATGTGAAATATATTACATGAGTGAAATCGGAAAGAGGTAGATCCAAAACCTTTTATGTCATAGGTGCCATCATCACCTAGCTCCTCCTTTGCCTTAATTTCTTGTCTTGATAGTTTGCAAGGTTTTGTTTGAAACCTGTCATGTGTCTGGAAGCACCGATGTCTATTAACCAAATCTCCTCTGACTTGGTAATAGTGCCAGAAAGAGCTAAGATAAGATAATATTCTCTTTGTTGTTCTTGCTCTTTGGTGGTAGCCCTGGTTTTTCTTCTTTGAGGCTCCTCTTGAGGTTTATCCTCTTCAGTGGCAACTGAGGCTTGGAATCTTCCTCTTCTTTTCTACTGAGAGGGAGGATTCCTTCAATCTCTTGCATAATGGCCTTGATTATTGCAGTTAAAACATTTAACTTTAGACAAATGAGGATTGAGATGAGATAGATTACCTTGGGGTTTCTTACCTTTGCCTTTATCTTGAGGGAACTTCTTCCATTTCTTGGTTTTCATTTAAAGAGCACGATCTCTTAGAAGTGAAGACTCATTTCTTCTTTTAAGTCTTCCTTCTTCTTCTAAGAAGTCATGCCATAATCTATCAAAGTTAGGCTGGACTTCGCTTCCATTTACAGATGCAAGAAAAACTCCCCATGACTCAGGAGTTCCATCAAAGGTAGTTTGCACAAGGTCATCATCATCTACAAGAACTCCTATTGTAATAATGTGATCTTTAGTTTGAGCAATTTTGGAGAAGAAGGTAGCAACTAAATCATCTTTACCCATTCTCAAAGTACATAGTTGTTTCTTCAATATTCTTTTCTGAGATGGTGCCTTCTTTTCATAGAGGTTTGCCAAAGCATCAAAACATTCTTTGGCAGTCCTTAGGTGACCAATGATTGACATCATGTTGTCCTTAATAGAATAAAAAATGATTCTCTTAGCCTTGGCTTGTTTCTTCCTGTAAGCTTCCCTAGCTGTGTTTGAAGTGGGCTCTTCAATAACCCTAGTAATCAGTGCTTCTAGATCATTCTCTTCAAGAATGTTTACTATCCTAGATTTCCAAGAATTGAAGTTAGAGGCCCCTATGAATCTGTCTTCAACCTTTACTGATGTGAAGGCCATGCTGAGATCTAAATTGGTTTAGGTGTTGCTGATCTCTGCAAAACAACCCTAACTAGTGGATCTGTGCAGGCTCAAGATTATATCCTTGAGCACTCTTCACACCCTTAGCTTTGATACCATGTTAGAATTAGAGAAATAATGCAGAACATAAATGTCTTTTTCTTTTTCTTAAAGAAGAGCAACTAGAACACATCCATAAATACTAAACTTGGAAAGAATAACTCAGATCTGAACTGGCTATATTTAAACTCAACCAGTGATCTATTTCTTGGTTAGCAAAAACATTAGATTATCAAAACAGAAACTAGTTCTAACAGAGACTTAATAATCACTGGATATGATACAAATTTAACTCAATAACAGATCTAATTAATAGATCCTATATAGATCTAAAAACTGATCTAAACAGTGGATCTGAAATAAATATAAACTAAAAGCAATTTTTAGAACATATAGATCTAGGTTTCAGAAAGCAGATCTAATCAATGATAATCTTTAGAATGTAAAGAACAACATACAGAACTTAAATAGTCATTCTTACCTTCAATACATACCTCAAATCACTGAAGGAGTGCAGCCACACATAGGTGATGAAGAGCCATTGAAATATGCTCAGAAAATGTTCAATATCATGGATCTACCTCATGGGTAAGATCTCTTTGTCAAAGATAATTATAGGACAATAAAACCTCCACCAGAATTTCACTTCACAAACCCTAAAGCAAGAAAAAACCAACTAGGATTTGGGACGGCGGTTTTAAGGATGGCCCATCCACCTTTCTTAGAATGCCATGGCCCTCACAAAAAGGAACTCAGTTATGAGATGACAAACAGTGAAAAGGGTTTTGTTCGCTGACTGGTCACAACACTAGAAATCTCAGCAATGATAGTCACTCCACATACTTTCAACCAACAAAACAAACAACAAGACTCAGATTAGGAACCCTGCCATAAGTAAAAATTAGAGGACTGCCAACAAAGGATCTGCTAGTTTACTAGGAGGCTGATCTACAGCAAGAGGAAGTCGAGTTGTTACAAGAGGAGGCCGATCTGCTACAGGACGATACCAAGATATGAAAAGGGGAGGCCAAAGTGCTAACAAGAGGAGGCTGATCTGCTGACAAGAGGAGGTCGATCTGCTAATACAAGAGGAGGTCGATCTGCTAAGAGAGGGAAAGCTGAACTGATATAAGAGAGCCAAACTGATGCGAAAAAGGGCTAAACTATTGCAAGGAGCAATCTGCCACTCTTTAGGAGAGATAGAGAATGAGTGACTAAAAAGAGAGGGGGCATCTATATTTATACTTTTAGGTGGGGGATAATTGAAATAAATAATAATAAAATTAATATAAATATTAATTAAATATATTTTCCAATTTCTATTTATTAATTATTTCTTGTATTAACCCCTAAAGCACAAAAACACAAACCCCAGAAAAACTCAAGCCCAACAAGACCAATGGTGGAGGGTTTAGGAGAGGTTTACATATGTCCATATAATTCTCAAGGTGACCCTTTTTAACTTTATCATCATTGCATATGGGATACATCCCTCATGTGGCCATGCCCACCTTTAAGGAGGGTCATACACCAACAAACACCTGATCAAAGACCAGGTTTCCCCAGAACACTTATGGGGTGTTTTCCACCAAGGTACAAGACCAAGGATCAACCCATGCCCAAGGCATGGGTACACTAGAACATGTCCAGGGGGCCTAGTCATATCTAGGGATTTTAACAGCTTGATCCTAGACCAAGAACCCTAGTCATATATTAGGGGCCCTCTCAAGGGTCTTTACTGCTTCGTCCCATACCAAGAACCCCAGTCGTCTACTGCGGGCCATTTACAAGGTTCTTTTGCCATGGCACTAACTGTTTGGTCCCAGACCAAGAACCCCAAGAGTGCACTGGGGGCTCTAGATCTCAGCTAGGGTCTTTTTCATCCTCCCAGAGAATCGCTCTTGCAGCTACTTTAAATTTAACATCCCACCATACCTTTACCGTGTAGTGTTTGAAGGCCCTTTTCTCCAATATGCCCCAGTCTTTGATGCCACAACATGGTCTTCTTTTCTAGGATAGTATTGGTCTTGTCTCCTTCATTTCTCTTCTCAGGGACAAAAAAACTATTACACCCATTAGTACAAGTTCTTCCAAACGTATAGAGTTCCACACCAAACTCCCCTCATCAACACCATTTCTCCTCGTACCATATTGTAAGTGCCCTTTCCAAATACAGTATCCACTCCTGCATCTTCCATCTTTCTTATAGATATTAAGCTCCTAGCTAGTTTTGGAATGTGCAGAACCCCAGGGAGAGTTCTAATCCTTCCATCTTTTAGCAGCAACTTAACTCTTCCACATCCCAATATTTTTGTTGTCAAGTCATCTCCTAGGAATACATCACCACCATCATATTTTTCATATTCAGAGAACCACTCCCTGTGAGGAATCATATGGTATGACACACCTGATTCGATCAACCATACATCATGGTCTGCATGTGTACTTGTAGATGCCAAGTAAACATCACCTCCTTCTTCAGTGGAGGTTTTTGCCTCTCCGAAAGAGGTACTATCAAATCCCTTTGGTTTTTCAACCTTCTTAGACTTGCAATCTTTCTTATAATGCCCTATTTTACCACACTTCCATCATTTCCTCAAAGATTTCCTGGAGACTTATATCTACCTATAGATTTTGATCTCCACCCCGAAGGCTTACCAGGATTCATGTCTTGGGTATGACCTCTTACAAATAAAGCATATGTGCTATGACCATCCATGATTTTTCTCCTCATCTCTTCAGATAACAAGGATAAAACTACATCCTCATACTTCAATGTATATTGAGTGGTACTACCTATTGCTACAACCAGATTGTCCCAAGAGTCTGGAAAAGAACATAACAAAGTAATACACTTATCTTCTTCTGCAATCGTAATATTAACAGAGCCAAGTTGACTTACCAGAGTAATAAAGTCATTTAGATGTTCTGTCACAGAATATCCATCTTTAATCCTAAGATGATACAACTTATTTCGAAGAAACAACTTGTTTACCAAGGACTTTGATTGATACAAATTCCCCAACTTATCCCATAGTTTCTTGGCTGTAGATTCTCCTGAGATATTCAACAACACTGAATATTCCAGGCAGATTCGAATAGTAATCCTTGCTCTTATGTCCAACTTTTCCCAATATTCCTTCGACATACTAGTAGGTGGTGTACTGGTAGTTTGTGTACTAGTAGTTTGTGTACCAGTAGCATGTGTGCTAGTAGACGGTGTACCAGTAGGCTGTGTACCAGGATGCACAGTGATCCATTATTCTTTGTCTACAAGAAGGTCCTTCATCTTCAGCTTCCATAGCTCAAATTTTTTACCGTTGAACTTCTCTATCTCGATTCTAGAAGAACTCGCCATTCCTCTTTCTGCACTCAAATCACCACTGCAAAATCTCCCACTAAACCCAGGTTTATCACAAAACCAAGATAAACTTGATCTATCAAGACCGAGCCAAACCCTCAACAACAAAGGCGTCCCTCTGAAGCCAAAAATGAGCTCTGATACCATATGTAAGTTTTAAACCTATGAAGTAAAGAAATGCATATAAATTCTTAAGAAAAACATAATTTAATCAATGGCTCATACACAGAGTACACAAAGATTTTATACCGGAAACCCTCAACCGGGAAAACCTTTCTTATATTCATTATATCGAATTTCACCATTCACTATACAATATATACATTTTTTTTAGGTATTCCATAGATACCAAAACCCTAATCTCTAAAACCAGGATTATTTTTAGTAAACCGCCAAAAATAGCAAAAACCGCCCAAAAACAAAAAATCGAGGCACTTCCATGAATGTTGCACGTAACCAGGGGGGGCATACCTACCTCCCCCGGGACCCCCCTAGGAAAGAGCCCAATGCACACGACACAAACAAATCACTACTACGAGGGATCATCAGACGCAGTTGTCATATCTGACGCGCCCACACACACACATGCAAAGAACATAACACATAGCCAACAAGATGGACATATTAGCAGATACAAATCCATGCTAGTAGCCAAAGTATTTCAGAAGGTTCATGGCATTGAATTTGAATCTAAGACCTTCGCTCCAGTGGTGAAGGTGGATCCCACACATTTGGCACTTTCCATTGCAGCAACCAAGGGATGGGAATTCCATCAGATGGGCGTGAAGAATGTATTTCTTCATGGTGATCTCTCTGAGGAGATCTATATGGAGAAACCTCAGAGATTTATGTAGGATTCATCTTTGGTTTTTCAACTGAAGAAGTCTCTTTATGGCCTCAAAAAGGATCTGAGGGCATAATATGCCAATATGGAATCCTACCTATTGTCAGAGAACTTTGTACGTTGTAAATCAGACTTGAATGTTTACATGCTCAGGATGGCTAATTCACTTCTACTCTTAGTTCTATATGTTGATGATTTGTTGATCACCGGTTATTGGAGTTTAGTGATTGCTGCAGTCAAGAGGATTCTACATGACAAGTTTTTGATGATGCACATGGGTCTGCTACACTTCTTCCTTGGACTCGAGATCATTCAGGATGCATCAGGCATCAAACTGTCTCAGGCCAAGTATGCAGGAGATCTCCTTGAGATATTTCACATGACAGACTGCAAGTCTACCTCGACTCCTTTCCTATTAGAAGTCAAACTTGAGGATGGTGGGGACACTCCACTAGTTTATATCAAATTGTACAAATGGTTAGTGGTATCTTATTGTATCTCACACACTCCAGACTAGACCTCTCCTATGCAGTTGGCACAGTTTCCAGGTTCATGCAGGAGTCTCATGAGCTACATTGTAAGGATTCAAAGTGTATCCTTCGATATGTATAGGGAACCATCACCTTTGGGATTCATTATGCAACAGACTCTACATTGGAGCACATCAGGTTCATTGATTTTGACTGGGATGGTGATAGCATTAATCGCAAGTCCACATCTGATTACTCACTCAGTCTTGGTTCTGGGCCTATCTATTGGTCGAGCAAGAAGCAAGCTTCTATTTCTCTATCTTTAGTTGAGGTAGAGTACAGAGGGGTAGTAAACATAACCATTTAGGCTATGTGGATACAAAATTTTCTCACTGAGTTGAGCGTTTAGTTTCATTGGTCAATCATCATCTGGTGTGATAGCCAAAGCACTCTGAATTTCAGCATAGATCCAGTTCAGAGGAAACAAATGAAGCACATCAAGATCCACATGTACTACATCCAGGACTTAGTACATGAGGGGATCATTGATCTGTAGTTTTTTCCTTCAGAATAACATACTGCAGACCTCTTCACCAAGACCTTCACATAGTATAAGTTTCATTATCTACGAAGTCGTCTTGGAGTGAAGGACACAGTTTCCTAGCAACTCCCAGTTCTTANGGGTTCCCATGAGGTTTTTCCTCTTTCCTCACTTTATTTCAGTGTATCTTTTGTATTTGGGTACCTAACATGGCCTCGTTGTCGAGACCCATTCTTTATTTTCACCATAGTGATGTTCAGGAGGCGTGTTGGAGTTACTTCAAACACACCTAGTATTTCTTTTTCCTAAGGTTTTTCCTATGTTTATTAGTCATTATTTAGTCTCCTATATTTTAGGAAGAATAATCCTCTAGGGAGATAATTCTCTTCAGTTTTCACTTCAGTTTGATCAATTGAGTGGAGTCTAGATGCTACATTGGTATTATCACCATGCAACATTGGGATCATCACCAGTTAATGTGTATTTTCCTTGGTATCATCACCAGACTAGCACATTACGCATGATTCCCTGATCTCCTCCTCACTTCACTCTATTTCAGTCAGTTAACTAAATATTGATAGACTAGTTAACTCGGCTAGGTGGTAGTTCACTCCCGCAATTTCCCAAGAGACTAGACTAGGTGGTAGTTTACTCCTGTAATCTTTGGTGTGTGTCCAGATCACTCTATACCACCACTATGGTGCATTATCTTCTCCTCTAGTGCGCATTGGTGTAGTTATACAGAGTATATCATGTATAAATTATTATTCATTCATTTGGTTAATGAACATTCTTCCATTCTTTCTCTCTTGCTTCTTTCTTATATTCTCTCTGCAAATTTGTATGTCAATTTATAGCTAGATCTATTATGTGCAGTTTCAACACATTTACAGGAAGAAAATGATGACATGTAGTGAATAATTATCCATTTGATTGAAGTACAACAGGTAAGAGATCAAGTGCAAATGAAGTCCAAGTTTATCAAGAAAGAATGAAAGAAATTTTTGACAAGAGGACCAAGGAAAGAAATTTCAAGGTAGGAGACTTAGTCCTAAAGTGGGATTCCAGAAGAGAATCAAAGGGAAAACATGGGAAATTTGACAATCTTTGGCTTCAACCTTTCCAAATTGTTGCAGCACAAGACAACAACACATATGAATTGGCAAAGCTAGATGGAGATTTTTTGTGGCTCTTTTAAATGGGGAGATCCTCAAACACTTCTTGTAGTACTGAATGTTGCAAAATTTCTTACCTTGTACATAATTAAATATTTATCCATTCTTGATCATGCTTCATTCACCATTTATGATGAAAACAAATAGTTATGGTTCTAATGTGCTAAGTTGTTGAGAAAAAAAAATGTCACTTATCAAATCAGTTTTCAGGTGCGCAAGAGGCTTCTTATCTCAACACAAACTCCATAAATTAATAGAATAAGGCACTCGGTCTATAGTTCTCAACATACCAGAGGGGTATATTGTCCCCGTTGGCACCAATGTTAGTACCATATTTGATCCAGTCTCGAATACCCATGTTGATTGAGGTTATGAGACCAACTTTGACAAGAAATAGGCTAAATGTAAGCTTACAAAGATCATGGATTGAAAGGGGCTAGAAGATGCTCAAGATCCCCAAATAAATCAACATAAAAATCAATCCCTAAGGGCCCAATGCTAAGTTCCAAGTGCCTCAATGCTTATCGGGAGCATAGTGAGGGATAATCACACCTTGAATAGTATTAAACCTCTTTCCATACAGGGGTTATGTCATATGTCCAAGTTTTAAGAGATAAGCTCTAGAAAATGTGTGGGGCCCGATCATCCAATGGTTA
Organism: Picea mariana; assembly: GCA_032191745.1. Taxonomy (NCBI): domain Eukaryota; kingdom Viridiplantae; phylum Streptophyta; class Pinopsida; order Pinales; family Pinaceae; genus Picea; species Picea mariana. The sequence goes on along the minus strand of JASDQU010100225.1, from coordinate 196,708 downwards.
CAAGTGAGCCTCATCTACAGTGGAAATTCAATGTCACATAGAGAAATCGCATGGGGATTAACACTCATATGGGGTGAGAAAATGGCTTCAAGAGCCACATGTTGAGAAATGAATCGTGTCACATGAAAATAATATGGAAGGTAAAACCACTCCCTTTGGGTTGCAACAATGGTATTCTGGTTTTTTCAAGCCACCTATCTTCCTACTCAACACACATTTATCTACCCACTTAACACTCATCCATCCGCACATTCAATGGCACCTGGAGCGAATCAGTGATCCACCTAGGATGCTCAGAAGAATAGGGAATTTCCTGATATACCAACAGATCATTCACCAGATCCATTCTAAAAATTCCACTTGCACAACAAGATCCCATTGGGGATTACAGCCATCCAATCAAACTCAACTACATGCAGACTGATCCCAAATCTACATCATTTTTGACATGGACCAGTGGGAAGTTGTCACATGTCAATGGGACCATGATGAACTCAACAAAATTAATCCATTGATAAAGTGATGCATGTTCATACAAAATAATTAATCCATTGAGAAAGGGACACATGTTCATACAAAGGAATGAGGAGGAATATTTCAAGTAGGTGGTGCATACACTGGCAACATGCCAAATCAGCTAGAAAAGATACAATGTATAGAAAGACATTTGGAATCAAATCTACATCCTTTCACTAATCATCATACAGTTTCCTGCAGCTGACAGAGGACATTAATAATTGTCCATACGTGCACACCAATGAAATCCCCGAATCTCAACAAATCAAGTTGGGTGTGACAAATCCATTTTTTCCATCAGTTGACTCCACAAGCACGTGTCAAAATCCTATAAGAGAAAACCAAAGGATCGGGAGAAAACCAATATGCAAGTAGTTTTCTTTCTAAAAGTGAGTACTTAGATACCAGGTGTTAGATATGATGACCCACCTTTTCATGGTATCCCTTCAAGGGAAGGTAATCATCCATCTTGGAAACATACATCAAGAGAGTGTGTTCTGCATTTCATGAATGAAGGAATGTCCCTCTCTGGTATCATTAGATCAAATTAGAGAGAAGATGGATATTTGGGAATATACCATAAGGTGCAGTTATATCAATTGACTAGAAAGATGCAGGAGCTCAAGGAAGAATATTCAAAAGGTTGGTTGATGGAAATATACATTGATGAGTGGTGGTGGCTAAGGGGAATTTCAGCTAACCAAGACCCTCAACTATGCAAAGGTCGAGTGTGTATAGTTTTTTATTAAAGTGTCTAATTGATTCTTATATAATAATATAATCAGAATATCAATTGGACAAAGAGAACACACCCCACAATAGCATCATTGGGTCATCTTTGGGGATAAAAAGTTATTTTTACTACAAAAAATAATTACAAATCAGTTAGAAAACTCAAAGCAATGTCAAGATTCTCACAAGTAGTATTTTTTTTTCAAGAAGTAATATTAGATTAAGTGAAAAATTTTATTACAAATGAAGGGCCTATAAAGAAATATAAGGAGTTCATGTTTTCATTCAACACTTTTGGGAATTTAAGAGTTTCTTACAACCATATTTGTTTGATCAAAATACCTTAGGCATAGAAAAATATTTAAGGCTTTAGGATTCATGAGATTCATCCCCTACATTATGATTCAGTCTGTCTTTATTTTTTTGCATGTGCTCTTGTTAAATCCACCCTCTCATTTTATATTATTGTATCAGATCTCCATTAATAAAAGATAAAGCAACAAGTTACATAGCACGTTCAGTGTAACTGTGTGTTGTATGTTGATGATAATGAAGTGATTTCCTCTTAACAATGACCACTTCTTGTCATGTCTCCATATGTTTAATGGTATGCATAAGATACCTCCATGTATTTAAATGTTTAAAAATGTATACTATTTGATGAATGTTTTAACGATATGGTATATTTGTTAGAACTATTCAATTCTTAATTTCTCAACACGTTATTCTTTTCCATAAACTATGAGATTCATTATTTGCAGTGCATCATATATTTATCATGTATTTCTTATAATCCATCATTTCACACACATTTAAACTCAATTGTCTGAAACACTCATGGACAAATGCCACTTGGGGCTGAAATTTTTTATATCTGGACTGATAGTGTTTGAGGGTTGAGAGTTTTATAAGAGAGAGAGAGAAAAAAAAACTTACCTAATTTTTCACTATTTTCTTTGAGTGCAAGCATGGATTTAAGGCTCATCCTGAGTTAGGATGCCTTGACATAGTTCCATTGAATGTTTGGAACATATAGAGGGAGAACAGATCCCTTTACCACCAAATATTAAGAGTGTCTCACCTTCTCGAGGAGGTCATAGTAGGAGGGAATATTATGCTATAATTTCTCTATGTTTCAAAAAATACAAAAATGTAATGGGAATGGGAAGAGTAGGGAAGTTGTAGCATTAGTAACTAAAAATTCCTATAATTAGGAAGTTCAATGGTGCACCTTCAGGTATAAATAGGTTCAATGTAACCTGGAAATAGAGAGGCTGAGAGATGAAATTGGGTGTTGTATAATTCTTTATCAGACTCAAATACTGATAGGAAATCTCTCTTGTTGTTGTTGTATTCCTAAAAACGAATTGTTTCTTTGAGGGAGAATAATAGAAAGAAATTCCATGATCTGTTTATTAAATGATGAACTATTAATGATTGTTTTATGTAAGTGTTTTCAATTTGTCATTTTTGGAGAATAATTATAAATGGGTTATGAATTAAACTATAGGAACATTCTTATGGTCATTTAGATGCAAGAAAGTATGCAATTTGATTTCATTTTGTAAAATTACAAACTATTAATAGTTTTCACATTAAATTATACACCTGTAATTGACCCTGAAACTGTTAGAATAAGACTGCATCTGCTCATTAATATATAATTGCATTACCATACTAGAATAATTTTGCATTTAAGATTTAGCCTAGCTCAAATGAAAAAGTCTCTCTTTGGAAAGGAATTCATTAGTTAGTGGTATTCGGGCCCATATATTGATGTAGGTTACTATTCAAATGATATTGGGTCTAATTGAGACTTGCCATCAGGAAATTCTCCCTCATGTCGATGTTTTTTCCCCACGTCAAAAAATGGTAATAAAAGGAAGGAAAGAAAACCAGCTGAGCCCTTGGAGTCTATTGTGTTAATTTTGTTTTAATTAGTATCCATGGCTCCTTCCCAAATCCATTTATGGAGATGCATTTATGGTCCTATACCTCATAACACTCCTAGAAAGATGATAAATATCTTGTCACAGATTAAATTCGATGGTGAGAGACATGCATCTTCCTCATAACATATCATTCTGGTTTTTTTTATACTCTCAAAATATTCATCATGAGGGTGTCATATAAAAAAAATTTACCCTTACGTTTGAAGGCCAAGTAAAATGCTAGTACAAGACTTTGTCAGTCGCTTCCATCCATACATGGGAACACATGATTTCTTGGATTCCTTTGTGAATTATAATGAAGAAGAGTCGTGTAATGAGATATTCAAGATAATAAAGAAGAAAAATTAATCCATTAATGATTTTTCCTTAATATTTAAATGCATCATATACAGGTTTCGTCTAGAATATATGCCTTTTGTTGGTGATATGCTCCCACATTTAATTTCCCTCTCTAATGAGAAAGATCAAATAGTACAGGAAATACATGAATCACAACCTAATATGAGAATACATATTGATGGTAAGGATACTTACAATCTGATTTAGCAGCACATAGTCGAACATTTCTTAATAATGGGGTATTCTGATTTCAAAGTGCATATATTTCCAAAGGATTTTTATGCATCCTCTCACCCGTCCATCCCTCTTCTCCTACTGAATACTAAAGAAGAACATCACAGTGAAGACAAATCCTATTTAAATTCCCCTAGAAATTACATGAGTGCATTAAATAATGACACACTTTGGGTCACATCAATGGTTATGTTAGGAAGCATTATTTTGATTCATCTTTGACATCGTAGGAAGAGGAATGGGAATTTATCAAAGAAATTTAAGGAAATGGTTATGAATATGTAGACTCTCTACCACCCTCAGTTAAGGAACAAATTGAAGCCAACTCAGATTACGTTTTTTGGTTATAGAACCATTTTCCCAATATTTCACTAAAGAAATTCCCAACACCTCTCATCACATTGTGGTTTTTTCTCATCCATGTCTACCTAATATAATCGTTGATTCCCTTTGTTGTCTAAACCTTAATGATCATTCAGTGTCTGTACCTATTAAAAAGGACCATCAGTGTGTTGAGGATAGTGTTATACCTATAGGCATCACAAGAGAACAAGAAAGGGATGATTCTCAAACTATTTAGGTGACATGTTTTGAGTTGTAGGGCATGACATTTTTTTAGGGAAAACTACAATGAAGTTAATTGCTCTCAAATATAACCCTTGTGATTGTATAACTATGGTCACCCTATTTAACATTGAATAGGAAGTTTTCCCTTGAATTTTTGAGTTGCACACTCACTTTTCACAAATTCGTGGTTTTTGCGAACTACCCCTATATCCAAACCATGAATATGTCCTCAATTATTTTGTTCACCCTTTTGAGAAGAAAATAAACATTTATAACTAAGTAACCTAGGAGGAAGGAACCAATGTGCAGTACATTTCACCTTCTGAGACACAACCTTTGCATTACCCTAAGAAGAAAGAATAGGCCCATAAGGTGGGTCATGGCTATCAAGTTTTTTTCTATCTAGATGTTGACTTTTCAAGATTCAATCCATTCATCCCCAACCCACTGTCCATAGGTCCTATGTTCCAAGATCACTTTGTCCCTATAAACACATTCAATTCTTCTACCTTCCTAAACTACTTGGTCACCCATCCTAACTCTTATAATGATTTTTCTCTTCTTAGAGTAATCTGTGACTATTATTATAATCCATGCAGAGCCAAACTTTAGTGGGTTGATATGGGACATATATGGGAGTAGAACAGAAAATATATCTTCTTTCCTTGAAAGGGATAACCTTTTACCCCATCTATATTCCATGTAGAATGTAGCAAACACCGTAACTCTTTCCCATCATCAGGAAATTTCTTGTTCTTTAATGACATTCAAGGTCAACACTAAATTATCTTATGAAAGTGATAACTTGTTTGAGACCCGCATTGCTAATGATTACCCTGGTGATTTTTATGAGATACTTCATTTCATTCTTAAATAAAACCCTATGAGACACTGGAATACTTGTTTTATGAGTAACTTTAATTATATGCATAAGATATCTCATCAAGATGAGTGGTTCTTTCAATTCATAACCTATAGATATTTTGGAACCTTATTGTTTTGACTTGTTTCCTAGGGATAATAGCAATGTTGTGTTTCACATATTATATTTTTACACTCTTTGGGGAAACTTTCGATGTGATCCTCAGTAATTATATGGTTCTCTCTGTTAGAATAATAGGTGTTCTCATTTCTCCATAGAAAATATAGCAATATTGTCACCCAACCATAGGTTGAAGCCACCCCCAAGCACCTTAACCTTGACAAATAGAATAATTTTGGAAGAAAAACCTAGAACCAATAGCCAACCAAGGTAGCATACTTCTCTCAAAATATAGCATAGCAAGTAGAGATTCCAAACCATAACCAAAGAAGAAAGTTCAAACCATAATCAAAGACCAAGTTACTACTGTAGGGACTGCAACTCTCCTCCAGTCATGCGCACCACTTGTCCTTATGTAGTCTTGAGAGTGAGTGTGACAAATGAGCTCTAGAGCCCTTTTATTTATAGTCCTCCAAGTGACCTAACTGGGTCAACTTCTACTTCTGGAGGATAATAATTTAATATAAATTATTATCTTGATCCAACTTGTCTTATAAGGTTATTTCCTAATCTTCTAGGGTTTCTCTTGCTTCCTGGAATATTCTAGACTTGTCAAAGGTTACACGTAGAGGTTAATACCTCTTGCAGCTACCATAATATCAACACTCCCTCCTAGCTAGGGAGGTATTAAAAGAAATGGTCTTGAGAACAAACATACCATTTAACTGATAACATCATCATAGCCACACAAACTATCTCATGATCATGTAGATCAACTAATGAGCAACATCACCACTATCAGTATCATCTGATAGAATCAACTGCATCATCTCTCAAGGCCATATTCCATCTAAGTAGTCAAGCATGATGATGAATAAGTCACTCACTCAATAGAGTGATACAAGGATCATTCTTCTAATCCAGACATATGTCCTAGAAGAATAGTTGTCCTAACAGATGTTGAAATCCCCACAATGGGATACAAGGATCATTCTTCTAATCTGAACCTATGTCCTAGAAGAATGTTAGTCCTCCTAGATAATGAAATCCACCTTAATCGAGACATCATGTCCTTAGGAGATGGACTATTCAACCTGATCGGGTCAAAAAATGTGCCTTAGGAAAAATACCAATCCATGATATGTCAACAATCTATTAACCTAGACCATTCTCCACAGGGAGAATGTATGTCCTAGTAATTTGTTCTTCCAAGACCATTCTCTACCTATATAATGTCTTTCCATCAACACACTAACTATCAATCTAGCTGGAAATCATATCCAACACTAGTGGTAGTCTCCATGGAAATCAGATAGTAGCATACATCTACAATGCCATCAAATAAAACACAATTGTTTTTATACATAGTAGTATACAACTAATATCTAGTGGTACACAACCACTCCTAGTAGCATAGGGCTACTAGCTAGTGATACATATTCACTACCATTGGATCACATCCACCATAGTAGCATATAAACATTGTCCAGAGACATACAGTCTCTACAAAAATCATATCATATGATATCAACCTGCATCAACAATGTCAAGATACAACTTAGTCATCTGGGCCATTCTTCAACTCACGTCTGTGAGATATGGAAGATCATCTTCCCTCGAAAATTTAAACATCATCCACAGGCTATCTAGATTAGTCTTCCCAAGAATAGAAGAATAAATGGCCCTGATTTATGAACTTGGACCATTCAACTTAAATGGTCCATTCTTCCAGCATTAATCACAGTGCAACCTGGAGAGAATGAGTCTTCCCTGGGGAATGATTGTCTGGACCATTTTCTATGTAAATGATTGTTCTAAACCAACCTCCTATATCAAACCATTATTCGAAACTCCTCAAAATTGTGAACTTCGAAAGAATGACTTCCCAGAGAGGTGGGCCATTATGCTTGACCACTTCTTAGAGTGACTTCAAAGAAGAATGATTTTCCTAGACCATTCCCCCACACAGTCCACAAGGGGAATCGATGTATATGGTACATCAACAATCTATCAGACCATTTTCATTATGAAAATGATTGTCCGTTCTGGACCATTTTCCAAACTGGAAAATGACTTTCTATTAGAAATCTTGGACCACTTTCCGGACTGGAAAGTGACCTCCCAACCTAGACCACTTTCCAAACTGGAAAATGATTTTCCATCAAGAATCCTGGACCACTTTCCAGACTGGAAAGTGAGTTCCTAACCTAGACCATTTTCCAAACAGGAAAATGACTATCCATATATCAATAACATATCAGTTCTCCCTCCCAACTTGGGGAGTAATCACTTCAATTTCCAATAAGGAATTCATCTCCACAAGTATCATATTGTCCCTTAAGTATGCAAAATTTTCATCTTGGACAGAGGATTTACCAAAAAGATTTGTTATATTCTCATCAATGGAGATGTACTAGAGAACTACTTCTCCCCTCTGGAATTTATCACGGAGAAAATAGTACTTGATCTCAATGTGCTTCGACCTATCATGGAACACCGAGTTTTCTGAGAGTTTCACATAACTCTGGTTATCAAAATGTATCATGGTCGAATCCAGCACCTGGTCAAACAATCTAGAAACCATCTTACAGAGCCACATTGCTTTCGTACAAGCATCACAAGCTACAATATACTTTACTTCTGCAGTGTTGAGTGCAACTGACTTTTGTTTCCTACCAGCCCATGATATCATGGAAAATCTCAAACTGAAACATATCCAAGAAGTACTTCATCTATTATCTACACTTCCTACCCTATATGAATCAATAAATCCATGAAATTGTATATAACTCAAATGTCCCATGAAGACATTTCAAGTCATTCTCATGGCTAGGTTCCACTTGGAACTATTTCATAGCAAAGAAAATATTTGGTTGAGTATTCTCCAAATACATCAACAAACCATTCAATTGTCGATATAGGGATGATTATACTGGATTAAAGTCTCTCAACTTATTCAGTTTGTAATCATAGGCATTTTTTATGGATTTGTAATCCATTATCCCATACTTCTGAAGAACTATTTCGATACACTTCCTCTATATTAGTAAGTTTTCACCATGCTTCTAGTACACATGAGAGGCTATGCAATAAGTTTCTAGAATCCATACAAGGTCTTCTTCCATCCACATTCATGGGTCTCTTTCTGGTATACCTCAAAACCTTGAGGTTTCTCTACATATGCTTCTTATTCAATTACTTTTTTTGAGAAGAATAGTCTTTACATCCATCTGTTGTAAACTCCAACCCATGGATACTGCAAGAGATATAATGGATTAGGTAGAGGTATATATGGTTACTGGAACAAGCTATCATCATATTCTTCTCCCTCCTTCTAGGAGAACCCTCTAACCCTTAATCTCACCTTGTATCTATCAAAGCTTCCTTTTATAAGTCTTCATGGATTCTTCAATGGACCATATCATTGGTGATTAGCTCCCTCGTAATCTTGACTTCATGCATGTATGGGAAATATCTAGAACTTCCTTGTTTTTATTCTGAGACTGCATGTTTATGGAATTCTACAATCAATTCCCTATATCTGAGAGAGTCCATGCTTATGTCTGCTACGTCTCTCTTTTCTTTTTGCAAAGTGTCACAAGCATGTTCTGGTTTCCTTTTGATTACTGACTACCTCTAAGTCTTTTTAAGTTTGTTTTTATCTGTTCTAATTGATTCCCATCTGGAAATTGTTGCAAGAATGGTCTCATCCTTATAAACTTCTTCCATAACAGCTTCCACAAAGATTTTTCATCAAAGGTTTGTCAACATATTTCACAAGGGTACCTGCCAAAAATAAGACAAGAAGGAAAAGAAAGATCCAATGCAATATGTTTATGATAGGAAGTCGAAACAAGAATAAGGATAAGGGTAGAGGCAATTGCTACAAGCCTGTAAAGACATATTCATGATAGCCTTTATGAAATAACCTTCCGGAAACAACAAGAACAATAGTGTTTTCTATACAACATATTTCATATGAAGGATAGTTTCTTGGTAGCATTACTAAGATGATCTAATCTGAGAACCAGAATAAGAAATGTCTCCTAGAGTAGTTGTTAGTTCATATTTGCAAATAAGTACATTGAGTAGTATAATCTACTAAGTACTTATCAATACTTACTTGAGTGAAAATAATAAAGATGTCAAACTTGATATGCAAACCTGTAGTCTTTCCATTATTCCACTTGAATTGCTTTTCTTCTGGGACAAGTATCATTTCTGATCTATCCATTTAACTTAAAACAATATGCTTTCTTGACAAAAAACTAAGTTAGAGAATACGATCTCAACCTTATAAGGTCTTGACTAAAGTCATATTATAAGTTTTACTAGAATTTCATAATGCCATAACAGCTAGAGATATATCAAGTTAAACCTGGAGAGTGTGTTGATCTTTTGAATGCATTGAATCCAATATCACTGCTTTGGACAAGATCCCTTGTACGTTCCCTACAAACACACTCATGCTAATGATACAAATTAAAAGAACATGTATAGGTACATACCTTTATTACCCAAATGTGATGGTAAACCTTAAAATGATTTTGTTGGACTAGAGGTTTAGTTGCTAGATAATTGGTAAACCTCATAAGTTTCCTTTCAATAGATCTCTCTTGGGCACAACATACACTTTCTTCATGCTAGGTCTTATGTCTTCATAACTACCTTTCATTTTTACTTTTTGACTGGTTAACCTTAGATTTTGACTTGGTCAAATGTTGACTTGGACCAAAATTCAAACTTGATGTCTTGGCTTGCTAAGAGTACCAAGATCTATGCTAAGCTAGGGCACACTAGGTTATCTAGGAATTAGGTCAAGAGATTCACTAAAGGTGCCTCAACACGAGGGTTAGGGTTTCGTTGCTACAAAAAAACTTTGACTGCAACTAAGAAAATCCTCCCAATCTACCTTCTAGTGGTTAGATTGTTCGAAGATAGTGTGGGCCCATAACCAGTTAGAATAATAGGTGTACTCATTTATCCGTAGACAATATAGAAATATTGTCATTCAAACATAGGCCGAAGCCACCCCCGAGCACCTTAACCATGACAATTAGAATAATTCTTAAAGAAAACCCTAGAACCAATATCCAACTAAGGTAGTGTACTTCTCTCCAAAACTAGCATACCAAGTAGTGAGTCCAAACCATAACCAAAGACCAAGTTACTACTGCAACAACTTCAACTCTCCTCTAGTCATGCGCACCACTTTTCCTTATGCAGTTGTGAGAGTGAGTGTGACAAATGATCTATAGTGCCCTCTTATTTGTAGTCCTCCAAGTGACCTAACTGGTCCGGCTTTTACTTTTGAAGGACAATAATTTAATATAAATTGTTATCTTGAGCCGACTTGTCTTCTAAGGTTATTTCCTAACCTTTTAGGGTTTCTCTTGCTTCGCTAAATATTCTAGACTCGTCAAAGGTTACATGTAAAGGTTAATACCTCCCACAGCTACCATAATATCAACACTCTCTTACTCCAATAGTATGTTCATTATTTCACACATATTAACAAAGTTGGAATTCAGTTAGAGGATTCTTTCTTACCCTATTTTCATATCTTTGACAAAAATTTGAATAATGTAATGTGTTTTATATGTTATCTAGTAACACTCCAATTTCTACTTCTAATGGTTGATGAACATATAATTGTAGGTTTGAGGCTGCATGGATGGTTTCAATGGAATTACACATTTATCTAAACCTTTGCTCAGCTAGAGTAGGATAGATTAGGCTAGTTTGATTTCGTCCATGTAGTTGTTTCTTTAATACTATTAACGGTTTGTAATAGATCAACTATAAAATATATCTCTTTCTCATTGTACATAATATCACCTAATATGTTACTGTTCTCTTTTGGAAAAAACACTTTCGTGTGATCCTAAAATACATTTTCTATTATTTAAGCTTGTAATAAGAATCTTGTTATGATTTTTCACCCCATCAAGGAAATGAAAAAGACAGGTAACTAACATTTTCCTCTATCCTCCCCTTTGAAAAGATGAATCTGTGACAAGGAAGAGGCACTCAACTATCTCACTCACTAATGATCCTTGGTCACTCATAATAATTTTTTCAAAACCATATCCATGTAGTCTAGTAGAGGGGGTCTTATTTCTGAACAATTTATAATCCCCTTATTCATCATTTCTGAAGAAGATTTTTAAAGACTTACTTTTTTTTGTCTCCACTATAATCTCATCCTAAAGGAAATAGTTCTTGAAGATTTCTTCCAATACTCACACTTATTATTCCCTAAACAGATTTTTCTTCATAGACTCGATATACCTAAGCTCAACCAAACCTTATCGTTGAGATATACGTGTCAATTCGATCATACTAAGATTTTTTTCTCATTCGACTGAAAATTCACATTTCTTCCATAATAACATCAATCATCCCTGTTACCTACAATATTTATAGAATAGTGATGATCCAGTTCCATAGAATGTTCATTGTGATTGTTGGTGAACCAAAATGTTAAATCCTTTAAACTAATTATCCTTAGTATCGTAATCAACAGGTTGATCACTATCATGACATAATTGCATACCCATGAGGAATTTCTAATCATTTCGACCAGAAAAATCAATTATTATTCATATCATCAATTTATATTCAAATGAAGTCATATTTGAATCAATCAGGAGAAAGGTTCTCCTCACAATGATATCAGTAACTAACCCTTTTGATCTAGTATTGGCCCACCTTGTAATATTATCCTATTTTTAAATTACCCTTCCAAGGGTGGACCCAAATCTTTGCTTATCATTCGTTGGAACCCCTATATCCAACCATCCCCTCAAAATCACTCAAATATTTAGCCTTTTCATTATCACATTGACTTCTTGTTCTAATTTGAAATGAAAATACAACCTACACTAAGGAGTTACCTTCTACAATCTTAATGCTCTCGTCGAAGGAGATATATTGGTGGGAACTTAACTCATGTTTCATATTCAGAATGGGAGGCCCTATGATTAGTCAAAATGATAACGAAGATTGAACCAGACCGACAATATTTATTCCTTCTCTGATCACATTTTCTATTTTGCAAGTTGAGGGAAAAAAATGAAGAACAATAAAAAACTCCTGATTTTTCTCATTCAATATACACTTGCAGTGTTGGGGAACTTAGAAAAATGAATACCCTAAAGATGACCAAATCAAGGTCTAACCTTTGGGACCTATGAAATCAGTGACCATTCTTTCTTATTCAGAGTGAATATTAATCCCCAACCAAAGTAGGACGAGAACCTGGGAGGAAGAAAATTGATATTGAAAGGGAAGCACATTATCATTTTCATGATTCATATCATTTAAATCCTACCCTATGCCCTAGCAGGGGTAATAGTACATCAAGATTTCAAGTGTTTTCATTATCCTCATATTCATCTAATACATTTTGAATGCACTCTTCCAAGAAACTAAGGACCTAATCTCACATATTTTCATACTACGTCCATGAGCTCCTCATCCAAAATAATCCTTGAATTTACTAGTGCTCTTGTGAAAGGTGAAAGTAAATCTATTCTTAGGGAAAATTGACAAATTCTGGGGAAAGGCCATCGACATCCAGGCCCCTAGCATACATTCCTTAGATATGTCACCACCAAGGAAAGGTCACCTGAATAAATTTAGCCAATCCTATGTTAACATATGTGGGTTGATTTCATATGTTTGGCATGTACCAGTACATTAGTAAGATATCTCTATATTATTTCTTACTCAACTTTCCGTATGCCGACTTACATTGTTATAGGCCATTTCCATTATTAGAATTTTCTACCACCACATCCTCTATTGAAAAAGATAATATTCTTAGGTATATGAGTTACCCAACGTTGGTTGAACACACTGTAGACATTTATACATGTCATTGATATGTGGGCTACTCAATCTAAAAAAATCACCTTACTCACCCAATCTAAGATTGTAAAAAAACAATTCGTAGTCATGGTGGAACATAGGTGATCCGAAAAGATCTTTTAAATGACAATGGTTGAGTTATTTAGTATGTGTTTAATTAACCATTTAGGAAGCTGAATGAAAGAGGAAGAATTTTAGAAGAAACATAACAGCCATATAAACATATACATATCTAAAATAAAGCAGGATTATTAGCAAACCATAAACACCAATGTGATAACGGAGTTCAGCAATCTTCCCTACGTCTCCGGGCCTTTGTCTCAGTGGGTGAGGCTTTCTTATTTCTGTTTAAAAACTTGAAAAGTACATCACAACAGTGCCAAAAGGATTACAAACTGATATGGTCTTGTTCTACCATATCTATGGAACCCATCAAAACTGACGTCACTAAAAATGGATGATCAGAGCTCCCAAAAATGGCCCACAAAGGTGCTCTCCTCAATAGATTCCCTGCATAAAAAATGGCTTTGGCTTCGAAAATCTTCAGCATAAACCTACTCTAAACCTCCTCTCTTGGATTCAAAAGCCTCTTGTTTATAGAGGCCTGAATTTGGTAACCATATCCCAACTTCCCCCCAAGATCTAGCCTCAAAAAGGGCCCAAGATCCCTAAAAAATGGATCAAATCCCCTCAATCAAGCTGAAAATCCATTTAAAAAATCATAATATAAATTTAAAACCCACAAATAGGAAATATTCAGTGCTCAACCCCTTTTTCTCGAGATCCTAGTCCTATGGAGTGCCTCCATGTGGCCTCGGGTTAGTGTGTTGGTCCTTATACCCCTTCGACCTCGACCCTGGTCATATGCTACAACGCCATGTGTCCAGGCCCCAAACTCCATGCACAAATATTGCTAGCACCCCTGGTTAAAACCTTGGTCGCGTGACCTTTTTCGGCGGGCTATCCCAACCGACCGGGTGCCAACCCATAACATAACCACACTACACAATGGAGAACTAGGTCACATGGGATGGTTACTAAAAATTAGGGGCTAGTCGTTTGGAGCTACACCATTATCTGCATCAAAAGACAACTCCTGAGAGGTCATATGGACAAGTCACATGGAGTAGTCATCCGGAGAGTTGGGGAATATGTATTTAACCATGCCATAGTTTTAAACTATAGGGTCCGATCCTATTACAATGGTCATATTGCAGAGGGTTGGGGCTAGGCCCCAACCCTTTTTCACCTGAACATACCACTGGTTCAAACTTAAATACATATGGTTACATATATGGTTAAGAAACATTGTGAGGGCAGGTTGGCTAGCCCATCCCTACCAAGTCATGTGCCCTATTGGAGGTCACAGGGTCGAACTCGATGGATGCCAAACCAATTTTTTCCAAAAAAAACTTTATCTAATGAATGGGTGCCATGTGGTAACCCATGTCTGGGCCATGTGGCACCTTCCCACTCATCCAATCTAATGCCAAGTGTCAATCGCCCATTGTTCGAGATATCCACATCTTCCACATGTCTACTCCAACTGTACCCTACCACGTGTCGGACCTACCACCTAATCAGTACAGATGTTCCACATGTCACCCTTGCAGTGGTGATACATGTCACTCCCTGATTGGTCCACATCATTAGTTTGTACACCCATTCACCCTGCCAGGTGTTAATTTGTACACCCAGTCACCCTGCCTCATCAGTTGTACGGTCATACGGCTTGTACATTCAGCTTCCACATGGCATTGTATGGACTATACAGTCATCATTTTGTTTGCTTGTTTGGCCAAATGAACAGACTGCGATATCTGGAGCATACGATTTCCATTTGAGCCCATTCGAGTTGCTTTGGGTTCGTAACGATGAGGCCTACACACACGTTCGTTTTGAAGCCATTCTGAAAACTTTAATTTTTAGGCCTTCCTGAGCCCCATCAAGCTCTTGGATCCAATTATGGATCACACCTCCTCACTAAAGACCTTTTGGTCCCCAAAAGGTTACTGACCAGTCCTCAAGTTTGGGATAGGCCACCTGACTTGTTCTCCGTCTTTGAACTTTTTCCTATGCACCTGTCTCATCAAGATCCACTGTAACACAATCATGATAACTAACAACATATTGTTAGTTATTTGTACCATGTCACATCTTAGTGAAGCCACTATCATCAATGTAGAAAACATTACTAATGATAGCATAAAAAATATGACTACAATTGAGCTGATATGTTTGTAATATTTGCACAACATTATCTTATATTGAAGAAAATTGTGATTGATTTTCCATTCTACAATCATTTCTTGTTCTTGCTTAAGATCAATTACTTGATTTGAAACAATTATAGGTGTGTTTCTTGCTTGAGCCTCCTTTCTTAATTTTTCCATAGTTTGAAGAGAGTTATTTGCCTTCAAATGATGAGCATGAACCACATATTCTTGGCCTGCTTTGGTTAGATGATATTGATTCTTTTCCCTGTAGAAGATTGCTTTACGATCATACAAGTAAGGATTGCCTAAGACCATTCCACCTTCTCTTAGTGGCACCACATCACATGTTACCTCATCCACAAACTTAGATGAAATTGCAAATTTTAATGTGCACTATTTTGTTATGTGCAATTGATGATTTTTGCTTATCCATTTAAGTGTGTGTTGGCATAGGGGCAGACCCAAGGTTCAACACTCAAGAGCGCACCAAAATAACCCTAACTACTGGCCCTTTCGGCAACACCTGCGAAGCAGATGAAGTCTCACCCAAGGTAGAGGCAGGGGTGGTTGCAGGACTCGGATGTCTGCAACCTTAGTTGGGACACAGATCTGTGATTATAGAACTTATCAATCATCTAACATGGTTTATCCATAAATATTCAACCCTTACAGCACTTCGTAGATAGCACAGAGTATTGCAGTGAGTACTTAGATCTAAGATAATTCAACACTTAGACACAACAAGATAGATCGGGTTCAGCAGATCAAGCGCTAAGCATCTTACATATCAAATATAACATTCATTCCTATATCATAAGCACAAAGCATAACTAAATCTATTTAATCACATCAAGCACTTAGCCAAGAAGGAGATAAACACATTAGGTCGAAGAACATAGCACAATACACAAAGTGACCATGGTTCACCCCCACCCTGGGGCTACGTCCACAAGATCTTCTTCTTTATTATCTTAATCAAGCAGTTACAGCATAGAGCTTCAACAATCCTTGCTTTTCACAGGACAGAAGATCTGCACATCTCGCTAGATCCTTCTTCCTTTCACTTCAGCACAAAACAACTTGTGAGCTTCTTACAATCATGCACAGAGCATTTACAACATACATTCGATCACACAGATCCAGTTCCTAACACTAAGCCATCAACTATACATCACATAGATGTACTACTCTCTCCCTTCTTACATTGCCTAAATATCTATTTATAGATTACAAAAATGGGCCTAAACGTGGGTGAACCCATGGGCCGACATCTCTTTCCTATTACATTAACCCAAAACCCTAAAGGGACCCAAAAACAAGTCTAGTTTCCCTAATTTTCTCTTCGTGTTGCGCTCCATCTTTGGCAAGTTGTCGAAGTCCCAAAAATGGTCAAATATGACCAAGTATTCTTCAAAACTTGGTCAAGGGCCAATAGGCCCCCAACACTCACCTGTGACTCATCCCAAGTCACTCTGGTCTAATCAATTCCGCCTTGAATGCCTCGAGCTTGGCTCGAGCTACTTCGACTTGCTGCAGTGCGACAACCTCTCGCTTAGTGAATTCCTGGCTCACTATGTCATTGAGCGGTCCTTCCAGGCATTGTTTTGTAGTGATGACAACCTGTTCGAGTTCATCTATCTGGTTTTCAAGTTCAGCGAACAATTGGCATGCCTTTTCTTGGATTGGCTGAATTTGTTGGGAGACTTCCATCACATTACTTTGCAGCATATGTACTTGTTGTTGGGTTGTGTGTTGTTCTGAAAACCTCTTCATTCTTTCGACTGGGGTCAAAGTCTTTATCTATGCCTATAGCGTGTCTGCATGCTTCTTTGCTTCTTGGATTTGTGCCTCCAATGTCTACAATTCTAGATTCTCTACGATGGTTTCATAAGTCTAGGTGCTTCTAGCACTCAGCTACTTGCATTCCAAGGCAAAGGTTTTTAATCAACCAACTGTGCTTCAAGCAGTGACCTCTCTTAGATCTCTTATTTCTTGGGGGCTCTCGAGCACAGTGCGGAGCACCAAATCTATGATGCGTTGTTGGATTTGTTGGATTACTTCTTCTAGTTGGGTCACCTGCTATGGGAGACGGTCTTCCATCTTCACTTCTATGACTATCACAGAGTGAAGTGCTTTGTGAACCCTTTCCTATACTTCAAGTTGCTCTGCTAGTAACTGTTCCTTTTCTTCGTCCCACTTCTCTTTCAGGGAAAGATTTTCCCATTCTGCCTCACTCTATTGTTCTAGAAGTGCTTTCTATGCTTGCATCAAAGCCTAGGTGTCTTGTGCTGTGTCTTCTTGAGCTCATCGAAGGCGAGTTTTGACTTGATCAATGATCTGGTGTAATTGAGTGGACTCATCGCATGTTCCTGATGTTCCACTTATCAAGGGAGTTGTAGAAATTGCTCGGCTAGACTGGAGTGCCTACTACACTTCTTGGATCTCGCCCTTGATTCGGTTGAATATCCCCTCCTGCTTTGCTTCTTTCTTTTCTATGAGCTCTAGTGAAACATCATTCAGCACAAAAATTAAGAAGTCGAAGTCATCCGGGGTAAGGGTAGTTTTAAGCGTGGTCTGGGTGGCCCTAGCTTTCTTTTGGGAGGAGGGTTTTGGTGGTGTAATATTTCTTTTCATGGATGGATCCTCCTCCTCTCTAGGTGGAGTAACCTCACCTCTGTTTTTCTCAACTTCTGTGTCGCCTAGTTCATCACCATCACCTCCCTGCACAGGTGAGATCGAAGTAGTCTTCCTGGACATGCTAGGGACATATTCAACTTTTTCATCCTTCTAAGTCTTTCTTGGCCCAGGCATATTTGGCATAGCTTCAGGGATTTCCTCATCGGACATGTCTGCAGGGTCCACTGCAACAAGGAGGTCCACTGACCATTCCTTGATAATCTCCTCCAAGTCATCTTATGTCAGCTTGTAGTAGAATTGGAGCTATTGTTTATGCTCATCACCATGCACTATAATATAGGTGAAGTGGTGGTCCACGTTGAATTTCATAAAATTTCTAAACCTATGAAGTACGTTTGGGGTGATTCATGGTGTAGATTGAATTTCATTCTTTAGTTGGATGAAATAGGTGTGGAAGACAGCATTAGACTGCCACTGCTTGTTCATGTCACTGGAGTACCATAGCATACAGAACTTCATGGCTAGTGGTTTGAAAGGTTCGATCTCCAGAAAAGTGGTCCCTATGACAGTTCCCAAGCGATGAAAGTGATGAGTATGAGAAACCAACTAAAGTGGAACTCATACCCTTGGTCTTGCACTCCTCTACAATCCATCTCTAATTGGTTTACAATATATTGTTCCCAATTCATCTGTAGTCCCTCGATGCACTTCCCCACGAGGTCAACTATGAAGCCAGTGACCTATGTTGGTCTGTTCTTACGAACTAACTTGCCCACTATCAGCTGACAGGCAAGGCGCACTGCGCCACTCTAGATAGAGGATACCTTGTAGCCTCACGTACCCTTCTCTACATCGCCATAAGTTTTTTTTATCCATTGTGTTAGTGCTCAGTCTCAGGTCTTCCATGGGTAAAAGTTCTGTGGGTTAGGGCCTTGCATGCTAAGTCCTGTGATCCGATTAATTAGAGTCGGATCCATAGTGATGTGAAATTCCAACCATAAGTATCCACCATGGTAGCAAGACAACAACAACTTGATGCATGTGTTGACTTCCTAGTGTCTGCCGAAGTGAGGGATCTTCATTACGTTGAGCAGTGTGGACTACGCGAGGTTTTGGGTCCAAGACTGTGAGACAATCTTAGGATTTCTGCCTTTGGTCTTGGTCAAGTACTTATGCAGTGCTAACATGTTGTAGATTTTGCGATCTCCAAGGTTAAAATAATTAAATTTTATTGTTGCGAGCTTATCCTGGTCAGCACGTACTGCGTGCACCCCTTTCGGAAGATACGCGGTGATCAAGGTGTACTCAAAGTCTTTGGGTACACTATCACGGTTAATCTTTCCGCTCAAAGGTGGTATGTAAACCGGCAGAATGCGTGGGATCAGCTTGGCATTTGCAATATCGTCTCTGTGCTTTGTTCTTGTCTCGGTCGTGGTTCTGGAAGGTCCTTCTCCACAAGTAGTGGAGGGAGAAGCTTAGACTCCTCCTATTGATGATGCTTGCACACCTGCAGACATCCTTCTTTCTGACATGACTCTCTCAGTCATTAAGTCAATCAAAACTTCTTCAAGTACTTTCTCAACAACATTGAGCTCGTCCGACATACAAGCTTGGCTCAACTGGCTCATGTGTGAAAACAAATTCAGAGACTACAATGAAGAGTATGGGAACAAGGCAATGATCAGAGGGTGAAGTAATCTCAAGTTTCGGGCTCAAATTCTCATTTAGAAAAAGTATTTTCGATGCGTGGTGCGACGAACTAAGTAGGGAAACTTAGCAACGATCAACTTGCAAAGGATAAGAGGCTACATTAACTGATGTTTTGTCCATATGGCATGGTCTAATGGTCTAGTGGTGAGCCATAAAGGTGTTTTGACCTATTCAGAGTAGAAGTCGAACGGTTATATTGGCTTCCAACGACTATATTTCTATGCCATGGCGAAGTGCCATAGGTCATTGTTCTGATATCCCAGCGAAGCTCGGTTCTTGTGATTTTTCCTTCTGCAAAGTTTCCTCTAGAGTCTTCTGTAAATTTTCAATTTTGGCCCTCTTCTTACTTAGCTTCCTAGCCTTTTTCCCAGTAAGCTTTGTCTCAGTCATCCTTTTTCCATTCTGATTCTTATCTTCTCTTGACATAGTCACTTCACGTTGCTTAGGTTCTTTCTTCAAATCCAAGGGTAATACTCCTTCATCATATGGATTAGGTATTTCAGTCTTTTGCGATTCCCCTAATGCTCTTATAACTTCAATACCCAAGTCCCTGGTGTTCAATGGATTAGGTCTGTCCTCTTGTTCTTTCATCAAGTAGGAGATCCTTCCAGACATAAATTCCATGAGTTCTTGCTTCTTTTGTTCTAGAGCGTCCTTTTCTTCTATTCTCCGGATCTGGTCTTTTTCAGTCCATATCCTTCCTAACAAAGATAGAAATGGGGCATGGTCCTCAATAAATTTAATAACTTCGAATTCTTCCTCTGTCAAAGTTCCATGGGTACTCATAGCTATCTGGTTAATTCTGCCACATAGGGTTAAAATTTTTCCTTTAAACAATTTGATGGTTCCTAGTGAAGGGACTAGAGCAGGCCTTCCTAGAGTTTCCCAAGTGCTTTTTGTCATAATATTCATCGGTGTTCCCTCATCCAGAGCACAGTCAATGTCGAAGTATCCTATTCTTACTTCGATTTTATCCTTTTCTTTGAAGATCTCTGACAAACTGACATCCTTATGGTCATCTAGGGTTTCTTTTATTTTCAGTAACATGATCTCTGATTCTTTCTGGGGTTCTTCTATAATGTTATTCTCTTGATCTCCTTCAGAGTTTGCTTGTTTCATATTTAGCTTTTCAAGTCTAGCAATCATTCTAGGGAAATCCAATACTTCATGGTCCATAGCTTTACAACAGAGACAGCTAGGGTTTCTCTTAGGGCATTCCTTAGCAAGATGTCCTGGTCTTCTGCAATTGTAGCAAAGAGTTAATCCTCTCTTTCTCTTCAATGATCCCCAACTCTTTTTGTACTGTGTGCTAAGATCATAAGGGCTAGCCTGCAAAAATTTCTTTCTAGGGTCTTGCATCCATTGGTTAGTCCAAAAACTCTTTCTATGCATAGGTATAACATATATTTCACTATTCCTATCAGACCTATTCATATCAAACTTTCTTTTATCTAACAATGCTATAGTTTTTAAGCTGAGACAAAATTTATCAATCATACCTAAATCCATACGTTAGAAGTAAAAAATTTCACTTATTTTCTTCCATGGGGTTGTTATAACCCTAAATTGCACCACACATTCTTACCTGGCATCAGGCCAACTCATATCCCTTCTTTTCTAAAACACTTCTGAACAACTCTTTCAAAATCCTCTTGAATAAAGGCCCACGTGCCCTAACTCATTACTGCACGTGTGTACACGCTGGCTGACCCAAAACAGCCCGTGTGGACCGACAAAAGCATGAAAAAGGGAAAGTTTCCGACGGAACAAAAATCTATGGGTGAGTTAACTGAAACTCCCGGCCATGCCTGGTCGAGGGTTTGTCCAAATACCTAGCTCCTTCTAGCCTAGGGTATTTGGATGAACCCTCGGTCATGCATGGCCGAGAGTTTCAGTTAACTCACCCATAGCTTTTTGTTCCATCGGCAAATTTCCTTTTTTCATGCTTTTGTCAGTCCATGCGGGTTGTTTTGGGTCAGCCAGCGTGTACACGCGTGTAGTAATGAGTTAGGGCGCGTGGGCCTTTATTCAAGAGGATTTTCAAAGAGTTGTTCAGCAGTGTTTTGGAAAATAAGGGATATGAGTTGGCCTGATGCCAGGTAAGCACGTGTGGTGCAATTTAGGGTTATAATATGGGCACAAATCTTTCAGATCTAAAACTTGAACTATTCTTACCTTTACTAGAGGCTAGAGCTTACAAATCTTACCTCTTTTCTGTATAAATTTCTACTTTTACCTTTCTTAGAGCACAAAGTGTTCATATCTCACTTCTTTTCTTCAATATCAACCTCTTTTCTTGCAGATCTGACCTCTTTCCTTCAGATCTGACCTTTCTTTCTCAGCACAAAGCTTCATAGGTCAAGTAGAATACTGCACACTAGGGAAACAGATCTACACACAGAGATTATTTTGCACAAATTTTTTTCTTCTTTAGTTCCCAACAATCACAGTTTCAGGTCCCAACAACGGAACCATTTGTTGGCACAGGGGAAAACCCAGGGTTTAATGCTCAAGAGCACACCAACAAAACCCTAACTATCGGCCCTTTCGGCAACACCTACGAAGCAGATGAAGTCTCAATCAAGGTAGAGGCAGTGGTGGTTGCAGGACTCAGATGTTTGCAACCTTAGCTGGGACACAGATCTGTGATTATAGCACTTAGCAATTATCTAGCATGGTTTATCCATCAATATTCAACCCTTACAGCACTTCACAGATAGCACAAAGTATCGTAATGATTACTTAGATCTAAGATAATTTAACACTTAGCCACAACAAGATAGATCGGGTTCAGTAGATCAAGTGCTAAGCATCTTACATTTCAGATCTAGCATTCATTGCTATCTTAGAAGCACAAAGCATAACTAAATCTATTTAATTACATCAAGCACTTAGCCAAGAAGGATATAAACACATTAGGTCAAAGCACAGAGCACAATACACAAAGTTACCATGGTCCACCCCCACCTTGGGGCTACGTCCACAAGATCTTTTTCTTTATTATCTCAGTCAAGCAGTTACAGCACAGAGCTTTAACAATCCTTTCTTTTCACAGGACAGAAGATCTGCGCAACTCGCTAGATCCTTCTTCCTTGCACTTCATCACAAAACAACTTGCAAGCTTCTTACAATCATGCACAGAGCATTTAAAAGATACATCTGATCACACAGATCCAGTTCCTGGCACTAAGCCATCAACTATACATCAAATAGATGTACTACTCTCTACCTTCTTACATTGCCTAAGTATCTATTTATAGATTACAAAAATGGGCCTAAACGTGGGTGAACCCATGGGATGACATCCCTTTCCCGTTACATTAACCCAAAACCCTAAAGGGACCCAAAAATAAGTCTAGTTTCTCTAATTTTTGCTTCACGTTGCGCTCCATATTTGGCAAGCTGTAGAAGTCCCAAAAATGGTCAAATATGACCAGGTATTCTTCAAAACTTGGTCAAGGGCCAATAGTGTGTAACGATTATGATGCATCTGTGTGTTTAACCCCAACTGTTTAACCAACTCCTCTGAAATTAAGTTAGATGGAGATCCACTATCTATCAATGTGTCAACCTTAGTGTTCCTCATGATGACCCTTATGTGAAATAATTTACTTCTACAATCAAATCCTTCACCAATTTTACCTGTCATACCAACCAATGAGACTTTATATTCATCACCTGAATCTGATCTCAAGTTTGTTGGTCGTGTTGTTGCTACAAATGTTTACCTACCTTTCTTTTCCTTGAACCACTTTGACCTCTTCTCGGGATTCAATTTCCACCAACGGTCCTCATCATGCCCCTCTTTCTTGCAATGCTTGCAAGAGGTCTTATCTTCCTTTCTTGCCACTGAATTTTCCTTCTTGCCATTCCACTTTCTTTTGTCCTCTTTCCTTGAAGATGATTCCCCTGATACACCAACCCATGTTTTCCCTACTTCAATATATGTCGCTTGAACAGAAAACTCATCAATATTAGTATGTCCAAACATGAATACAGCATTTTGAATACGTGCAGGTAAACCTCCTATATACTTCATAAGAGTTTCTTGGGTATGTAAAGGAATATCTAACATCAATGCCATTTTACGAAATCCATCTGTGTATTCTTGCATTGTTTGTCCTTTTCTTAGTTTAAGAGATTGCCATTCAATTAAAGCTTTCTCTTTATAACCCAAAGGATATAATTTCTTTCTAAGTGTAGAAATAAAACTTTTCCATCATAGAAATACATTACCCACTTGTTGCGTGCCATTTTGCAACTTGCTTTGCCACTAGATGAGTGTTGTTCTTGCGAGTCTAAGCGATGCCAACTTGATCTGAGTTGCCCCATCTTTGATCTATTGCACACTGAAATAAACCTCCATCTATCCGACCATATTTTTAAGTCTCTCTACATTAATTTGACCATCATACATGGGTAATTCAAATTTAACATCAATTTTTAATAAAGGCATTTCATGTTTATGTTTATGGACATGTTTCTTTGGAGTGCTTTTAGAACTTGAACTTGGAGAAGAAGCAGAAGAAGGAGGTGAATATAGAGGTGAAGGAGGATCCTCTCCTTCTTCACTTTTTCCCTTTGAATATTCACCCAGATTCAGTCTGTTTTGTTCCAAGTAATCCTCATACAAAACCTTCATCATCTTTGACATGGCAAAGAAAGTTTTTCGAAACTCTTTCTCATTCTGAGTCCCTCTTCTGATGCCATATTCTCGCTTTGAGAAGCTCTCTTTCTCAATCCAATCAATGGATTATATTCAACAAGATTTCCTTCACCATGATGTATCTTTTACCTCATTAACATGCAAACTCAAATCCAAACATCAACTATCCCTGATACCACTTGATCCAAAAAGATCTTTTAAACAACAATGGTTGAGTTATTTAGCATGTGTTTAATTAACCATTTAGGAAGTTGAATGAAAGAGGAATAATTATAGAAGAAACATAACATCCATATAAACATATACAGATATGAAATACATCATGAGGATCATCAAACCACAAACACCAATGTGATAACGGAGTTCGACAATCTTGCCTACGTCTCTGAGCCTTTGTCTTAGTGGGTGAGGCTTTCTTATTTTTGTTCAAAAAATTTAAAAGTACATCACAGTAGTGCTAAAAGGATTAAAAACTGACTTGGTCTTCTTCTACCAGATCTATGGAACCTAACAAAATTGACGGCACTAAAAACGGATGACCGGACCTCCCAGAAATGGCCCACAAAGGTGCTCTCCTCAATAGCTTCCTTGCATACAAAATGGCTTTGGCTTGGAAAATATTTACCATAAACCTGCTATAAACCTCCTCTCTTGGCTTCAAAAGCCTCTGGTTTATATAGGCCTAAAGTTGATAACCATCTCCCAACTTCCCCCAAATATCTGGCCTCAAAAAGGGCCCAAGATCCCTAAAAAATGGATCAAATCCCCTCAATCAAGTTGAAAATCCATTTAAAAAATCATAATATAAAGTTAAAACCCACAAATATAAAAATTCAGGATGCAACCCCTTTTCCTCGGGATCCTGGTCCTATGGAGCACCTCCATGTGGCCTTGGGCTAGTGCATTGGTCCTAAGACCCCTCCGACCTCGGCCTTGGTCATATGTTGCAACGCCATGTGTCCAGGCCTCAAAATCCACCCAAAAATATTGTTAGTGCCCCTGGTTAAAACCCTGTTCGCGCATCCTTGGTCGACGGTCTAGCCTGACCGACCGAGCGCCAACCCATAACATAACCGCACTGCACAATGGAGAACCGGATCACATGGGGTGGTTACCGAAAACCGGAGGCTGGTCATTTGGAGCTACACCATTATCCACGCCAAAATAAAACTCCTGCAAGGTCATATGCACAAGTCACATGGAGTAGTCATCCAGGGAGCTGGGGCATATGTATTTAACCACGCCATAGTTTTAAACTGTAGGGTTCGGTCCTATTACAATGGTCGTATTACCGAGGGCTGGGGCTAGGCCCCAGCCCTTTTTTTCTCAAACATACCACTGGTTCAAACTTAAATACATATGGTTACATATACGATTAAGAAACATTGCGAGGGCGGGCTGGCTAGCCTGGCCCTGCCAAGTCATATGCTTGATCGGAGGTCACATCGTCGAACTAGATGGATGCCAAACAAAACTTTAGCCAACGAATGGGTGCCACGTGGCACCTTCCCACTCATCCAATATGATGCCAAGTTTCAATCACCCATTGGTCCAGTTGTCCACATCTACCACGTGTCTGCTCGAACTATACCCTGCCACGTGTCAGACATACCACATCATCGGTACAAATGTGCCATGTGTCACCCTTGCAGTGGTGACATGTGTCACTCCCTAATTGGTCCACATCATCAATCTGTACGCCCAGTCACCCTACCACGTGTCAATCCATACACCCAGTCACCCTGCCTCATCAGTTGTACAGTCATATGACCTGTACAGTCAGCTGCCATGTGGCACTGTACGGACTATACAATCATCATTTTTTTGTATGTTTGGCCAAATGAACAGACTGTGATATATGGAGCATACAACATCCATTTGATCCCATTCAATTTGCGTTGGGTTCGTATTAACGAGGCCTACGCACATGTCCATTTTGATAACTTTGATTTTTAGGCCTTCCTGAGCCCCATCAAGCTCCTGGATCCAATTCTGGATCAATAGGTGTCTTTGGTGTGCAAGTATAATGATCCATACGATAGAAAAATATTTTTCTATGAATTCCATTCACCTCACAATAATATAACAGCAGTACTATGGTAGCTTCTGAAAAAACTCATGGACTAATCTTAAATGCAGGGCACATACTTAGAAAATCAAAGCAACTCTCGTATCATCCTACTGCCCATACACCAAATTATTTATGTAATGCTTATTTACAAATGAAAAAGGGTGAAGATACAGTGAAATAAAAGGGAAGTTGAAA
The DNA here is from genome assembly GCA_032191745.1 of Picea mariana. Classification (NCBI taxonomy): domain Eukaryota; kingdom Viridiplantae; phylum Streptophyta; class Pinopsida; order Pinales; family Pinaceae; genus Picea; species Picea mariana. The sequence continues at coordinate 170,019 of JASDQU010100225.1, read as the reverse complement.
GCACCATTAATTGGTGTGGGAAGTATAAGTAAACCCATTGGGGCTGTGGAGGCTCGTTGGTAGTGGGAATATGCTTATATGATACCAAGACAAGTTGTTGGGGCTATGGATGATCACTAGCAGTGAAGAAATGTTGGTAATAGAGATACAATGAACACACTTATGTATATGTCTTCTTCTAACTAAAATATCAAGTCCCACAGTTGAGTCGAGGCTAATCAAAAGTACACTTCTAAGTTATTTTACCTCATTCATTGGCTCACTAAAAAGGATATGTTAGATGAATTTGACTGAAAGGAGATCATATATTTTGAGAATTCGGCATTAAAGTGGTACCCACAATTACGAAAATGCTTACTACAATACTATGAGTTTTATTTTATAGTTGGATTTGAATTTAAAACCTTAAATATCCAATGACAGAGATAATTGGTTCTCCCAATGTGTCATCAATTGTTGTGACCACAACAAGTTTCCCTTTTATTTTATTCTCTTATGAGGTAAAATAAATGGGGCCCCCATTAATTTTACGCCTAGATTCCTAACCTACTTGTAATCCTACCTTGCCTAGCCTTCCTTGACCTACCCAGATAGAAGTGTAAGAAATTGAAAAACATTAATCTTTGAGGAACCTCTTATGGACCTTACATCACTAAATATGGTATTAATGTCACTAACCTCATTCTGAAAAAGAGACCTTTGAGACACCCTCTATTGGAATCCTGCTTATGGTTGAATGATGTTTTGGTACTCCAATAATAACTTGATCAAATTCCAAATCGCCCATTGGATATCTGAAGTTGAGAAGGTGGCACCATCCTTCATGGTGACTCGCCTCCTTTCAAAGATAACCCAGTCAACCGAAATATCCTAAACAATCCTAGGATCTGTCCATAATGAGAAAGGATGCATGAAACAAATTATGGGAATAACTCAAATCTAGTCCCTCAAATCTTTAATCTGGAAAAAATGGAAATATCCCCACCATTGAGATGTTTGAACTTGGTGATTCAAAGTTTAGAATTTACAATACCTCAATATTCAATATGCTTCTCTCCACCTGACATATTCATCGTGTTCTACCCACAAAACATATTGTCAATTTCCCCTGGGTCTGGATGACTATTGGGTTACTTTCCTCTTAATAAATTTCATCAGATAAACCATATGAAAAGTAGATATGAGACTGACCTTTCCAACCACATAATTCTTTACTTCATCTATGAGCCTCCCGGTAATCTAATAGAAAAAGGGAGGGGAGATTTTTTGTTTTCCTAATTAGGAACCTTCATGTGTGGAAACAACTAAAGAAGGGATACATATGATTAACCCACATTATCTGCCTCTATGGGACAAGTCTGATACTCTCCTTGATAAGGTAAATGATCGCTATGTTGATACCACATGTCTCCTTTTGAGTGACCTCTCTAATCTCATTACATCTAATGATTATAGCACCCTACATTCAAGCAACGGGTCGAGAGAATGACATGAATATCTAAGTAGGTAGAACATGGAAATTTTTTTCTATGTTATTGGTATCATATAGATGTAGGGTCAGTCTATAAGAAATGAAATTCAAATAATTTGATTAATTAATATTTCTTCGGTTGAGTAGTAAGATAAATAGGGATTCTGATACATACGAAGGATTTATAAAATATGTTCTCACATTTTATTTTGTCTACGTAGGATAGGAAGAAAATCAGAATGATAGAACCCCAACTTACAAGTTAAGAATGAATAGCCACTAATAAGAGACAAGGGAACAAATGTCGTAGATGGAAGATCAGTAAGATCACCAGTAACAAGAGGACAACCACACAAATTTCAATGAACAAGTTTTCCTATGGGATCGAAGAACCATACGCATGGATAATGCAAACCATTTTTCATTAGTTCGTGGTTGTGGGGATGAGGTGGTTTATTATACATTATGAAACTTTCATACATGTATTAACCCAATCTACAAGTTGTAGATGCGATCTTTTATGATTGCGGGCAAAGAGCCTCATGGAAGTCAACTGATGACTTCAAGCACTGATCCTCCATGAACCCGAAACCTACAAACCATGTGAACCCAATGCCTATGAACTTTCCTCTATGGACCCCACCATAGCGAATCCAATTATTTTCGTTACTTATCTTCGTGGCTATACCTTCCAAGGATTTAATCACACCTGAACGCACATTCCAAACCTGCACCATAGATTGTATGCCCCAATGTACTACAAATACCTATCGAAATCGTGTCATGGGTAGTGTTGTAACCTAGCTCACCACAAGTCGATGAAGCCTTTTATATATGTAGGAAATGCCCATGGACAAACGCAGCCATTAAGAATGGTCATTTTCGGGCCAGGATTGCCAAGATGAACAGGGAAATTTTCAATAGTAAAGATCCACCAAGCAAATCATATCAACGATTGTTGCCCATTCGGGGGTACAGAATCACGCAGAGTTTAACTCCAAGAGTCATCTGAAGACCCAAAGTCCCAAATTAAATCTATACCATCCATCAGAGGGGACGCGTGGCAATAGATCATTCACTTCGGAGATTTTCCTCCAGGATATTTTTCATGTTTCACATTTGAAACACCCGAAGCCCGAAAGTCCGAAGTGAATCTAGACCATTGATCCAAAGTTGACGAGAACTGTCGATCCTTGCAGTAGGTAAATATCACCTGAATCATAGATCCTCATCAGATTGATGATCACGCTTCCTTGCAGGGATGTAAACTGCTTGAGCGTTAATTTTCCTAAGTGGTCCCGCAATTGGAACCATGGTATTTTTGGAAGGATATGTGGCAACTTGTGGTGGATTGCGGGACCAAAGGCAGTCTGGATCTAAACCACCCTCAATAGCTCCTGCAATCATGTCCTTGAATGACATCAAATCACCGTGTCACCTCCACGTCACCTCCCCTCAACCCACTCACTACTCTCGCTCCTCTCACCACCTCACACTTATCCTCTGTTAACCCCCATGCTGATCTCCATCGGCGGTGGCCCACCTCTCTAGATAAACGGTCCTTGTCAAATCTTGAACCCCCCCAACCATTCTACCTTTAACGGTGGGAGGGGGGTATGAGCAAGTATTTTTCCCATCGTGGGCCCTACCTAACATGGTGGCTCCTCAAGAACTCGGACCCCCCCCCTCCCCTCTCTAATCCACTTACCACCTAACCCCCGCCCTCCGAGTTACTCCCGAGTTGTTTTTCAATACGGCCCCCTCTCGCCTTTTGCCACCTATTCTCCACCCACTTCCCATCATATCTACTCCTCCTCTCCCTATGTGCCACCTATATCCTTCACTACACGTCGCCAACTCCATACTCTTGATACCTCCATCGTATTCACAGCTCCTCTCACTTTTACATCTGTCTTCACATGTCATCTACCCTCACGTCCATTCATCTCGTCTCCCAATTGATGCTCGCCTCCACGTCACCCCTCATTCCCAATGGGATGACAACCATTCTAGAAAATCTATTTCACAGGTACATATGGCATCTGACAGGGTCAATACAGAGTGTGCCTAGCTTCTGAAAGCTCAGGCATAGACAAAGAGTTAAGTTTCAGTCACAGGTCTATGTAGATTAGTTTCGGAAACACTTCAGCAAACTCTGCTCAGGTAGCTGGTTATCTCCAGTGGCCTCCAACATCTCGCAGACATGTCATCATTCAACACAGAGCTCTTCTCTGTCACTCTGAGGCCTATTTTCAGCCACTCAGTTTCTCCATCACATGCATCAGTTCTGTCACAGAGACAATAGTGTTTTATTTGATTAAGTCTAGCATTTTCCTAGATTAGATGCAAGAGTGGTCTTCTGTGTGTGATAAGAACCATTCTTTTTGATCAAGTCCAATTTCTTATTTAAGTTAATTATTTGATTTACGAACAATTCCCTAAATTTAGGACTCACTCCCCTAAGGACGAGAGCCTATGCAACTCTTTTAAATAGTTATTTTTTGGATATTGTAAAGGTCGTATTTTTATAACAATACAATAGATTGGTTTGACCCGTTTTATGCATGGATTAAATCTCTCTACCTAGTGAACATACTCTATATGACAGTGTTTCGTTCAACTATTCATGTGTTTTCATTCTTATCTTGAATACAGTTTTTTATTTGTGCAACGTACATTTCATTTCCTTTCAGCTATTGTATGACTTATTTTTACTGATATGCAACCTGTCAAACAACTAATGCTTTGGTGAAGATTTCTTTTCTGCAACCTATGGGAGTTATTGTGTTTTGATACATGTTCGATGTCTTGAAATGATATTTTAAGTATTGAACTTCTTGCAGCAGATTATTCATTAAGTAGCTTGTTGTTTCCCTCTGTTTTATATTATTTCACTAGTTTGTTATTAATTTTCCATCACCCAAGGAGGGCCCTCACCCATATCATTCTGCCAACCCAACCTTGCCTTTGTCTTGATATAATAACCCTCTGACCAACCAACAAAAGAGTTAAAATAAGCAATCATTCTAAACTGATAGGTGGCCTAGATTTTCCCTTTTGCAATTAGGTGTAGACCTTAGGACCAACATCTTCTGGCATCATTGCCGGGGAACAGAGTAACGAAATATCTTTCCCTAGGAGAACAACAATTTATCAGCTCTGATGTTTGATGGTGAACAAATATTATACACCAATAGACTGTCATCTTTCACCTGGCAACTTCAGTGAGTAAAATCTAAAGAAGAAATATCGACGCCCAGAAAGGGATTCAACAGATCCAAATATGAAAATAGCAAAGCCAAGAAGGCTGATTCTAACCCTGAGAATAACAAAGTAGGCTCTGAACTAGAAAGGAAACTAAGGAAATCCACTATAGCTCAGAGATACACTTCCCCCCTCAAGTGAAAAACTGCACACCAAGAGAATACTTCAAACCATCATCACAAGTAGTTTGAATTTGCTAGCCCTGAGAATCATAATTCCAAAGGAGCTCACACATATCCTACTCCTGATTCCACTTCATCATCTAGTCCTACATCCACTACTGTATCTCCCATAAATTTTCAGATTCTTATTGTTAAATCCATGGTAGTTAACAGGATGGATGTCATAATCGTTGCCAGATATGTACCCTTAGTGATACCTGTAGTTTTACATGCACTCCCAACCACATATTACATGAATTATCCACCAAGATATAATGGGGACGGTGAAATAACTGTTGAAGAACACATGGTATCCTTTTACAGTTTTGCGGACAACTTTAACATTGATTATTCAAATTTGTGGATGAGGTTGTTTGTACAAAGTCTGGATGGGGAGGTCAGAAAATGGTTTAGAAGTCTTCCTCCAGCCTCCATTACAGATATTGAGGCATTATATGAAGCTTTTATAAAGCAATGGGGAGATAGGAGAGATTATCTTTATTACATCACTGAATTTGGGGCTCTAAAGAGAAAAAATGCTGAATCTATTTCAGACTTCACCAAGAGATTCAATAAAATGTATGGTAGAATCCTAGATGAAATCAAACCAACTAAAGCCTCTGCCAAGATCACTTATTCTAATTCATTTGATACAAAAATCTCCCTCCTCCTGAAAGAGAGAATATCAATCACACTATTATCCGTGCAGGAAGCAGCCATTGAAGTTGAATCTAATATTTTGACATCAGACAGATTAAAGACTAGATTTGGAAAAAAGAAGAAAAAACAAAGAGACGATGCCCCTACCTCCTCTAACCCAGCTACATCTGATCCCAAACTTGAAGAGATGAATAAGACTTTGAATTATCTGAATTATGAGATAGCTAAGCTAAAATGGGAATCCAAATCGCCAAACAGAACCTTTCAAGGGGTTGGTAATAGAAATCAGAACCAATTCAAAAGGCCTAATGATGCTCCTCAAGTAATGCAGAGAGAAAGGAGAAATGTTGATGATCAAAGGGTAGTTCCCCCTTTCCAAAAAAATCAGATTGAGGAGATAGATGTAGACAATGATGTTGTGGATGATACTGTTATGCTTTTCAATGAGACAGATTATTATACCAGTCACTTAACATAGCAATAATATGAGGTAGCACAATTGTCAAATAAATTTTATGATCAGATAGGGGAAGAGGGATTTATTCAAGGTCAACCCAAGAAGAAATACAATTTGTGGATGAGAAATGGATTTTCCAAGGCCACCACCTTTGAACAAGGAAAACAAGCAGAAGCCCCTCCCAAGCCAAATCCAAATAAATGTATGCCATCTAAGACTCATCCATCTCCACTATCAAAACATCTTTCCCCTGAAACAAAGGAAGCTGATAAGCCACCAACCTCTTTCATCTTGGAACATGAGCTGAGAAAAATCAAGATTCATGTCCCTTTGATGGAATTGTTAAAAAAAGAACCTTTCAAGAAATCCATCATGAAAGTTTTGCAACCTACTCCTTCTAGTGTATCTTCCGATGTCATTAGTCTACAGGATGAAAACCCAGCCATTACAGTGGGTCCACACATTGAGGATGGCTTTGATGCTTCTCCTCCTTTCTATATATCTATGAATGTCCATGATAAGATCCTGCACAACTGTCTTATGGACTCAGGATCCTCTCATAATGTCATGCCCAAAGTTTTTATGGAAAAACTAGGTCTAGATATTACCAAGCCTTACCAAGACCTGTAATCCTTTGATTCCAAGAAAGTAAAATGTCTAGGATTGATAAAGGATATGGTGGTTTCTCTAGCACAATTACCCACGAAGAGTGTAGTGATGGACATTGTGGTGGCCGACATCCCCCCAAAGTTTGGCATGATATTATCCAGAACTTGGGCTAAGAAGGTTGGAGGATCATTGCAAATGGACCTCACATATGCCACCATTCATGTGTTTGGTGGTGAGAAGAGGAGGCTATACAGAGAGGTAAGGTTAGCCTACATAGTCAATGATCATGAGAACCCAAGAAATCACCCCATTTATGTTGTTGAGCTCAAGTATGATATATTAGAGAAACAGTCTTATGCACTATTCAAAGCACTCAAGGCCTTCAGGGTTTATGTGCTATAGTCTAACATAATGGCCTTTGTTCCTAGCAACAGTTTCAAAGAGATTATGGTCCAAACATACATCAAGGGAAAAAGAGGAAGATGGATTGTCAAATTGTTGGAGTATGACTTGCACATAAAGCCCACCAAGTTGATCAAGGGGAAAGGATTGGCCAAATTTCTATCAGAATCAAACTGCAAGAAGCTAGAATTGCATCAAACCTTCACCCAATTAGATGCACCCATCATACAACCTAGACAAGACAACTTACAAGTATTTGAAACCTACTCCTCTTTGCCTTGGTATAAAAACATCATCTATTTATGTAGCATTTCAAATGTCCCCCAGATGTTAAGAAGACGAAGGCCAGGTCTCTCAAATTGAAAGCTATCAAATTTTGCATCTCGAACCAGAACCTGTATTGGAGAGATCCAGTTGGTAGCCTGTTAAGATTCCTTGATGAAAATGAAGCTAAACAAGTCACAACAAATATGCATAGAGGAGCGCGTAGAAGACACCAGCACTAGAAGGCCACAATGCTCAAGATCCTAAGGGTAGGATATTACTGGCCCACCCTTTTATCTGATGTCTTTGCCACTGTTAGATCATACAATGAATGCCATATGTTTGCAGGGAAGTAGAAGTTACTATCACTACCCCTGAAACCTATCAATGCTAGTATTTCGTTTCAGAAATGGGGGTTAGACTTCATAGGAGAAATAAATCCACCCTTAGTGGACAACACAAGTGGATCCTCACTGCCACCGACTACTTCACCAAATGGATTGAGGTTGCCCCCACCAGGAATACCATTGACAAGGTAATCATGAATTTCTTGGAAACTAATATTTTTTCCATATTTGTTTGCCCCAGTAATCTTGTAACAGACAATGCCCAAGCATTCAAGTCCAAAGCCATGATTGACTTTTGTGGTAGTCACAACATTTCCTTGACACATTCCACACCCTATTACCCTCAAGTAAATGGCTTGGCAGAATCATCGAACAAGACTCTCATCGAGATCATTAAAAAGTTGTTGACTGAAAGTAAAAAATACTGGGACTCTAAACTCAAATATTCCTTATAGGCTGACAGGATTAGCACTAAGAAGGCTCTAGGAACCTCACCTTGGTATACGTTGTTTTTCCTACTCAGCTCGGTATACCAGTCCTTAAATTTTTGCAGGAGGATATTGAGGAGCCCAATGACATCCAACAGGGGATCTTCCAGATTATAGAAGTTCAGCAGAGAAGAGAGGCACTTGATCAAATAAAAAAGGCATACCATAGCAAGATCAAATCAGCCTTTGATAAAAAAAAACAAGAAGGAGATTTTTCAGGAAGGTAACCTAGTTTTGAGGTGGGATGCCAGAAGGGATGACAAGTCCAAGCATGGTAAATTCGACAACCTCTAGTTTTTCCCTTTTAAGGTGGTTGAGTTTCTGAACAACAACACATTCATCCTACACAATCTCGATGATACAGATATCCTTGGAGGCCCATTAAATGGGAGCTTCCTGAAACACTATTTTTTTTTAGAATGGGGGGAGGCCCCTCTTGTACCATAGACGCTCCTTTTTATTATTGATTTTGATTAGTTAGTTGTGTGAATACAGACTCCATAGCCGAATAAGGCACTGGGGTGCATTTTCATCTTTTAATTCAATAAAATGCATGGCTGGAGGAAAGTAATAGATATGCAGGGCTGACAAACAGAAACAAGGGTAAGTGATGAAAGGTAAGAGCAGTTATCTAATATCAAGGCACTGATCTATATTTCTTAGCACCTCACAGGGACGAGTTGTTCCCATTTGGAGCCAATGTTGTAACCTAGCTCACCACGAGTCGACCAAGCCTTTTATATATGCAAGAAACACCCATGGACAAACACAGCCATTCAGAATGGTCATTTTCGGACCAGGATTGCCGAAATGAATAGGGAAATTTTCAACAGCAATGATCCACCAAGTAAATCATATCAACAGTTGTTGCCCATTCGGGGGTGCAGAATCGCTCGAAGTTTAACACCAAGAGTCATTCGAAGACCCAAAGTCCCAAAGTAAATCTAGACCATCCATCAGAGGGGACGCGTGGCGACAGATCATTCACTTCAGAGATTTTCCTTCGGTAGATTTTTCATGTTTCACATTTGAAACACCCGAAACTTGAAAGTCCAAAGTGAATCTAGACCATTGATCCCAAGTCAACGAGAATCGTCGATCCTTGCAGTAGGTAAATATCACCTGAATCGCAGATCGTCATCAGATCGACGATCACGCTTCCTTCCAGGGATGTAAATTGCTAGAGTGTTAATTTTCCTAAGTGGTCCCGTAATTGGAACCATGGTATTTTTGGAAGGATATGTGGCATCTTGTGGTGGATTGCAGGCGCAAAGGCAGTCTGGATCCAAACCACCCTCAACAGCTCTCGTAATCACGTGCATGAATGAAATCAGATCACCGCGGCACCTCCACGTCACCTCCCCTCATCCCACTCACTACTCTTGCTCCTCTCACCACCTGACACTTTTCCTCTGTTAACCCCGATGCTGATCTCCATCGACGGTGGCTCACCTCTCCAGATCAATGATCCTTATCGCATCTTAGACCCCCCCAACCATTCTACCTTTAACGGTGGGGGGGGTTCGAGCAAGTAGTTTTCCCATCGCGGGCCCTACCTAACATGGCAACTCCTCAAGAAATCAGACCCCCCCCCCCC
>JASDQU010100225.1:141183-152504 GCA_032191745.1 Picea mariana | reverse complement strand
ATATATATATATATATATATATATATATATATAGTGTAGTACAAGAACTGGAAATTATCTACAACTTTGCAAATTTGTTTCAAGATATTTTGTTATTTAGGTACTAAACTAGCATCCTAACATGAACTTATGCATTGTATTTTAAAGGAAAGATAACCTACCATTGTTAGGAGAATGTGATGTTTTCTTAGTTATATGAATTTTCCATAAATAAAAAAGATTTGGATTGGATCATTTTATTATTTATCATCTATCTCACTATGGAGGAATCAACTTGCAGGGTCATTTTAGCGACTGGTCCAAATTTGGAAATTTGGGTCCAAAAAACAGTCAGAATATTTCAGAGCCATTTTGAGGAATCAAACAACCTTTTTTTTTGTTCAAACCTTATTATGAATGAATATTCTAAATTATACACGTCGATACCTTTAGAAGGGCGCATATCGTTCTTCAATTGGAGTTCATATGAGAAAGTTATGGCTCCTACAAGTTGACCTACCATATTGATCACCGTGGTGTGCATTGATGCCACGTCAGCCTCCATTACTTAGACATGTGGGGTTAGCCATGTAGTAGATTTTCTAAGATATTTCTAGAAGGTACAAAACCTTATCACAATTGAAGGTTAAGGAAGTCAAAAACCTATCCCTAGATAGCTATCAATCTATGTTAAATATCAGGCCACTAAGAGGAGAAGGGGTTCCATTCTTTTGCATTATATCTTGTTTCATAACGGAGAAAAACATCTAAGAGTGTTATTCTGTGAGCATAACAGAGGAGGAGAGATTTTGTAGCAGCCATATGAGCCACAATTCAAAGTCAACTCCACAGAGAGTTCCTCTTTCTTTATACTTACATCATTTCTATACCAGAGGAAAGAGAGCAGAGAAACCTCACCTTCTAGCTGGGTTTTCTCCCGTATTGAGTTTCCTAGGTAATTTTGTTTATTTGTGGATGGTGTGAATGTGTTTTATTGTTCTCTACTTTATGCATTTTATCTATTTTATCAGTAACTAAATATTATGGATATCTAAAGTAAATTAACCTTCATAGTAAAGATTTTAGTATTTTATTAGATATGTTGTGACGAACTATTTCAGTGGAATATCCACGGCAATTTACATATCATATTGGTATCAAAGAATATTTTTCTTTTGGGTATTTGTGGGAAGTTGTAGGATCCATGAATTGTCTTAAAGAAAAGTCACATAAAAACCTAGCCATGGCAGAATATTATGTTCATAATAACCCTCAAGATCCAGCAAAAGAGAGATTTGAGCAGTTAGAAGCACAAGTTGTCGACATCAGTTGCAATATGAACCTCTTAATGGTAGCTCTATCAATCAATCTTGGACTGTTCAGAGATGATGGAGGCTCTAACTTAGAGAACAGATTAGAGGGGAAATCGAAAGATCAGAAAGAAAAGGATTCACAGAAAGAATCTGAAAAAGAGTAGTCGAGTTCGAGTGTCGTGAACCATTCACAATACGTATTCAATATGGAAGAGAAAGTGGACATAAAGCCATATCAAGGTGATATTGATACATAAAAACTGAATCATTGGTTGCAACAACGAGAATTTTATAGATGGAGAGCATAATATTTCATTTGCTAGATTGAAGTTACAGGGCCATGCTTTAACCTAGTCCACACAGAAACACTTAGGTTGGAGGGTGATCCACCAGTAACTAGATGGGAGGAATTCAAAACCATCATCAAGTCTCAATTCTACTCTATCACATATGTATAGGACCAATGGATCTGGTGGCACTACATCAAGCAGAGGCATGGGTAGAATGTACAAGAGTACACCATTGAGTTCAGAAACATGGTCGTCATGTTCGGTATCTCTCCCAAGAACCCAAATGTACTCCTCAAGTATCTGGGGGGGGTTTACAAAGTCATCTATGAAAGAATGTGATGCTCTTCAAGCCAAGGACAATGGATGAGGCTTGTGTATAGGCACAATACCTAAAAAACATAGGCCAAAAGAAGGGGAAACCAAGTGGTTCAGAGTAGAAAGAGCATCAGGAAGCTTCCAAGGAGAGGAGGAAGAAGTTAAAGGGGGGGAATATAAGAAGACATCATCCATTGCACAACATAATAAATATCCTAGCAACCATTGCAATCATTGCAACATGATGGCTACACCAAGGAAAAATGTTGGAAACTACATCTAGAGCTGAACCTAAAGAACAACAAGAAGGAAGGAAAGAAAAAAAACCTTATATCCAAATATTCAAGAAATTAGGTTGAAATTAACTTGGATGTTGATGACAAGACTCTCTTCACATCTTTTCATAAGGAGATGAATTTGAGTATCCTTGATTTCCAGGAAGAGAAGGAGATGATCAAGATCTTCCACATCAAGATTAAGGCTAAGAAGACCAAGATAGATGCTCTTTGCGACTCTAGTTCACATGCTAATCTCATAGCAGAGGATCTGTTCAACAAGCTTAGATTGGAGGTTCATAATCATTCTATCCCCTATCCATTAGGTTGGGTAAATAAGGATGTAGAGTTAAAGGTAACAAAACAATGTAAGATTAAATTTCCTATAAGTGTTGATTTTACTGATGAAGTGGAATTGGATGTAGTACCCCTTGATGTATGTGGAGTAGTTTTTGGAATCCCTTACATGTATATGAGGGATGAAATATTCATGCAGAGAGCTAACAAATACCAACTAATCAAGGATGAGAAGTCCTACATCATCAATGTGCATAAAGGAAAGTCAAAGATCTCATTGGTAAGTGTCAATCAAGCCAAGAAGTTGATTAGTTATAGTAAGAAATATGTTTTAAGAGAAAATCAGTCTAATGATGAGTCAATGAGAGTCAAGGCATCCTTGGAGGGATGTACTAAAGAGAAGAAACAATAGTTGGAGGAGTTGCTACAAAAGTACAGAGGAGTGTTCCAAGAGCCTAAAGGGATACCACCCAAGAGGAAAGTGGAGCACAAAATACATGTTTTTCCATACTCCCCATTGTCGAATATTGGGTTGTATAGATAGTCCATTCTGGAAGAAAATGAAGTGAATAAACAATTGCAGCAGTTGTTGAAGCAGGGTGTAATTCAACCAAGTACCTCACCTTGTGGGTCACCCATCATAATTGTTCCCAAGAAGGATGGGACTTGGAGAATGTGTATCGATTATAGGGCATTGAACAAGATTACACTGAAGAATTAGTACCCCTTCCAAGGATCGATAATCTATTGGACCAGTTGCAACATGTCATGTACTTCACTAAGATGGATTTGAAATAAGGATATCACCAAGTACGATTCAAAGAAGAAGATACCTGGAAAACTGCCTTCAAGAAAAGGAAAGGTTTGTATGAGTGGTTGGTTATGCCACTCAGTTTATGCAATGAACTGACTATATTTACGAGACTAATGAATTATGTTTTATTCCCTTATCTAGATTCATTTTTTATTTTCTATTTGGATGATATATTGGTTTATAGTGCTACCTAGGAGGAACATATGTCACATCTTATTCAGGTGTTAGAGCCTCTGAAAAAGTACTAGTTGCTAGAAAATCTCAAGAAATGTGAGTTCACTCAGTAGTGTTTGATGTATTTTGGGTATGTGATCGGTGGAGGGGAGCTCAATATATATCCCACAAATATGGAGGCCATCATGAACTGGACAATTCCTACAAATTTCACTGAAGTTAGGATTTTTGTTGGGGCATCACAATACTTGTGGAAGTTCATAGCTTCAATTTCAGTGGTAGTTGCACCACTCCACACCATAAAAACCAGTGGTAAGAGTTTCCAATGGGAGAAGAATAAACATAAGGCCTTTGATGAGTTGAAAAGAAATATCACTCACACACTAGTGCTTGCACTGCCAAACTTGCAGAAGCCTTTCGAACTGGAGATAGATGCAAGTGGGTATGCCATGGGAGCAGTATTGATACAGGGAGGAAGGGTCATCTACTATCATTCCGAAGTATTTCATGGGGCAATTCTCAACTACCCTACCTATGACAAGGATCTCTATGCCATGGTACAAGCTTTAAAAACTTTGAAACACTATCTGATGGTAAATGAGACCATCATCCACATAGATAACCAACCACTACAGTATTTACAAGCCCATAGTAAGCTACAACGAACTAGACATTACAAGTGGATGGGATTTTTACAACAATTTCACTTGGTCATAAAGTATAAGAAGGGTAGAACAAATAAGTTGGAAGACATGCTTTCATGGCCACCCACATCTAATATTACAGCTTTGGAAATCTAATACACATGGAGCCTTTTAACCCTGATTCATACAAAGAGTCATACACAGAAGATGAGGACTTCAAGAAGGTGTTTCAGCAGCTACAAGGCCAAATTCATATAGAAGAAGGTGATGGAAATGTTGACTATCATTTCCAAAATGGTTAACTTTACAAAATCGACAAGATCTGTGTTCCTAAATGTGAACAATTGCATATTATCGGAGAGGCTCACACCTCCAAGGTTGTAGGACATTTTGGTGTTGGGAAGACAATTTCCAACTTACAAGGATATGTGTATTGGACCAGAATGCAAGAAGATGTAGCACAATATATTAGAGGATGTATACTTTTTTTTACCAGCAATCCCATCAACAAGAAGAAAGGTCTATACCATCCCTTACTTGTACCAACTCTACCTTGGGACTGCATTTCCATGGATGTTTTGGGAGGTTTACCAACAACCAGGAAGGGACATGACTATCTATTTGTGATAGTTGACAGGTTCAACAAAATGGGCATTCTCATTCCTTGTAAAAATACCATCACTGGACAAGAATAAACAAATAAGTTCTTTGAAAATGACCGAGTGCACTTTGGGATACCAAGGAGCATCATCTCAAATAGAGATACCATATTTCTCAGTGCATTTTGGACTATGTTGTGGGAGAAGACAGAAAATAAGTTGAATAGGTCTACAACATTCCATCCACAGACAGATGGGCAGAAAAAAGTAGTCAACGGGACTTTGGTGCATCTTTTTAGGGGTTACAATTAGAAGCATCTGAAGACCTAAGATGAAAATTTGATCTATATACAAGACTATTATGACAGAGCAGTCCACACTTCTTCTGGTAAATCCCCTTTTGAAACTTGCTTTGGATATTTTCCACCTTCGCCCTTAGATGTTGTATATGGACAACAAGGAGGAGTGAGGGAGGACCTCACATGAGATGCACTAAGGGTAGAAAAAAATGTTGAGAAGATCAGGAATATCCATTTGCAGGTACTTGAGACACTGAAGAAGTCACAGGAAAAGTACAAGGCTAGACATGACCAACACAGAATAGAGAAAACATTTAAAGTGGGAGATAGAGTATGGTTGCAGCTAAATAAGGAAATACTATAGGGTCCTAGTAAGAATATCAAGGCTCTATAGTATATTCCTTTTGAGGTATTATAAAAGGTGGGAGATAATTCATACAAACTCGGTCTACCCCCATACATGTGCATTTACTCAGTAGTGAATGTGGAGAATATCAAAATCTATGAGCCCTCCATGTTGGATCAAGAGGAGGAGCAGGTCCTACCTTCCATAAAGGATTTAGCATCAAATGATCAGGCATAGTTGGTAGAAGACACACTTTTGCAGAAGCATTCCATAACTACAAGACAGGGGCAACATGATCTTTGGCAGATTAGGTTGAAAGGACAACTTCCAGGAAAAGCAAAGTGGTACTCCAGGGAGAAGTTAGAGGAAACATTTCCTCACCTCATTTAGTAAATATTTTAGGGACAAAAATCCTCCCTAAATGGGGATTTATGATATATATTGGATCATTATATTATTTTTCATCTATCTCGCTACTTTTTGGGTGAAAAAAATTAGAGGAATCATCTTACAGGGCCATTTAAGCGGTTGGTCCAAATTTGGAAATTTGGGTCCAAAAAATAGACATAAATATTCCATAGCCATTTTGAGGCATCAATTGACCTTTTTTTTGGTCCAAAATTTAATATACATGAATATTCTAAATTCTACATGTCAATACCTTTCCAATGACGCATACTATTCGTCAATCGGAGTTCGTATGAGAAAGTTATGCCTACCGCAAGTTGACCTACCATATTGATCACCATGGTGCAAGTGGATGCCACGTCAACCTCCATTACTTAGACATGTGGGGCTATCACATAGTGTATTTTCTAAGAACATTCTATAAGGTCCAAAACCTTATCACAATTGAAGGTTGAGGAAGCCAAAAACCTATTCCTAGATGGCTATCGGGCTATGTTAAATATCAAGCCACTAAGAGGAGAAAGGGTTCCATTCTTTTACATTGTATATTTTTCCATAGTGGAGAAAAACATCCGAGAGTGGTATTTTGTGAGCATAATATAGGATGAGAGATTATGTCGAAACCATACATGCCACAGTTCAAAGGAAACTCCAGAGAGAGTGCCTCTTTCTTTGTACTTACATCAATTCTATACCAGAGAAAAGAGAGCAGAGTAGCCTCACCTTCTAGCTGGGTTTTCTCCCGTATTGGGTTTCCCATGTCATATCTTGTGTTAATTTTTGAATGGTGTGAACGTGTTTTATTGTTCTCTATTTTTTGTATTTTATCTATCTTATCAATAACTAAATATTCTAGAGATCTAAAGGAAATTAACCTTCATAGTAAAGATTTCAATATTTTAATAGATTTGTTGTGACAACTTGTTCCAATGGAATATCCACAATAGTTTACAGATCAAAAGGTTATATATTCTAAAAGCTAATTCGATTTCCTACATTTCAAATATTTTTACATCATATTCCAATAAGTTGTGCATATACCTTGATTGATTCCTCCTAGTCAATAGATTGTTGTTTTTTCTAGATTTTTGTTTCAACCAAAGCATCACAAGAGGGGAGAATTAGCTTGCACTAGCCCATAAGAAGTATTGAATATCATGTATATTAAGAAGAGTGCAGTGATTTTAGAGATATAACAAAAAATAATGTCAATGTCATATACCTATGTTAAAATTGGAATTAATTTCACACTAATACTACTAGTAATAAAAAAAGAAGTTAATCAGGGTGACAGGTGTGGGAGGGCTCATTCTTGACCCTAGGGGGAATATTGATATATGTTTCTCTTGGATTTTATGATACACCACCAATAATCACGCAAAAGAATATGCTCGCCTTAAAGGTGTCCAATTCGACAAAGAGAATCAAATCTAGGACATCATCATTATTGGTGACTCTCTGAACACCATAAGAAGTATGATTAAAGGAACTCTACCAAGGGACTCACATCTCTACAACATAATAAAAAAAAATAGATATATGTTAGTCGATATCCCCCAAGTTTCCTTATGTCACGTTATGAGGGAGAATAATCACTTGGCGGATTCTCAAGCCAATAGGTCCACCTTAATCCCAAAAGGGACTATTAGGATTAATGGGAGATTATCCCACTACCCAATACCATAATCAATGAAAGTTCATTCAAATTCAATGCATGTCATTCATGTGTCACACCCACACAGGAAATGATTCAACGTAATGAGATCCTCCTTTGTCGAACATAAAACATCAGTCAGGTCACATTCTCATAAAGCCAAAGTATAATTAACACATGAGCGAGGTGGGATATTACAACCGGAGTACAATTTAGTTATGCCACTTTCTCCTATATTTATGTGGACATCAACAGATGTGATAAATGTAGGGTCTTCTCCAGTATCCGGATTTTTAATCCACCTGAATGCCATCATGAGAATATGTATATTATCTAGAATGTGCGAGAATTCTCCCTACATGCATAGGCACATAGTTGAACCCCAGGGGAATCAAAGTTCCATCATCCAAGTGCATTGTATAAGTGTGGGTTCGATCTCTATTTGTTTTGAAGAGGAAGGTGGAAATTCATGGCGGACTCAGGGGTACACAGGAAGGCTTCATTCCTCCCTTGGGAAAAGGGAGGAAAACACTGAATATGGAGGATTGTAGCTGCAGTATCAAGAGTTGTTCATAAGGAATGGTGTAAGCAACATAATTGGGATTGTTTAGGTAATTGAAGCAGGAACTCGAGATGTTTGATGGGTTGGTCTTTCTCCAAGTATGAAGTTAGGTAGCAGGCGAAAGCATATTGGTACCAATTGTAATTCCTGGGCATATGAAATCCTTTGTGAAACTCTAATAGGGTGGTGCCTAATCTGTCCCTCTCTGCACAGGTTAACCTCCTACAAGGGTAAGTGTGGCCCAATAACTATTCTCTTAAGTTGGCCTTGTATTTTCAATCATCCTTCTCTGATCCCAATTCCTCGTAATTGATGACAACAATAGGCTCTAGAGGACCCCCTTGACACTTTGGGGCAGGAACTCCAACAACTTCAAATTTCTCACCAAAGTTTGTCTTCTCAGATATCTTATATCTTGGACATTCTCATCCCACACATGATGGTTATGCGTCAACAACATGATGATGTCTATGTTATATGGTCACGGGTGGAAAGCTTGTAGATGCATGTGGCACCAACTCCTTTGGACATTGTAGAAACTCCTTCCAACAATGGTTCCTCTTCAATGGTCAAACAACCTCCTCTTGACCTAAACATGCCTGCATAAGAAAACAAAATGGGAGAACCAGATCCTCCAGTCAATATCTTGTCGGGTAACTAATGTTTTTTAAGTGCATATGCATTATAGGTATCTTCTACAGAATCGCCTCTTGCAAATTTTCTAATGTATTGAATTTTAGTGAAGATCGGAGCAAAAATTGGTTAGATACACATGGAGTAGTGCTGCATTTGATTTACTGGACATGCCTTTGGGCTCTTTTGGACTCTTATGTACCCCTTCGACGTACTTCGGCTGCAAATTTTTTTAGCAATACAATATCCTCCAGTTTTTGTCAAAAAAAATAAAAATAAAACAAGAAGCTAAGTTTAGAGATCACCATTTTCTACTCAACTAAGGTAATCGATGAGATTGTGCATGTCAATCTCTAGACCTAAACATAGAACGCAATTTCTCAAGTTAACCCACCTATTGAGATCTTTCTTTGACCAATCCATTTCATTTTGTACACCAAAAACTAGAGACTAAAACCAAAATATTATATGCACTGAATATTCCATTGTGATTCAAATATTCCAAAATTTTCTTACCAAAGTAACTCCATACAAACATAAATTCATTTATAACAAAACAATCTACATAGAGAACATCACCCAACCCCTTCCTCAACTAATGCACACCCTTATGTGTCCATACAAATTTCAAGAAGACATGTCATTGGCTTTAGTTTAAGAGGAAGGTGAAACACAATACTAAAGAGGTAGCAAATGGCTCGAGGTACTTGAAACACAATTGTTCAAATTAAATTGTGCTAAAGTATCATCAATAATCATTTCCAAACTCAACTATGATCATGTAGTCTTCCATTCTCAACCATGGTCGACATAGGTAACATAATATTTTATTTTGTTGTGTATATTAAATTTATAAATATTGTTCAATCCAATTTTGGATAAATCTTATAATAAATTATTTTCTGATAATTTCCAAAAATAATAAATATGTTGAAGGACCAAAAAGAAATTAATAAATAATTTTTTAATGGCAAATAAAAAAATTATTACTTCACTACTCAATGTATCATCCAAATCATCAGCCAAACCAAAAAAAAAATGAACTATTAAATTACAAAGTGGGTGAACATTTATAAAAGGTCAGTGGCTATGCCACCAACTCGACCACTAGTGCACATAATACACTTTACCATCTAACACCCTTTACTTGTTGGAAGGTAGAGAGCGCGCAGGTTTTAGCAGGTCGATGGTAATAACTGTATCTTTTTCACATTACCTGCTAATAATGATTGAAAATTCTGTATTAGACATAATGGGCCTGGAAACTTGAGTAATCAGGAATTTTAGTAGGAATTATTCTCGAAAAATATATTGAAAAGTATATAATGATATTAACCAATTATTGTTCGGTGTCGTGTGACATGAACCGCCTCATCAGAGAGCGCGGGTCCTAACCATATGTTTGCTAGGGGTAGTTGAGAGTGCTCAATCATCACTATCATAATGGCTGGCAGTGCCACGTGGCACGCCAATGCCCATTCAACCGGTATTTAGTGTTCCACACGTTGTTGTCGGATGTGACACTTTGTTAGTTCGATGTCGACAAAAACCTAATACACGCGTAAGCACATGATGAACCAGTCAATCTCGCACTACTCGTGGCCATCCCCACACCAAACTTTTTACCGTGACGTCGCTTAAATACCGCATGAATGCAGGAGAGCTCTGCAGAGGTCCCCAAGATCTCTGATGGATCTCTGCTTCTGCTTCCCTGTGCTTTAACATAGGTTGATTTAGTTTGCTGTGCTTTGTGAGGTGGAATCAAGGAAGACTGGGGCAATAAATCCAATTAAAACCAAACACCTGCCTTGACGCCACTAAGAGAGTTTATGGCGTTGAGATATATATCGATTCCTTTCCGGCCAGAGAGGAGGAAGCCTCCCTTGGATGTGAAGAATGAGGGTATCGGCGCCTTCCGTAGAACTCTGTGCGTCTCCGGGCCGTTGGGCGGCGGCCAAACAAAGGGAGCCGCCCGCCGCTCGGTGAAGTCGAAGCCGGTAAAGAGCCCTCTAACACCGGTTGAAGATCTTGGGTGCGATGTAGGGAAGTCTGAGAGGGCGGTGTTAGATCAGCTTGAACGAATTTATAGACAGGGGATGTTGAATTCTAATGCTCGTAATCACCATGTGTTGCTCCCCATGGAGCCACGCAGGGCGGGGCCGTGGTTCGAGGGGAAGCCGGTGAGAGTGGCCTACCAAGGCGTGCGCGGCTCCTATTGCCAAGAAGCTGCGGTTCGAGCCTTCCAGAGGTGTGACGCCCTTCCCTGCGAAAGCGGAATGGAGTCCGCCTTCGAGGCGCTGGAGTCCGACGCCGCCGACCGGGCAGTCCTGCCGGTTGAGAACTCGTTGGATGGAGTGATCGAGAGGAACTACGATTTGATGTTACGCCATCCAGACCTCCATGTCGTGGGCGAGCTACTGTTGCCCATAAATCATTGCCTGCTGGCAGTGAGAGGGGCGGCCAAGAGGCGTACTTTGAAGACAGTGGTCAGCCATCCGCAGGCGCTCGATCATTGCCAGAGGCGCCTTGCGGCTCTTGGCTTGGAAGTGGAGGTAGTGGACAACGCTGCCAGTGCGGCTCGTTTCGTAGCGGAAAACCGCATAGACGACACGGCCATTATCGGCAGCGAGATTGCCGGGCAGGAATACGGTCTTCAAGTGGTCGAAGAAGAGATACAGGACGACTCGTCCAATACCACTAGATTTTTCATTCTCAGCAA
>JASDQU010100225.1:121375-133751 GCA_032191745.1 Picea mariana | reverse complement strand
AGAATTTTTACTTATGTATATATATTTTTCATTTCGCTTTGTTATTCTAATTTTCTTTTTCTTTCGTGAATTTTCGACACCTTTCTAATAGCCTCGATAACCTTCGTATTTGTCTTTTATAGGATTCCATCTGCAAACAAAACAAGCAGGAGAAGTAAACAGAAAGTTGGGTGTCAAAAATAAATTGTCTTAAACAGGTGATACCAAAGATTTTTTATATTTTGCAAAGAAAATGAAACGGTAAGGTAAAGATGAGATTTCCTAAAAGACTTGTTCTAAAGGGCTATCAAAGAAAACTAAGATAACCTCATTCAGACAACAACATCGTCTGAACTAATAAATAACAAAATATTTCCATGTTTAATTGTTTACAAAACAATAAGACAAAACAAACAAGTCACTCAAATTAAAGCAGTCAGTCAAAGTAAAGCGCCCCCGAAAAAGATTTTCAAGAGTCTGTTTTGATTTTTTGACCTCTGTTTTTCAGTCCATAAATCTCTATCTGTCACCCTTTTTTGTTTTTGGGTTTACCCTTTAAAAAGTCAGCATCTTTCCATTTTTACATACGTAGGGAGAAGAGATTATGTTCCAACCTCGAGAGCTTCAAAGCAGATTGTGGAAAGAAAGCGGGTCTTCACAACTCCTCGGTCCCTTGCTAAACAAAGTGACGCTTAAAGTGATCCTGACTTTCCTAGGTTTTTCAACAGTTTCGAAGGATTGAGGCTTGCTCAAATAGAATACCCCAAAAAAGTTATTTTTCCCTTTCTCCCTGTGAAAGAAGGTGTTGTGAAAGTTAAGGGAAGGTTGGTACCGAGTAATAAAAGTAAGTTGACAGACCTATAATGAAAAATATTACACAGATATCAGCCCTGATACAAACTGATTGCCCCCATCTTCGTGCTCTAAAAAAACAAATTATAAGATAGGTGGTGAAAGGAAATTCAAAAATGACATCCCCCATCTAGTCCAAGAGACGATGAAAGGAAATTCGGAAATGATTGCCCTCATCTCAACATTTAAATGCACAAATATATTCCGAAGTGGTGAAAGCAAATTCAGTAAAAGGGGCCAGATAACTTCACTGGGGTATTGAATAGGCTCGCTGGCAATGAAGAAATATCTGAGATATATGTAAGGCTATTATACATGAATATCACTCTACTCTGGTAACCAATTCTTTGTAAAACCTGATCTACATCCCATGTTCCGACAGGGCTTCCTGATTAAAAACATATAATCTTCTTCTTTTGATGCAAGCCGATAGCCACAAGATCTGTTGGGTCTCCTAGAACTATTTTGATTGTCTTAAGGTAGACCTGAATTTAGTAACGGGAAGGAGAAAGTCGTGAAAGGGACTACATCTAAGTTTAAAAAGTATCTAAGTTTTGAAAAGATTTTCAAAGGTAAAAAACGAAGTCCCTTTCCCCTTCGGTATCCTGTTCTCGGGAACTTTTTCATTGGATTAAAGCCATTGACTCCATTTACCCAATATCAGCACGTGGTCTACTGTTCTTCTCGTCTTACAGGAAAACAGGATCCCTAGTTGGAGCCTATGTTGGAGCCGCCTTTGTTTTTTAGCCTGTTTTGAATTTCATATCTTAATGCTCGAAATCGAAAGATGGTTTTCATATTTCCCTTCATTTGTTCCAAAATCTATGAAGTCTCATCACGCGAGCGACGACGGTTATCATACTCTCAAGGCAAGTTCTACTTTTCTTTCAAATGATTTTCCCCTTTTTTTACCTCGGGATTTCGTATCTTGGATGTTATAGATCACATAGTTCACAAGTCCCGAAGAGCAAAACAGTGAAATCACTTTAAATTTTTACCCAGGTTAGTAGCGAGAGTAAAATTTTTCTAAAATACGGTTAAGCATTATCGGGGTTTCACGTCTCGGCGTTTACTAACTCCAAAAGTCTTATTGTCGTAACCCCGATAGCCTAAACCACGAGATTCTTGTTTTAGGAACTCGCATTAAGGTTAAAGGTAAAAATCTTAGCCGCGGTTAAGCTCTGTCGGGAATTCGAAACTCGGCGTATTTTCCTTTAAAAGCTACACTTTGAAAGCCCTGAGTCGCGAAGTCACAATAAAGATAGAAACATAATTAATTAAACACTTAATCTGGTTTTATCCCTCATTTCAATCAAATCATATCATCACGATCTCGCGATTTCGCAACTCGGCATACCAACTTCCCGGAAGCTATACCTTTGAAGCTCCGAGTCGCGAAGTTGCGATATAAATAATCATGTAATTAATTAAGCGCCTAATCATAGTTACGCTTTTTATTAACCAAATATAATCATCGCAATCTCAGGTCTTAGAGGTTCAAAGGGTTAAAGAAAAAGATCCCGATGTAGCGAGTACCGAAAGATTAATTAACATTGATAAAACCTTATTAATTGAGCTAAGCCAGTATTTCTCGTGATTTGATGCATGCACAATCTACGAGGCAATCTTAATTTTTCCTTCCACCAACTGACATTTCGAACTGCCAAAATTTATGGCATTAATTAGAAACAAGGCGAATCAATAAGTAAGGATTGGGTTTTTATTGCTAAATTTATATTTAAGCATGATTTGACCGTTTTGTTCTTGAAAAGTACTGAGTTTTAAATGGTTGGATGTATAGATCTGTTATTTGTTATCACAAATTCATTTCTATATTACACAGAGCAAACTTTTCTCAACAAACTAATTTTTGTATGTATACATAATTTTATCGCAGAAGAGCTAAAGCAAGATCCCCTGCCATGGCCCCGCGAAAAACATCTAAAGCCAACGTTGAGGTTTCGGGACAAGGTTCAGACAACGTCGTTGATACTTCACCTAGAAGTGTCGACTCTGTCAAGACCAGGTCGTTTGTTTCTAAGGTTCTACAGTCTGAATTGGTAGATTATTCTGATGATTCCAGTGACAATGAAAACGACGACCTGACCACCAAATATAAGATCGTCGTCCAATCTGGAATGCATAAAGTAGCGGCCAGGCCATGACTACTCCCTTACTATGATATGGTCCAGTGGGCATTAGACCATGTGGACATACCAACCAGAACCATCATCAATGAGCAGAAGGTCATTATTGGTACTTTCAGACCCAAACAACTACAGGCTATGTACGAGTTGCCAACCATGTCAGACCTTATATACGATGTCAAATTCTTGGAGAACTTCAAACAGAAGGAATGTGTGCAATATGACAAGACTATGTACAGTTTAATCAAAGATTGGGTTTCACACCCTGCGAAGTTCAGGGCAGACAGTAATGGTATATATTCAATATCTTCCTTGGAACCACAATTCAAATATGTAGCTATGATGACCTGCAGATTATACGGGAGAGAGGACACCACACATTTTTTCCTTCACTGGGTGCCTCTAATACATTCAGTTGCCGAAGGCTATTCCTTTGACTAGGATAAAATGTTGTTTGATAGCTTGACCAGTCGAGTTACAGAGTATCGAGCGCAGAGGGATGACAGAAAGATTGCTTCATTCTTTATGTCTGTGTACATTATGGACGTCGTGTGTTTTCTGATGCCCTTTCCCTTAATGAGCTAGAGCTGGACTCCATCAGAGGCCGAGCCCATCCATGTCTACCATTCAAAACTGTGGGAAAACAAAGCGGTAGATTTTGTGTATGAAATCTTTATCTGGGTAATGGTACCACTGCATGTCACTATTTTTGGCCACCCGCCACCTAGGATCTCTGACAGTATAGTGATGAATTTGAGCAGCATAGCCGACTGGTATGTAGAAGCATAATTCTCATATCTCAGGGTTTTCGAGGCTTCTATTCCCTTGCATGCTTTACCATTATTCATACCCGATAAGCTTGCTTGTCGTGAGGTTGCTAGGAAAACTTTAATCAGTGGTATAAGCAAGGAGCTTAAGGGATATTCAAAGAAGGTATGGCCACCTTTTCCTATTCATTTAAATTCTTATTCTTTGTTAGATTTCAGGCATGCTAAAGCTAAGGCAACAGCCCTGGAAGACCTAAAATTGGTTCATGTTGAATTCAAGAAACATGATCCACAAAGGGTCGTAAGTAATCACTTGGCCAATTGCAATCTTAAGAGGTTTGAACATGAAAATTCACCGTCGGATGACATTTTCCGAGGTGCAAGATCTTATGCTGAGGTTTTGGCTCAGATACAAGCCCTGGCACTTGAAGAGAGGGCCAATGTTCTGAAATTCCAAGAACATCGACGCAGTTGTCTTCCCTCAGTATTGTGGGGTGAGAATCCAAGTACAACAAAGATGCAACGAAAAGAAGCCGAAGGCTCCAAAGATACAACACCCATCCAAGAAAAACACCAGGACGGGAGAGAGCAAACTAGGAGTCCAAAACCATAATTAAAGACTCCCAATCTGCCGAAAAAATAGACTCTAGTTACTACTCCAAGACAGCCAACTAAGAAAATCGGAGATCCCATCGCCTCCATTACTCCTTTGCAGTCAAATCAGGGAAACATAGACGTAGGGTGGATTTTAAATGAAGAATTGAGACCTATAAGGATGAAAGAGCTCCCTCCAAATGAGTTCTTTTTCGATAAGAAGAGAAAGGTTGTGGTAAAAAGAGAATTCTATCAGGAAGAGGGATCAATAGCCAAGAAGTTCAAGGTGTTGACCGATGGAAAAGACAAGAAGAAAGAAGAGTTTGCTTCAGAAATAGTCGGGACATTAGGGGCATATGCTACAACAAACCAATTTTGAGTCGGGGTTTTGAAAAATTAGCTGAAGCGAAAAAATCGCCTCATCAAAACCTTAGAAGCTAAACTAGCCATAGCAGAGGAGGCTGCCAAGGACCAGGAAAGCACAGGAATAGAACAAACAAAACTGGCTGGTAAAAAGGAGATAGAGCTGCTCAAAACTAAGCTTGAACACACAGAGCTGGTAGCTCAGACCAGTCAGATACAAGTGGGCCAGCAAAAAGACTTGATTGAGAAGCTACAGGCTAGAGTGGAAATCATCGAAAGTAAAGTTATAAATATCGGGGTATTTTAGTTCCAGGCTTTGGAGATTTGGAGCAGAGTTTCTGCGGCCCAGGGAAGTTTACTTGCTAAGGTGGAGACTATTCGGAACAATTTCCTGCTTGTCAATCAAGTATTAGAAAACCTATCTGTCAAAGAGAGAGAAGCTGGAGCAGCTCGGCTCGTATTTCAAGAGGTTGTAATAGCTTCAAACAACATGGAATCGGGAAGTACCCCCAGGCTTTCCATTTCGGAGCAGACCAGAGGAAATATATTATTGAAATAATGGGAGCACAGTATAACAAAAGGTAAACTGCAAGCCAAGAAGGTAATGAAATCCTTTGATGAGGCTTTTGGTTCTATAGATGGTAATTTGTTAGGTATTGATAGCAAGGGCAATGCTGAGACATTGAGTCAAATGAATATAGTGAAACTCTTGCTTGATATAAGCGAGAAAGAAAAGATAGATTCGGCTGAACTCTCACAACTAACTCTAGCAGACATAATCCAAATAGATAAATGGATGATTAAACCAAGTGCGTGATTATGCGCTATCGACACCCTAGACTGACAAATGGAAGAAAGGTTGCCACAATTAGTCAAAGATTGTTACATTTTCGAGGCCAATTGTCAAGCAGAACCCTCTAGGTTGATATCTCAACTAGTGGAGAAATGTGTCACTTATATTGAGCATGTGAAAGGGAAAGCTTTTGGCACCAAATAAAGACAGATATGAAGAAATGGAACGATTGTTCTCCTTCTTATCGTAACTAAAAATATTGTAGCGATTGAGATTCCATCTTATGTAAAACTGTATAAATATACAATAGAAAGAAAGAAAGGTGGCTGGACCTTTTTGTGTCGATTGTAATAGAGGTTTTCTATCTTGAGAGTTAATATAAAGAAAATCTAAATATTCTCAATTCCATCATGACTATGTTATGAGTTTGTTTCCTTGTATCTCATATTTCATTTCATTTCATATTTGTATCTGATGAATGCTTCGCTATAATTTAGTACAACCTCTACTATAGTGAATGAATTCTGGTTTTCTATATTGTTTACTATTTTTCCTCTATACCAGCTATTAACAGGTATAAGACAAGTCAACAGTTTAGAATTCTATATATATATTTTTTTCTTCATCGGGTTATTTTTTTACCTTTTTCTTCTTTTGTTTATAAGTGAGATTCTCCCTTGATAGGAGCCTTACATGATAGACAACTTAATGTTTTCTCCCACCTCATACATATTTATTAAAATATAACTCAGTTACGGGAAAGGGCCTTTGGTTTGCACCTTATTTTTACTCATGGAACTGTAAACTCTCCTTTATACGACCAAAATTGAGACAGCACCTAAATTTCCCCCAAGATTTTCTTATCTTTCTATTCCTCTATGACTGTCCCTATAACAAGACAACCTAATATCGAATCCGGACTATCAGATCAAACACATATTGCCTTAAATATTTTTGATACTATTCTTAAAACAACCACTACCTGAGTTGAACTTGAACGTTCACGGGCAGCGATTGAAAGGGATATAAACATCCAGGAACAGTTGGAAGCTAGACAATGCCAACTCAGAAATCATCCCTAGCCTCCCTTATCGAAGGTTGACGTTTCTTCCTTCTCTAGCCCTTGCTCACTTTCGGATTCCTAGACACTGTACTTCTAAGCCTTAAGTACAGACTCTGGAACAACATCTTTTTGGCGTCGTTGCCAAGGACCGAAGCTATGAAATCTTTTTCCCTGGGAAAACGACATTTTTTTTTTTCGTTAAAAGTGCCACCCTTTGATAGTGAGCAAAGAGTGCACACCTTTTAAAGGCTTTCCAATCTTTCACTTGGTGACTCCACGATTAATAAGCTAGCATCCGAACGAAGGAATACTAGGCAAAACCCAGATGGTAAACAGACCACACCCGTCACCGATCCTGAGAAGATTTTAAAGGCGAGAGGCTCTCTTAAGCCGACCCCTGCAGTCTATCAACCTAAATACCCACAACTGAAGACCAAGAGTTTTTCTGAACCTTCAACTTCATGCGGCCCTCTTTTCAACACTAAAGATCTAGCATCAAACTGCTCTGAAGTTAGAAGCGAAACCCATCCGATAACCTCTGTAGTACACAAAGGAAAAAGTCTTGTAGAAAATTCATCTGCTGTTGATATATCGTCGACCCTTCAGTTAAATTTCATGACTTCACCCAGTCTCGAAGAATATTTCACACATCCAGTTTCCACACCCATTGGTTCCCCTGACTACATCTCTTGCAAGTCCGAAGAGCCAAGCCCTCACATCCCTTACCAATCACCCTCAGATTTTTCACCCCGCGAAGAAAGTAAAGATTCACTTTTAATCTTCCAGAACCCCCTTTACAACTTTCCACTAATAATGATGGCAACCACCAGAGGAGGAGGTGGAGGGGTTGTCGGAGGAGGAGGTGGAGGTGCTCCTGGGGGAGGAGCTGGAGGCCAAGGGCCTACCCCCCCTCCCAGAGTGTTTGCTAAAGTGGCATCAAGATACGCTCCCTTGGTATTTCCTGTTCCTCTGCACGACCTTCTCGAAAATTATATAAAAAAATTGCCAAAATTCACTGGGGAAGGAGATCTGATCATGGCCGAACACATAAATTTCCTTGATCAAATCGTAGACATCCTAGGTCTCGACCATGAAGATCTATCTTGTCCTATGATGCCTTGGAAAATGCTTTCCTTAGACAATGGGGCGAAAGAAAGGAACACCTATATTATTTAACCGAATTTGGGTCTTTAAGAAAAATGAATTCAGAAACAGTTATGGAGTTTATTCAAAGATTCAATACGTTATATAACAAAATCCCAGCCGAGTTTAAACCGTCCCAACCCGTAGCCAAAGTAACTTTTAGGGGGCTTTCGAACTAGATTTTGCACTTCTTTTACGGGAAATAAGGGGAGCTACTCTAAACCGAATGCAAGATGACACTATAGAAATTGAGTCAAACATGATGGCTTCTAGTAAGTTAAAAGCTAAAGTAGAAAAAGGAAATCGAGAAACTAGACGCTTTAGAGAACACGCAGGGCTGTTAGGGTCTAATAGATACACAAATGACAAAGTAGATGATATGGCCAGGGTAATCAAGGAACTGTCTAATAAGATATCCAGAATGGAGCTAGAACAGGCCAAAACCGATTCTTTTGCTAAAAAGGATTTCAATAGGAATCCCAACCCCCCAAACCAGCAAAGATAGATAAAAAATGAAGATCAAAAAATACAAACTCCCCTAAAGAACGAAAATTTTATAGGAGTGAATGATCTCCAAGATTTCAGAGATTCAGATGCTGATGTCACGAACTTCGGTGATGACTGCACACAACCGTATCTAACAAGAGAAGATTATGAAAAGTCTCTAAACACTCAACAATCTTCGGTTAAGGGTGAAGAAAGAGATCATATTGACCTTTGTAGCTCTCAAGAAGAAACCGAAATGATAATGGCCAAGGTCCAACCTAAGTATAACTTGAGATCTAAGAGTAAGCCCATTTCAACTACTCAACCTAAGAAAATTCTCCCAAGAGGTCAAACTTATGAGCCTACTCCAGAAGAAACCCTATTACCTAACAGCAAAGCGAAAGTAGTAAACACACAAGAACCCAAAGTGGGAAAAGTTGAGACCCAAACACAAGGAACTGAAACATCTAATACAATTACACCTTCAACCAAGATCATGAGTAATAAAGTAGTCCAAACAAATAAGTTGGAAAGGAAGGATTTGGAAGTCCCAACTAGAGAAATAGACAAGGTGAGCGGAGTTTTCAGTTTCGAAAATGAGATTAATAAAATTAAGATACCAATTCCTCTGTTAGAGTTAGCAAAAAACCCAGTTTATCAAAAGCAAATTACCAAAGTGATAGGTGTCTCAGAGCTAGAAAGCCAATCTGACGTTTTAAACCTAGAAGATGATAAACCCAACATCACTTTTGGTCCACATTTTGAAGGGGCCAAAGACATTGTTTCTCCCTTTTATATCACCTTAAATGTATACGATCAACTGCTACATAATTGCATGCTAGACTCTGGAGCCTCCCATAATGTGATGGCTAAAATTATTATGGACAAATTGGGTCTCCAGATCACCAGACCTCACGGAGATATTTACTCTTCTGACTCAAGAAGTGTTAAGTGTATGGGAATGATAAAGGATTTAGTAGTCGCCCTGACACAGGTCCCAGTTAAGAGTATCTTGATGGATGTGGTTATTGTTGATATTCCCCCCAAGTATGGCTTACTGTTGTCTAGGTCATGGGGAGCCAAGCTGGGGGGTTCTCTTCAACTGGATATGATGTTCGCCACAATTCTTGTGTTTGGTGGGAAATTTAATGGGTTGTACAGCGAGATGAGGTTAGCATATACAGTAAGAGACCCTCAAAATCCAAACAATTTCCCTATTTACATTGCAGATCAAGATTTAGGAAATTGTATCTTATCTTTTGACGACGGTTTAGATGGTTGCACAGAGGAAAATGATATAGAGAATGAAGAGTCAGGTTACATGACCGAGGATATGTGTAGCACCGGTATCTGGAAAATGTTTTTTTACAGTGCCTTGTCTTGCGAAGGGGCTGGTGCAGGAGTGCTTTATGTGGCTCCTGAATAAAAGTTTGTTGTTCCTTTTTCTTACAGGCTGCAATGGGATATATATTATACTAACAATGTATGTGAATATGAAGCCTTGGTCTTAGGATTAGAGGCTACCAGGAAGCTAAAAATAAATAACCTAGAGGTATACGGAGATGCGGAGTTAATAGTCAAACAAATAAATCGACAGCACCAAGCCAAGCATCCCAGATTAAGATCATACAGGAATTGTGCCTGGGATCTGATGGAAAAATTTTTCTTGTCTGTAAATGTCCACTTCATCCCACGCACAAAAAACTTACATGTCGATGCATTAGCTAAAGAATCTTCAACTTTCACTCCTCCTACAACCTTTAAATTGAAGTATCACATAGAAATAAGACACAGACCATCTATACCAGATAATATCCAGCACTGGTAGGTTTTTGAGGATGATGAACAAATTAAGAAGTTTCTTGAAGCAATAGGTGAATTTTATGAAACTCGCGTAGATCAAGAAAATCAAAATGACCAGATATGGATCATGCAAGAAGGGGAGGAACCTCAAGCTTTCCAAGACAAAATCGCAAATCATCGTATGTTGGTCCTAAAAAATAACCAGATTCCGAAGGGACTGATCCCTCTGGAAAAACTATTTGATCAAAATGACATACCTCTAAAATCCACCTTACAACCCCAACCAGAAGAGGTGGAGGACTGTGACATAGGAACCAAAGAAGAATCCAGGATGGTTAAAATATCTAAACTCCTCCCCCCTGAAATAAAACACAACTATAAGGACCTACTCAGACAATTTAAAGATGTTTTCACCTGGTCTTACGATGAGTTAAGAACCTACAACACTGTCATGATCGATCACAAGATACCTTTAAAGCCTGGGGTCAAACCTTTTAGAAAAAAGCTTAGGCAGATCAACCCCATTTTATTGCCTGTGGTCGAGAGAGAAGTGAAGAAACTTTTGGAGGTGAAAATTATAGTACCTCTGAGATATTCTAACTGGGTGGAAAATCTGGTTCTGGTCAGAAAAAAGAGTGGAGAAATTAGATTGTGCGTGGATTTCAGAAATTTAAATAAGTCCTCTCTTAAAGTCAACTATCCGCTGCCTAAAATGGATCATGTGCTAGAAAGGGTAGTTGGGGAGAATAGAATGTCTATGATTGACAGTTTCTCTGGATATAATCAAATTGCCATGAATGAACAAGATAAAGAAAAAAAATCTTTTACTACCCCTTGGGGTACATTCATATATGATAAAATGCCTTTCGGTTTGATGAATGCAGGAGCCACTTTCCAACGTGCTATGGACATCGCTTTCATTGGAGAGAGGGATAAGTTCGTAGTCATCTATCTCGATGATTTAACGATTTTCTCCAAATCCGATGAAGAGCATATGGTACATCTTAAACAAACATTCGAAAAATGTCGTAGGTTTGGTCTATCCTTAAACCCCAAGAAATTACACTTCACCATGCAAGAGGGTAAATTATTGGGTCATGTTGTATCTAAGGATGGAATTAAGATTGATCCTAAGAGGGTTGAAGCAATA
Source organism: Picea mariana (assembly GCA_032191745.1). Taxonomy (NCBI): domain Eukaryota; kingdom Viridiplantae; phylum Streptophyta; class Pinopsida; order Pinales; family Pinaceae; genus Picea; species Picea mariana. Next base: position 122,611 of record JASDQU010100225.1, on the reverse strand, counting down.
GACACTATAAACATTCCTAGAAATGTAAAAGAAATTCAATCTTTCTTAGGAAAAAAAAAAATTTATGAAGATTTATCCCAAATTTCGCTGAAATTGTAAAATTGATCACAGATATGCTGAAAAATAACAGTGAAGTAAAGTGGACAACAGAGGCCAAAGCGCCGTTCGCACACATTAATAAATTCATAGACAAGGTACCTGTATTGGCATGTCCCGATTATCTGAAAGACTTTCTTATTTTCTCATTTTCCTCCGAACATAGGATTGCTGCGGTGCTCCTCCAAAAGAACGAAGAGGGTTTTGAACAGTCGATCGCCTTTTTCAGCAAGAGCCTTAGAGACGCAGAACTTAAATACGATATAATAGAAAAACAAGTGTATTCCATGGTAAAAGCACTGAAGGCATTTAGAACATATGTATTACACTCCAAGATCACTGCATACGTACCGACCAATTCTGTGAAAGATATTTTGGTACAACCAGACAGTGATGGAAAAAGAGGACGATGGCTTGCCAAGATCCAAGAATTTGACCTGGAAATCAAACCTACTAAACTGATAAAAGGACAAGGCCTGGCCAAACTTTTGGCAGAATCAAATCTCAGAGCTCTGGATATAAACTGCCTAAAGGGATATGAGGAAAATATGAATGTAAACGAGCTTGATGAACCAACAAGTGCATTAAGATCGATGAGAAGTTTGTATCATCAGAATGGTATAGAAACATAGTATCCTACCTGCTGACTCTAAAATGCTAGAGTGAACTATCACCATCAAAATCCAGGACTTTAAAGCTTCATGCGGTTAAGTATTGTATCACCGAAAATCAACTATATTGGAAAGACCCACTCGGTTTCTTGTTAGTTTGCTTAGTCGAATCGGAAACAGAAAGGGTTATAAGTGAATTTCACGAAGGAGTTTGTGGAGGACATCACGCTTGGAGGGCCACAACTTACAAAATTCTGAGGGCTGGGTATTACTGGCCAAAACTCTTTTCAGATGTTAATGCCAAGCTCCAAGCCTCTAACCCTTGTCAGTTATTAGTAGGTAAACTGAAACTCTCGGCGCTACCTTTAGTTTCGGTCAAAACTGAAGTCCCTTTTCAACAATGGGGCTAGATTTTATAGGAGAGATTAATCCACATTCTAGCACCCAACACAAGTGGATCTTAACTGCCACAAACTACTTTACCAAATGGGTGGAAGCTATTCCAACTAAAAGGGAAACTGACTCTGTG
>JASDQU010100225.1:97007-121325 GCA_032191745.1 Picea mariana | reverse complement strand
GCTATGATCAGCTTCTGCCAAAAGTATAATATTGTTCTTGGCCATTCTACAGCGTACTACCCCCAAGGAAATGGACTGGCCGAGTCGTCTAACAAGAGCCTGATCAATATAATTAAGAAAGTGTTGGATGAAAACAAAAAGTCTTGGCATGTACATTTAAAGTACGCTTTGTGGGCAAATCGCATAGGCACTAAAAAGTCTATCGGCATGTCTCCTTTTCAGATCGTATATGGGACACATGCGGTGTTACCTATAAATTTAGCAATCCCCATGATGAAATTGTGGCAAGATTAGAAAGAAGAACCAAATCACGTCACCAGGAGGATAAATCAACTAATCGAGGTTCAACAACATAGGGTCGAAATGGATGAAAGGTTGCAGAAGTATCAAGATGACATGAAGGAATTATTCAACCGTAGGGCGAAGGACAGAGATTTCCTCCTAGGTGATTTAGTATTAAGGTGGGATGCAAGGAGGGAAGAAGCAGCGGAACATAGTAAATTCGATCACCTCTGGTATGGGCCATTCAGAGTCTCATCTCTCGAAGGAAAAAATTATTTCCTACTGGAAAATCTAGACGGTGAAATCCTCAACACCCCTATCAACGGGTGTTATCTGAATCATTATATGACATAAACAGTCGCAAAAAAAAATAATAAATAAATAAATAATAAATTTTATTTATTTTTAGATTTGTATATTCATATATAGAACTTTTACTTATGTATATATATTTTTCATTTCGCTTTGTTATTCCGATTTTCTTTTTCTTTCGTAAATTTTCGACACCTTTCTGATAGCCTCGTTAACCTTCGTATTTGTCTTTTACAGGATTCCAGCTGCAAACAAAACAAGTAGTTGAAGTAAACAGAAAGTTGGGTGTCAGAAATAAATTGGCTTAAACAGGTGATACCAAAGATTTTTGATATTTTGCAAAGAAAATGAAACGGTAAGGTAAAGGTGAGAATTCCTAAAAGACTTGTTCTGAAGGGCTATCAAAGAAAACCGAGATAACCTCATTCAGACAGCAACATCGTCTGAACTAAAAAATAACAGAATATTTCCATGTTTAATCATTTATGAAAGAATAATACAAAATAAACAAGTCACTCAAATTGAAGCAGTTAGTCAAAGTAAAGCACCCCCGAAAAAGATTTTCAAGAGTCAGTTTTGATTTTTTGACCTCTATTTTTTAGTCCATAAATCTCTATTTGTCACCCTTTTTTGTTTTCGGGTTTACCCTTTAAAAAGTCAGCATCTTTCTGTTTTTTCATACGTAGGGAGAAGAGATTAAGTTCCAACTTCGAGAGATTCAAAGCAGATTTTGGAAAGAAAGCAGGTCTTCACAACTCCTCGGTCCCTTGCTAAACAAAGTGACGCTTAAACTGATCTTGAATTTCCTAGGTTTTTCAACAGTTTCAGAGGATTGAGGCTTGCTCAAATAGAATACCGCAAAAAAAATATTTTTCCCTTTCTCCCTGTGAACAAAGGTGTTGTGAAAGTTAAGGGAAGGTTGGTATCGAGTAATCAAAGTAAGTTGACAGACCTATAATGAAAAATATTACACAGATATCAGCCCTGATACAAACTGATTGCCCCCATCTTCCCGCTCTAAAAAATCAAATTATAAGACAGGTGGTGAAAGGAAATTCAGAAATGATTGCCCCCATCTAGTCCAAGAGACGATGAAAGGAAATTCATAAATGATTGCCCTCGTCTCAGCATTTAAATGCACAAATATATTTCGAAGTGGTGAAAGGAAATTCAGTAAAAGGGGCCAGATAACTTCATCGGGGTACTGAATAGGCTCGCTGGCAGTGAAGCAATATTTGAGATATATGTAAGGTTGTTATACATGAATATCACTCTACTCTGGTAACCAATTCTTTTTAAAATTTGATCTACATCCCATGTTCAGACAGGGCTTCCTGATTAAAAACGTTTAAACTTCTTCTTTTGATGCAAGTCGATAGCCACAAGATCTGTTGGGTCTCCTATAACTATTTTGATTGTCTTAAGGCAGGCCTGAATTCAGTAATGGGAACAAAAAAGACGTGAAAGGGACTACAACTAAGTTTAATAAGTATCTGAGTTTTGAAAAGCTTTTCAAAGGTAAAAAATGAAGTCCCTTTCCCCTTCGGTATCCTGTTCTCAGGAATGTTTTCGCTGGATTAAAGCCATTGACTCCATTTACCCAATATGGGCACGTGGTCTATTGTTCTTCCTGTCTTACAAGAAAACGAGATCCCTAGTTGGAGCCTATGTTGGAGCCGCCTTTGTTTTTTAGCCCGTTTTGAATTTGATATCTTAATGCTCGAAATCGAAAGATGGTTTTCATATTTCCCTTCATTTGTTCCAAAATCTCTGAAGTCTCATCACACGAGCGGCGACGGTTATCATACTCTCAAGGCGAGTTCTACTTTTCTTTCAAATGATTTTCCCCTTTTTTTACCTCGGGATTTCATATGTCAGATGTTATAGATCACATAGTTCACAAGTCCTGAAGAGCGAAACGGTGAAATCACTTTAAAGTTTTACCCAGGTCAGTAGCGAGAGTAAAATTTTTCTAAACTACGGCTAAGCATCATCGGGGTTTCGCGTCTTGGTGTTTACTAACTCCAAAAGTCTTATTGTCGTAACCCTGATAGCCGAAACCACGAGATTCTTGTTTTAGTAACCCACTTTAAGGTTAAAGGTAAAAATCTTAGCCACGGTTATGCTCTATCGGGAATTCACAACTCGACGTATTTTCCTTTAAAAGGTACACTGTCAAAGCCCCGAGTCGCGAAGTTGCGATAAAGATAGAAACGTAATTAATTAAACACTTAATCCGGTTGTATCCCCCATTTCAATTAAATCATATCATCTTGATTTCACAACTCAGCATACGAACTTCCCGAAAGCTATACCTTCGAAGCTCTGAGTTGCGAAGTTGTGATATAAATAATCACATAATTAATTAAGCGCCTAATCATAGTTACGCTTTTTATTAACCAAAGATAATCATCGCAATCTTGGGTCTTAGAGGTTCAAAGCGTTAAAGCGAAAGCACCCAATGTAGCGAGTACCGAAAGATTAATTAACGTTGATAAAACCTGATTAATTGAGCTAAGCCAGTATTTCTCATGATTTGATGCATGCACAGTCTACGAGGCAATCTTAATTTTTCCTTGCGCCAATAGAAATTTCGAACTGCCAAAATTTATGGCATTAATTAGAAACAAGGCGAATCGACAAGTAAGGATTGGGTTTTTATTGCTAAATTTATATTTAAGCATGATTTGACCATTCTGTTCTTGAAAAGTACCGAGTTTTTAATGGTTGGATATATAGATCTGTTATTTGTTATCGCAAATTCATTTATATATTACACAGAGAAAAATTTTCTCAACGAACTAATTTCTGTATGTATCCATATTTTTATCGCAGAAGAGCTAAAGCAGGATCCCACGTCATGCCCCCACAAAAAACATCTAAAGACAACGTTGAGGTTTTGAGACAAGGTTCAGACAACGCCGCTGATACTTCACCTCGAAGTGTCGACTCTATCAAGACCAGGTCGTTTGTTTCTGAGGTTCTACAGTCCGAATTGGTAGATTATTTCGATGATTCCAGTGACAATGAAAAAGACGACCTGACCACCAAATATAAGATCATCGTCCAATATGGAATGCATAAAGTAGCGGCCAGGCCACGACTGCTCCCTTACTAAGATATGGTCCGGTGAGCATTAGACCATGTGGACATACCAACCAGAACCATCATCAATGAGCAGAAGGTCACTATTGGGACTTTCAAACCCGAACAACTGCAGTCTATGTACAAGTTTCCAACCGTGTCAGAACTTACATACGATGTCGAATTCTTGGTGAACATCAAATAGAAGGAATGTGTGCAATATGACAAGACTATGTCCAGTTTAATCAAATATTGGGTTTCACACCCTACAAAGTTCAGGGCAGACAGTAATGGTATATATTCAATATCTTCCCTGGAACCACAGTTCAAATATGTAGCTATGATGAACTGAAAATTATACGGGAGAGAGGACACCACACATTTTTTCCTTCAGTGGGTGCCTCTAATACATTCAGTTGCCGAAGGTTGTTCCTTCGACTGGTCTAAAATGTTGTCTGATAGCTTGACCAGTCGAGTTACAAAGTATCGAGCACAGAGGGAGAGAGGAAAGATTGCTTCATTCTTTATGTCTGCGTACATTATGGACACTGTGTATTTTTTGATGCCCTTTCCCTTAATGAGTTGGAGTCGGACTCCATCAAAGGTTGATCCCATCCACGTCTACCATTCAAAACTGTGGGAAAACAAAGCGGCGGATTTTGTGTATGAAATCTTTAACTGGGTAATGGTATTGTTGCATGTCACTATTTTCGGCCACCTGCCACCTAGGATCTCAGACAGTATAGTGATGAATTTGAGCAGTATAGTCGACTGGTATGTAGAAGCAGAATTCTCATATCTCAGGGTTTTCGGGGCTTCTATTCCCCCGCATGCTTTACCATTAATCACACCCGATAATCTGGCTTGTCGTGAGGTTTCCATGCAAACTATAATCGGTGGTATAAGCAAGAAGCTTAAGGGATATTCAAAGATGGTATGGCCACCTTTTCCTATTCATTTAAATTCTTATTCTTTGTTAGATTTTGGGCATGCTAAAGCTGAGGCAGTAGCCCTAGAAGACCTAAAATTGGTTCATGTTGAATTCAAGAAGCACGATCTGCAAAGGGTCGTAAGTAATCACTTGGCCAGTTGCAGGCTTAAGAGGTTTGAACATGAAAATTCACCCTCAGATGACATTTTCCGAGGTGCAAGAACTTATTCTGAGGTTTTGGCTCGGATACAAGCCCTGGCACTCGAAGAGAGGGCCTATGTTCTAAAATTCCAAGAACATCGACGCAGTTGTCTTCCCTCAGTATTGCAGGGTGAGAATCCAAGTACAGCAGAGGTGCAATGAAAAGAAGTCGAAGGCTCCAAAGATACAAAACCCAGCCAAGAAAAACACCAGGACGGGAGAGAGCAAACTAGGAGTCCGAAACCAGAAATAAAGGCTCTTGATCTGTCGAAAAGGAATACTCCAGTTACTACTCCAAGACAGCCAGCTAAGCAAATCGGAGATCCCATCGCCTCCATTACTCCCTTGCAATCAAATCATGGAAACATAGACACAAGGTGGATTTTAAATGAATAATTGAGACCTATAAGGATGGAAGAGCTCCCTCCAAATGAGTTCTTTTTCGATAAGAAGAGAAAGGCTGTGGTAAAAAGAGAATTCTATCAGGAAGAGGGATCAATAGCCAAGAAGTTCAAGGTGTTGACCAATGGAAAAGACAAGAAGAAAGAAGAGTTTTCTACAGAAATAGCCGGGACATTAGGGGCATATGCTACAGCAAACCAATTTTCATTCAGGGTTTTGAAAAATCAGCTGAAGCGAAAAAATTGCCTCATCAAAACCTTAGAAGCTAAACTAGCCACAGCAGAGGAGGATGCCAAGGACCAGGCAAGCGCAGCAATAGAACAAGCAAGACTGGATGATAAAAAGGAGATAGAGCTGCTCAAAAGTAAGCTCGAACAAGTAGAGCTGGTAGCTCAAACCCGTCAGATACAGTTGGGCCAACAAAAAGACTTGATTGAGCAGCTACAGGCTAGAGTGGAAATCGCTGAAAGTAAAGTTATAAATATCAGGTTATTTCAGTCCCAGGGTTTGGAGATTCGGAGCAGAGTTTATGCGGCCCAACGAAGTTTACTTTCCAAGGTGGAGACTATTCAAAACAATTGCCTGCTTGTCGATCAAGTATTAGAAAACCTATTTGTCAGAGAGAGATAAGATAGAGCAGCTCGGCTTGTATTTCAAGAGGTTGTAATAGCTTCAAACAATAGGGAATCGGGAAGTACCCCCGGGTTTTCCATTTCGGAGCAGACCAGAGGAAATATTTTATTGAAAGAATGGGAGCATAGTATATCAAAAGGTAAACTGCAAGCCAAGATTGTAACGAAATCCTTTGATGAGGCTTTTGGTTCTATAGATGGTAATCTATTAGGTATTGATAGCGAGGGCAATGTTGAGACATTGAGTCAAATGAATATAGCGAAACTCTTTCTTGATATAAGCGAGAAAGAAAAGATAGATTCGGCTGAAGCCTCACAAGTAACTCTAGCATACATAATCCAAATAGATAAATGGATGATTAAACCAAGTGTGTGATTATGTGCTATCGACACCCTAGACCGACAGATGGAAGAAAGCTTGCCACAGTTAGTCAAAGATTGTTACATTTTCGAGGCCAATTGTCAAGCAGAACCCTCTAGGTTGATATCTCGGCTGGTGGAGAAATACGTCACTTATACCGAGCATGTGAAAGGGCAAGCTTCTGGCACCAAATAAAGACAGAGATGAAGAAATGGAACGATTGTTCTCCTTCTTATCGTAAATGAAAATCTTGTAGCGATTGAGATTCAATCTTATGTAAAACTGTATAAATATACAATAGAAAGAAAAAAAGGTGGCTGGACCTTTTTTTGTCAATTGTAATAGAGGTTTTCTATCTTGAGAGTTAATATAAAGCAAATCCGAGGATTCTCAATTCTGTCACGACTGTGTTATGAGTTTGTTTCCTCGTATCTCATATTTCATTTCATTTCATATTTGTATCTGATGAATGCTTCGCTATAATTTAGTACAACCTCTACTATAGTGAATGAATTCTGGTTTTCTATATTGTTTACTGTTTTTCCTCTGTACCAACTATCAGCAGGTATAAGACCAGTCAACACTCTAGAATTCTATAGATATTTTATGCTTCATCGGGTTATTTCTTTACCTTTTTCTTCTTCTGTTTATAAGTGAGATTCTCCCTTGATAGGAGCCTTACATGATAGACAGCTTAATGTTTTCTCCCACCTCGTACATCTTTATTAAAATATAACTCAGTTATGGGAAAGGGCCTTTGGTTTGCACCCTATTTTCACTCATGGAACTATAAACTCTCCTTCATACAACCGAAATTGAGACAACACCTAAATTTCCCCCAAGATTTTCTTATCTTTTTGTTCCTCTATGACTGTCCCTCTAACAAGACAGCCTAATATCGAACCCGGACTATCAGATCAAACACATATTGCCTTAAATTGTTTTGATACTATTCTTAAAACAACCACTACCCGGGTTGAACTCGAACGTTCATGGGCAGCGATTGAAAGGGTATAAACATCTAGGAACAGTTGGAAGCTAGACAACACCAACTCAGAAATCAGCCCTAGCCTTCCTTACCGAAGGTTGACATTTCTTCCTTCTCTACCCCTTGCTCACTTTCGGATGCCTAGACACTGTACTTATAAGCCTTAAGTATAGACTCTGAAACAATAGGTTGTTTTCCCTTTCTTCTTTGTGACACGCTAGAGGTCTTAGCCTTTGGTTCTCTCTCTTTCGTGCCCAAATCTGGATGCCCTATGATGTCTTCAATCTGTACTTCTTCCTGTTGCGTGGGCCCCACTGTAGGTTTTGGTCTCGGTCGAACAGAATTTATTTTCTCGCTGGCACCACCATTCGTTCTATGGGATAATTTGGCCCTCACATGTTGTTGTGGGTTTCCTGTGCCGATTGGTTCACAACCCTATGCACTATCATGTAGGTCAATATGCATCCCATTCGTCGTTGGGGCTTGTTCGTCTTCCTCGACCAGTGTGGCACTCACTAGTTCGAACTGTGGTGGGGAAATTGCAGCGACATCTACGATTCCTTCTCTTTGTGACATTTCCTTCTCCGCCTCTATGGTTTCTTGTGGTGACTTGAGATTGTTGTGTGTTTTCTGTGCGGTTTGGCTTGGTGCACCAACCTTTGGAGGTGCCATCGTGGTTAGTTCTTGCTTTCCCAAATAAGCTTCAACTGCTTTGATCTCTGCACTCGCCTGTTTGCCTCTCGTCTTCGTGCTCCGTAGCTTCGCGAGTTTGCAAATTCACAATAAGTCTTATTTGGCCGTGTTTCCCCTTTATATAGAGGGCACCATGAATGCCCTAAATATTCTAGGAGGAGCTTCCTTGGTTTTTATTAATGCATTGAATCTTTTTGAGTACTCTTCGTTTAGTTTCATAAATTCCCAATTCATACCTTTTTGTCCTAATGGTCAGTTTTTACTTTTTCAATCATTGGCCCCTTTTCTGGTGCACTGCACTTTTTTGGTGCATTGTACATTTTTGTTATGAATTTTCCTTAGTGCGCGTTGTTTTTCTTTCTGTTGACCATATGATGCACGTGGTTAGTTTTTCTTTTTGTTGCGTTGATTCCACTATATTTGTGCACGATATTTCCCAGTATTTTTGTATTTTCTTTATTTTTGATTTTTGTACTTATTTTTCTCTCTTTTTATCCTTTTTATTTATTTTTATCATTTGTATGTCCTACTCTCTACTATAGTACACTATATACATGCCTTTTCCCACTACGTTGTAACTTTTAAAGGTTAGTAGGTGGACTATCCCTGTATAATTTCAGTTGACTACCGTTAATCATTCCTTTCATTTCTATTCCTCCCAAGTCTTTTAGTTGTACATATCCCCCATATGTGACAGTCTTTACTTCATACAGTCCTAACCAATGCATCCTAAACTTACCAGGATGTTGAAAAAATTTACTATCATAGAGAAAAACTAGGTCACCCTCCTTAAAACTCTTCTTCTTAATATGTTTTTCATGTCAGGCTTTATCTCCGGCTTTCTGTACTTCCTGGTGAAATCCTACCAGAATCCTATCCTCTTCCATTTCCATTAGTTTATTTAACTTTTCCTGTACTGCACCTCTTTATGTCATGTTGGTAATTGTTGCTACGAATAGACTAGGTACCAAAAATTCTAATGGTACTACTGCTTCATGTCCATACACCAATCTAAATGGTGTTTTTCATGTCAACTTCTTACATGCGTTCCTATATTCCCACAGTGCTTCTAGTATTTTCAAGTCCCAATCATCACTGTTGACATTGCAGATTTTGGTCAGAGAATTTTCCAAGATCTTATTGAAAGCTTCTATTGTTCCATTTGCCTGAGGGTGGTATGGTGTACTCTTTTGGTGATAAAATTCAAACTCTTGATTCATAACCCTGGTGGTATTATTAATAAAATTATTTCCTTGGTCACTCATCAAAATCCTTGGACATCCAAATATGGTGATCAGTTGCTCAAACAAGAAGTGTGTTGTTGTCTCTACACTACAGTCTTTTACTGGTGTTGTTTATGTCCATCTTTTTAAGTATTCAATTGCAATAATGATATATATAGCTCCTGATCTTTTTGTTGGTGGATTGATTGGTCCAACAAAGTCTATTTCCCATTTCTAAAATACCTGTAGAGTCACTTGTGTTCTTAGAGGCATCGCATCCCTTATGTTGGGTTTGCCAACCCTCTGACAGAAATCACATTTCGGGTAGTATTCCTTAGCATCTTTATGGACTGTTGGCCACCATAATCCTATGTTCAATACCTTCTGCATGGTATCTTTTCCTACATAGTGTCCTCCAACTATTCCCTCATGAGCTTCTGCCAAAATTCTACGTATTTTATGTTCCAATGCACACCTTCTTAAAATGCTATCTGCACCCATATTGTATAAATTTACTATAATCGGTTGATAGTCTGTAGCTCTTACTACCATATTTTTCTTCTGTGTAGTACTAAACTATTGTGGCACAACCCATGTACGTAAGTATTCAATAATACCAGTGAAGTATTCATCAACTACCTGTACTAAAAATAGTTGTGCATCAGGGAAGTTGTCTTCCAAGCTAGTAGGTTCTTCTCCATTAGTTACCCTTGATAGGTCATCAGGTCCTACATTCAGCTTCTCTGATTTGACTATTACTTCAAAATCAAATTTTTGGAATAAAAATAGCCACCTACATATCCTCACCCCCAACACTAGCTTGTTGACTACATATTTGAGGGTAGAATGGTCTGTGAACATTTTAAAGTGCTTATCCAGTAGATAGTGCCTGAACTTATGAAGTGCATATACCATGGCTAATCCTTCTCTTTCTGTGGTGTTGTAATTCTTCTCTAATTCTTCAATTTTTTTTCTTGCAAAGGATATAGGATGGTCTAAGTCCCCTACTCCTAGCTATGTCAAAATTGCTCCAAGTGTTATCATTGATGCATCTACATGCACAAGAAATGTATTTTCCCAATCTGGGAATACTAAGATAGGTATTTTGACCATTTTTTATTTTAAGGTGTCTAGTCCTTGTTGACAATCCTCATTCCACTGAAATCCGGTGTCATTTTTACTACTTTTTCCATTGGTGCAGTAATTTGCACATACCCCTTTATAAATTTCCTGTAATAGCATGTATGTCCCAGTGTTGCTCTCAACTGGTGCATAGACTTTGGTGGTGGTAAATTCACAATGAATGCAATCTTAGCAGGATCCACTAGTAAACCTTGTTTACACACTATATGTCCCAACAATATTCCAATAGGTGTCCCAAAAATGCATTTCTTGATGTTCAATGAGATCTGACATTGCCTACATATTTCCAACATGATTCTTCACATTTCTACATGATTTTTTAATAGACTATATACATTCCAGTCATCTAGATATAATTATATAAATGGATGTATGAATTTCTTAAAAGAAACTATGAATACTCTTGAAAATATAGTTGGTGCATTCTTTATCCCAAATGGCATGAATATATATTGGTAAGATCCCCATTCTGTAGAAAAAGTAGTCTTATACATGTCCTCTAGAGCTATTTTGATATGATGGTAACCTGAGAATCCATCTGTAAATGAATATGCTTCCTGGCCTCCCACATTCTCTAAGACCTCATCTATAAAAGGGGTAGGAAAAGGGTCATGTAAGAAAGCATCATTCAATTTTCTCAAATATATACAAATCATTATCTGCCCTTGTTTCTTTTCTTGGACTACCATAGGACTTATCCATTCAGTTTCCTCTATTGGTTCTATGATACCAGCTTCCAACATTCTATCAATTTCTGGTTTCACTTTTTTTATATATATTGGATTCAATATGTAAGGTATTTTCTTGATAGGTCTAGCTTCAGGTTTGAGGGGTATCTTCATCTCACCTAGCTCCCTTGATATGTATTTCATCTCTGTAAAGGTCGTTGGGAACATGCCACTCTATTCACACAGTAACTTTGTTATTCTTTCTATTGTTTGTTCATCCCAATAGTCTCCAATACTTGCCATTTTAGGATTGTCAGTTGTCCCAATGTTGACTTTATTAACTTTAATTGGTCCAGCAAATACTTATGACTCTAGAGATGGACCTTCCACCTCCCTTTCTCCTTCAATTTATATAATTTGAATGTTGCACAGATCATCTTCATCTGGTGCTTCCTCTTCAACATGATACCATGAAAGTAGTTATTTGACTGTCTATCTTTTCTATTGTTGATATTATGTCATGATTTCAACCTTTGGTTAATCAATAAATATCACTCCTCGTATCTTCTTCAACATTGAATCTATGTTGGGGTTCTCATGTTCAAATGTGAAAGTTACTACAAAGTTCTACTATAATGTTGTCCATTATGTAGTGCCTCTACGCATATCCTGGTCTATATACCAATTCTCTTAGATTCCTTCCAATGTATGGATAAATTGATGAGGCCATTCTTCTGGTGGTGTCAGACTCCATTGTCTCTTGCACTTATCCAAGTGTTCCACTAGTGTTATTTTCCCATCATACCTATGCATTTTATTCATCTGCGCCAAATCTAATGCGTAGTAGTCGTTTACATTGGTACCAGTCCTGGATTGTTTCTTTGTGCACACCCCACCATCTTGCATGTGTGGCTTTGAGTGTAATATCTAGGGATAAGAGTCTTTTATTTTCTAACACTTCTTCTTCATATCTTGTTATAAATTCCTCTAATTCATTTACCAATGAAAATTGGGAGGTTCTCTTATATCTGTACCAACCCATCTTACTATGCAGTATATTCTTCCACACCTTCTTGTGGAAAATTCATGTAATCGCTATTGCCAATTCTCCAAACCTATATCTAAGTTGGAAGCATATGATGTGATGCTTCTCCAGCTGAGTACCCCATCTGCAGTTGGGTTAACATAATCCTCTTCTCACGCGGTGGTTCTGTACAACTGGTTTATTTCTTCCAGACCCAAACAAGTGGTTTCTACAAACCTTTCTCCTTCTGAAGGATCTAATGGTGCAATCACTCTATATTCACCCAATTCAAATGTCATTTTCCTTTTCTTCGGGTTGATTTTGGCATGGTTATCAAGATCCCAATCTAATACAAGCAATTTTTGGTAAGGTGTTGTGCCATCTACTATCTCTATTACTTCAAAATCTACCATAGTGCACACTCCATCCAAATCCACTGTCACACCTTTAAGCCTTCCAATTGGTAGCACTTTGTGTTGATTTGCTAATTTCAGTTGGACGGGTGAATATCCTAGTGTGGGTTCTCCCATACACTGCCATGTATTCTTTGGTAAAACATTTACTTCAGAGCCTAGATCCAATATGATATCACCCATATTAAAATCCTCAATGTTGGAATTCAGTCTGAATTCTCTACTTTTCCTTCTTCTTGTATGGAGATGATTGATTGTTTTATGTTCTAACTTCCCTTCTACCTCAGTGTTACATCTTTCTAGCAAATTTTGTAAGATCTTAATATATTATGGATCCTTCAATAACTTAATACATGATTGTAGAAATGTTTTTATGGTATTTACTTTCTCTGAAGGATGTGCTTCACTGGTATGGTCCATTGAGGAGGGAATTTCGTACATTGGTGAGTTCTAATTTTGATGCGCGGTTGATGTAGACACAAAATTTTGCTTGAGAAACTCTTGTCTAGCCTCCTTGAATGTTTCATTTTATTTTCATGCATCAAACTGCTTCTGTGGTTCAATATTATTCTTAACCCATTAGTGTTTTGTTGGATCTTGTTTTACTGTGTCATTTCCTGTCTTGGCTCCTCCTCAAGTGACTATATTGATGTTTCTCCCATCATCCTTGGATTCTACAAAAATCCACTAGACATTCTGGTTGTTCTTATTCCTTTTTTTCTTGGATATTTCTCAAGAGTGTTGGACAATCTTATGTATCATGGTCTGTTTTGCGACAATACATACATGTCGCTAGTGGAAGTGGACATTCCCTTGCATAATGTTATGGTCGTTGGAAGTTGTGGCACAATGCTAGACCTATGACTCTACCAAATCCTCCTCTACCTCTGTATCCACCTTGATCTCCTCACGATACATTGTATTGAGTTACATGGTTATACTACACAAGGTTATATTGTGGTTGTGCATTGTTATACTGCTACTACACATTGTTGTATGGTGGTGGTACCTGATTGAAATGAGGTGTATCTTTTCATGTCATCATTTCTGCTTTCACCCTATATGTATCTAAAGTTCTTTCTCTCATCAACTCCATCGTCCTACAATCTTTATCATCATGACCCACTAATTTGAAAAAATTGCAATATGAAATTTTGGGTATTGTCTTATACTTTTGCATCATTGGATAGTGATATGGATCATGTCCATGTGTTTTACAAATCTCGCACCATGGTCCTCTTGTTGGCACTGGGTTTGGTAATAATGTTGCCATATACTATGCGAAAGTTGGAAATTTGTTCTTATGGTGTCCTTCTGTCCTACATGTGGTACACCAAACAACTTCTCTTTTCTCGTTTCCCTTATTCTGGTTAATTTGAAATGTTAGGTTCTTCAGATCCTCTTTCATCTTCTTTATTGTTGGATTTGTATGTTGGTACTAGTTCTCTTCTAGTTGTAAGGTTTCCTGCGGAGCCTCTGCCTGAGTTTGGAACTTATGTTGTCTTAATGGGTATTTCAAGTGTGGTAGCAGTGAATTCACAAATAAATGCCTATGTTGCATGTTAGTAATTTGATACTTCAGCTTACCTTTCAAACGTTTAAACATATAATCAATCTCCCAATCAGACTCACCCATTTTCTGCTTGATTTCAATCATTTCATTCATGTACTGGTCTTTTGAGTTGGGCTTCTGAAATTCATTTATCAGTAGTTTTTTCACTTCTACAATAGCCCTTGTTACCCCTGGTGGTCTTTTTTCATCTAAGCTCATGTATCAGCCTAGTGCGTGGTCTCTTAGTGTGATAGCTAACTGCGTGAGCTTTATATCCTCATTTTTTTTATGATTTGCTTCCCATATCTTCTCATAGATGAATAAGTTATTTTCAGGTTCCTTTGATGCCTTTCCCTGACATTCTGGTAATTTGATCGTGGGATCACGTCCTGCTATTTTGAACTTTGATGAACTGCTACTTCTGCATGGTGTAGATATTTGACTATTACTTCCTAAAATGGCTCCTCGAGTTGTTTCTCCTTTCTTGGGTGTGTTTCATGTTTTCTTTCTTCCACTAAAATATGGTTGTCTAAACATTGTTGTTATTTCTGTTGTGTTAGTCACACATGGGCTTGTAGGTTCCACACTGAAGGTGATCTTGATTGGAGTTCTGCCTTATGTTCCTACCTTTGTACCTCATGTTTTATTTTCATATGTTGCATGCAAGATTTCCTCAATCTGCTCAATAGCCTGGATATCCTCTACCTCTTGCTCATCACTTGCCAAGCCCTCTCTACCAGCTATGGCTCTCTTCTCATTATTCATCTTATATTGGTAGGGTGCTCCACTACACATATTTCCATATTTTTCCATTATATGCTTTATCTGGTCTTCCTCCATCATGATTGGGTCCATGGCCCCCTTCTTTTTTTCCTTATCCATCTCTTCCTCCATTTTTCCACCTCCTGTTAGTGCTTCCCCGCTTCCCCTATGCGCGTAGGGAAGTTTAGTTGTCTGATTCCATGGTCATCACACCATTGTTATACAATAAAATATTGATTGAAGTATACAGTGATTTGATATACCTACCTTTGGGTCCTTTTAGAAAATCCTTCTCTGTTGCACTATAAGACTTCACAGTATCTACTGCAAATTCGGTGATAAACCCAACAACAATATTATCAAACCAGAAATCTACTACGCACGTAAATTTGTTATTAACCTATTGTAACTGCACGATCTACATATGATTCCAATCCAGCTGTCTGATTTGATTTGTAGGTTGATTTTGTTTTAACCTCAATAGCCACTCCTATAGCAAATGTGGGAAATCACAGAAAAATACCCCATACAATTCGCTAAACACATATTTGTCAAAATATTTGTGCGGTGTTAACTTAGGGTTTTTGTTATAACACATATGATATGTTATATATCATATGTGTTATGCCATAACACATATGATATAATTATATATCATATGTGTTATGACATAACACATATGATATATAATATATCATATGTGTTATGTCATAACACATATGATATAATATGTGTTATGATATAATATATCATAACACATATGATAAATTATATACCATATATGTTACGTGATATTATAATGTGTTCATAACACATATGATAATTATATACCATATGTGTTACGTGATAACACATATGATATAATTATATATCATATGTGTTATGCCATAACACATATGATGTATTATATATCATATGTGTTATGACATAACACATATGATATATAATTATATCATGTGTGTTATCACGTAACACATATGATATATAATTATCATATGTGATGACATAACACATATGATATATTATATAATATATCATATGTGTTATGTCATAACACATATGATATAATATGTGTTATGATATAATATATCATAACACATATGATATATTATATACCATATGTGTTACGTGATAATATCACATATAATATAATTATATATCATATGTGTTATGACATAACACATATGATATAATTATATATCATATGTGTTATGCCATAACACATATGATATATAATTATATTATATATCATATGTGTTATGCCATAACACATATGATATATAGTTATATTATATATCATATGTGTTATGTCATAACACATATGATATATAATATAATATATCATATGTGCTATGTCATAACACATATGATATATAATATACCATATGTGTTACGTGATAACACATATGATATAATTATATATCATATAATTATATATGATATATAATTATAACACATAAGATATAATATGTGTTATGATATAATATATCATAACACATATGATATATTATATAATATATCATATGTGTTATGTCATAACACATATGAGATGATATACAATATATCATATGTGTTATGTCATAATACATATGATATATAATATAAATATATTATATGTGTTATGGCATAACGACATATAATATATAATATGTTATAACACATAACATATGATATGATATATGTTATAACACATATGATATATTATATATCATATGATATATGTTATAACACATATGATATATTATATATCATATGTGTTATGTCATAACACATATGATATATAATATATCATATGTGTTATGTCATAACACACATAACACATTTGATATATCATATGTGTTATGTTATAACACATATGATATATTATATATCACATGTGATATGTTATAACACATATGCTATATTATATATCACATGTGTTATAACATAACACATGTGATATATTATATATCACATGCATTATGTTATAACACATGTGATATATTATATATCATATGTGTTATAACATATGATATAACACATGTGATATATTATAACATATGTGATATATAATATATCACATGTGTTATATCATATGTTATAACACATATGATATATGTTATGTGTTATGCTATATTATATATCACATGTGTTATAACATAACACATGTGATATATTATATATCACATGTATTATGTTATAACACATGTGATATATTATATATCATATGTGTTATAACATATGATATAACACATGTGATATATTATAACATATGTGATATATAATATATCACATGTGTTATATCATATGTTATAACACATATGATATATGATATGTGTTATGTTATACATATATGATATATAATATGATATATATCATATTATATGTGTTATCTTATAACACATATGATATATAATATATCATATATCATATGTGTTATTTTATAACACATATGATATATTATATATCATATGTGCAACAGAGTAATCTAATTCGGGAGCAATCTTCCCTCCCGAGTAGTTTTTCATATAATATATATCATATATTATATGATATATATTATATATCATATGGTGTGGTTGGTAGGTCATTTTAATTGCGAATTCAAGTCTCTCCGGCAACAAAAGGGTGCTACAGAATGTTAGCAGTGTATGCAATGGAATGCTGGCAGCGTTTCTGGGGGATAGTGCCACATGAAAGGGGGTGGCCGAAAATCTACTTCCGAAAACTACTCGAGAGGGAAGATTGCTCCTGAATTAGATTACTCCGTTACACATATGATATATAATATATCATATATGTTATGTTATAATATATCATATGTGTTATAACATATGATATAACACATGTTATAATATCATATATCAGATGTGTTATAACATATGTTATAACACATGTGATATATTATATATCACAGTTGTTATATCATATGTTATAACACATGTGATATATAATATATCACATGTGTTATAACATATGATATAACAAATGTGATATATAATATATCACATGTGTTATATCATATGTTATAACACATATGATATATGATATGTGTTATGTTATAACATATATGATATATATTATGATATATATCATATTTGTTATGTTATAACACATATGATATATTATATATCATATGTGTTATAACATAACACATATGATATATTATATATCATATGTGTTATAACATAACACATATTATATATTATATATCATATGTGTTATAACATAACACGTATGATATATATCATATTATATATGTTATCTTATAACACATATGATATATAATATATCATATGTGTTATTTTATAACACATATGATATATTATATATCATATGTGTAATGGAGTAATCTAATTCGGGAGCAATCTTCCCTCTTGAGTAGTTTTTCGGAAGTAGATTTCTGGCCACCCCCTTTCATGTGGCACTATCCCCCAAAAACATTGTCAGCATTCCATTGTGTACACTGCCAACATTCTGTAGCGCCCCTTTGTTGCCGGAGAGACTTGAATTCACAATTAAAATGACCTACCAACCATGCTAGCGTAGAAGCAGGAGATCGGATCCTCCATAGCGAGTCTGCAAAATCTTGATGAGAAGGCCAGGTCGGGCTGAGTTTCGCACGTGGAACGACAACTACAAGCATATGTGGGAAGGTGAAGCAATATGAGAGAAATGTAAAGGCTTCCATATCACGTAATTGCGGATGCTTCCATGAACTTACCCCTACTGTGATGCGAAACTATGGATAATGGCGCAGAGATAGCGTTGGTGGCTATTTGTAGTCGTCCAAGATGAAGTTTCCAAAGGAATGTAGAGTCTTTATTCCTCATTTCCTCAAACATGTGGAGCTATACCTTGCGATGTGTAGCTAGACCATCAATTCTGCCATCGCAGAAACTGAAAACCAACTGCAACTTTGTCCCTGGAATTTCTAAAATTTTATTCAGACTCAGATTGGATTTTGTAGCATCTGTGTTTTGGGTCTGGTGGTTTTTGAGTTACAGTGACTGACAAATTTTAGATTATAATGCAGAAATGAGACACAGGACCAAATGAGAGTTCGTGTAATTGATGTAGAGACCAAGAGATAGGAAGTTCCTCGGGAGTTTCTCTCTAGGGAACAAGTGTCCACTTATCTGAAGATGCTTGCAGTAGGAAGGCCAAATCAACCAAATCCACTTTCGAGTTCTTTGAGTTATCTAGAGGAAGTTGGGGGGGATGAAATTTTGAGTTTTCCCGGGGTGGTGGCTCCTAAGGGACTTTGAGTTTTCCTTATAATGAGATTTTTAATTATCCATGTTTGATTCATGGTTAAAATACAACCGTCAATATTATGGGCCTTTCATAGTCCCTTTGTAAGCGTTCATCATTAATGCCAATGCCATTGTTGGAATTTGTCCATTAAATTGGAAACTCCCCATCATATCGGAAACTGCAAACTAAATGGAAACCAAATTGAAAACTGCCCATAAAATTTGGACACTGGATATTATTCCATTTCTTCCTCCATTACTCATTTTAATTAAGGTTTCCAATTCCATCTTTATCACCACAAATCATGGTTATAGTTGGTAATTGTGGTTATAAAAAAAACTCTTTCCATATGTTTTGGCATTAGCATCCCACTTTTACGTATATAACTATGATTTAAGGGAATTACTTTACAACTCCAATTTTGGTGGTTCAATTTATCAAATTCCTTAACATGTTCACTATCAAAGTTGTACAATTAAATTACTCTTCTCAAATAAAAATTAGATATCTTCTCAAATTAAAAATATATATAAATTCAACAAGCATTGATAATTTTGCTGTACCATATGTTGTTAGACTTCTATGTGATGATTTTTATTCGATATTTATTTGATCAAATGGCCCTTCTGCAATTTGCGTGGGAAAATGCCTTAATTTGGTTAGTAACAATGCCCTTCTTTATGGAGATCCAAAATGAAAGCCTTAATTTGGTTTGTAACAATGTTCTTCTTTATGGAGAGCTAAAATGAAATCCTTAATTTGGATAGTAACAATGTCCTTATTTATAGAGAGCCACAATGAAAGATTGGATCTTTGTAATGTCTCTATGAGATTGGATCAAACTAAGTAGCTTTGTGATTTCATATCTTTGTTTATGGGGAACCAAAATGAGAGATTGAATCATTTGATAAAATGCCCTAGTTTGAGATATTTGATCATTTCATAAAGTATCCTATTTGAAAGATTGGATCATTTGATATAATGCCTTAGTTTGGATAGTAGCCTTGTAATGTTCTTGTTTACGGATAACCTCCTTACATCACTCAATGATATCCCCAACCTTATTTTGGATAGTAGTCTTGTAATGTTCTTGTTTATGGGGAGCCTCCTTGCATCACTCAATGATATTTTCAACTTTATTTTATAGTAGTCATCACTCAATCGTATCCCTAACTTTCCTTTATAGTAGCCTTGTAATGTTTTTTGTAACAAACCTCCCGTTCGTCATGACTACAAACCTCATATAACAAGTGGAATTTTTATTTTATTTTTTTTATAAGTGTGTGCGCACGTACCAGGGAAACAAACATAATCGACTCTACTTCGCCACCCGACAACTAACAAGACGCAACCACGATGATCACAACAAGTAACTGCAAGCATTAAATGACCATAGACATAAGGCGCACAACAAGTAACTACAAGCATTAAACGACATACTGTGTAATGTACAGTATGAACACAGATGGAAGAATCCATAGTAGTAGATTTTACTATTTCTGCACAGGAAAGCAGGGCGTTTAATCTTAGTTCTCTACTCCGAAGAGAGAGAATGTCAGATAGGATCCTGGCCGACTACTCAGGCAAAAACTAGTAATCTCTGTCAGGAGGTTGCAGTGGTGGTAACTCTGCCTTTAAAGATCCCGCGACTACTGATACGACCTTAGAGGTGTGTTGCAAGAGTGGAAACCCTGCCTTTAAAGGGCTCGAGACTCTTGATACGACACTGGATTCTTTACATAGAAAATAATCACACACACAGACCTATATACAGAGCGACTAGCTTTATCAGATCGAAGAGTCTGATATCATACAACTGTGAGTTTGGACCATTCAAATTATAGTACTAACCCTAAAATTAACCCGACCCTAAACATTATCATAGAAATAAACAACAACTTTATTAACCCTAAATTTAACATCCCAACCCTAAGCCAATCAAATAAAAGCACCCTGCAGAAGGAACCCATTGGATAAGGGTGCCCGCCAGAATTAAGGGCAACACATAAAAACCCAATATGCAATAAAAACAAAAGCCAACTGAGCAATACGAAACGGATGAAGAAAATCCAGAACCACATGGGCACCACTTCAATTGAAATGTAATAGGACTCTTCTAAATACGTTTAGTAACTTGCTAAGGTCAATATCATTTAAGTCAGGCATCATTTAACGATGATTCCACTCATGTAATCAGTTCAACTCCTAGGTAGCTTGCTATGCATTTTGAGGAAATGAGCCATTTTACTTAAGTGAAAAATTAAGAATTAAATACCAAAAATCCATTAAAGAAATAAGGGAGTAAGGGTTGCATTATACATCCATTAAAACTATTTACAAGGATAACGCCTACTAACCATAAGTAAGATTTAAACATCAAACACATCTTATATCACACTAACCCTGCCAAATTCCAATTTCAATGCATCCATGTGCTATCAAAGAACTGTAAAGCCACAATACCCCTTTCCATACATGATAACCATATTACCCTAATGAAAAATATATATTTAAAAGATTACACTACACTAACATTATCCTAAAATCATTTGACGTAATCATTGTAAAATTTACATTATCATTCATTCCATGATCTAAACTTGTAATTCGATTGACCATAATTATGAACCAATAATTGTATCGACAACGCAGTGATCATAAATCCATAAATAACGCAATATTCAAGAATCTTTTATCGCAAGCATATTAACCTTAACTCAATGAACTAAATTTATAATTCGATAGCCAGAAACGGTGAACCAATAATTAACGCAATCTTCCAATGATTATAATCCCTAGTTGATGCAATATTCTAAAATTAATTAACTCAACCATTATAAAATTAACATTAACCTTAACTTAAAATGATGGCAATAATAAAGAAAATCTTAAGAAGTAATTTTATCACCTTTTTTTTTTTAAATCAATTGCGGCAAGACCATTCACATTCAATGGATCATACAAAAATATCTAGTTCCAAGAAAAATGGAATAATAGAACCAATTCATTTCTAACCCTAGCAACAGAATAAGAATTAAAAACCCAACTACATTTTCTTAACACCTGTTCTCCATAATACCCGAACCTTCAAATACATTAGATCCCATATTACAGTAATAGTATGTTTATAAAAAGAATTTGACTGGAGGTAATGACACTAACAAACCTTGGCTAAAATGGTGGGAGGCTACTGTTAACCTTGAGTGCACGAATGAACCTCAACACGGCTTCGAGGGTAAGCAAGTAGCAATTACCAATGTCCATCCTTACAATCTGATGGACTATTTGACAATAATCAAGAATAGAACCAGAAATTCTAGTCACCGACTAAACTACCATAATGCCAAAATGGAGCATGTCTGAGGCGTAGCAGGGAGTGTTTCTAAAATTCTGAAAGAATAGGAGGGCGTGGTCAACTTTCGCTGCCCAGAAAGCAGGTGTAAGTTTCCCTGGTCTGCCCAAGCTAAACGTAAAAAAAAATGTTGTCATACAACTGTCTCTAAATTAACCAAGGAATTCACAGTCACCCTCTAATCATCCACG
This sequence comes from Picea mariana, assembly GCA_032191745.1. Lineage (NCBI taxonomy): Eukaryota > Viridiplantae > Streptophyta > Pinopsida > Pinales > Pinaceae > Picea > Picea mariana. Next base: position 98,875 of record JASDQU010100225.1, on the reverse strand, counting down.
AGATCCGGATGGGTGCCCAGGTGGTCAGAGGAGGCGGCAGTATCATCGTCCATCGATGATTCAATGAAGTGGACTCGCGTTCATTCCATTACACAGCTCTGTGCATAAGCTAAAATTCATCGTTAAGGTAATAAATTGTTCGCAAAGCTATCCTGGGGACTTAGACATATGAATTAAGTGGCAGAAACTGGTAAAAATAAAGGGGTAAAGATCCTACACGCTGCAACCACTCTGTGTGTTCACGCTCAGGAATTCTAGATCGTTGTTACCTTTATCAGACGTGGTCAACGCACTGAGAAATTCGTTGATACAGACAGGAAGGGTGTCACACCTTTAGAAACAGATCGTGGCTCTCATCCTACAGGGTTGATTTCCCTTAAAGGGAAATAGTTGAAGCGTACGGATTGTTGGATTAAATCACACAGTTAGTAGCAACACCGAGAAAGGAAAAATGATGTCTAAGGGGGTCGCTGGAGGAGATAACGTTGTACCAGTTCGAAGGCATAAACCATGAATTCGTGGGCATTCAGGCTAACTAAAACACCGGCAATAGGCACAGAGTTTAACTGCTATTACCCAGTAGCATGCCGAAACCAATTGCCAACAACCAAATTCCGTTAACCAATTACCCCACAAAAATTACCAGAATGAATTAGAACTTTCTTGATAAATAAACAAAAATGAATTAGAATTGGAATTGCCAGAACGAATTGGAATTTCTTTATCAAAAATAGAGGTAAAACATATATATCTATTACCGCACGAATGTTCCATCACAGCACTTCCATGTATACACAACAATGCATGATAACTAAATCAGTGACAGTCAACGATTGACTGTAAAACTATACCACAATACTTTATATGTTAATATACAACCTCCAGGAAATGTAGCCACATTGAGTAATGCAGAAGCATAAGGTTTCAACCAAGGTACAGTATAACCCCAACCAAAACGCTGACCACTATATTTTAGGCAATCAACTAAAGGGCAAGGGCTGAGGACAGAATTTAACCATTATTACTGTGCAGAGACAAGTTGCAGAAAAAAAAGGGACTTATCCGACAATCAAGCGCACAACCAGGAACTACGCCATCAATCAAGTCCAAGATTATCAACACATCAAGGAGCAAGACAAACCATTCAAGCCAAGACAACCTCAGAGGTAGACGTTTACTGATACGGATACATAGATAAAGTGTAGATTATTTTCCATCATTTACAGGATTATAACAGCGGGGTCAATGTTTTTTTTTACAACTATACGATTTTAATTGCCGAAGTAAACAAAAATGCATTCTACTCTACCAAATAAAAATCATACTGTTGCCTTCTTTCCCGCCTCAGATGACGTCCGCGCGCTCCTTGCCACTCCCGCTCGCCGATCGTCGAGACTACACCGATACCTCCCAGCCAATCGCTAGGGGTACTCTGCTTCCCCCTTGGCCCCCCAAGCCACAAAGGGGCCACACACTATCTAGAGGGTACGTCTAGCTTCCCAACTCACCTCGCAAGGCCGAGCTAACACTCCTATCCAAGATGGAAAATCCCAACTCTCCACAAGTAATCCGTCAAGTCACAAATCCGACAGCGTAACGTTATGCTAACAGTCGATCCCCTTCTTCCTCATCTTCCCTTTATTTTATAGAGTTTTTTCAACCTCTAACTTTCCCTAAATCACATTTTAATTAAGTTTTAATAAAAATATTCTAAATATTCTCCTTCGCACAAGTGTCGTCCATCCCCCTCTTTCCTCAAATAATTGTTTTCTTTAATTATTAAATTACTCATTTCCCTCACCCACCTAGAGTTGCTCCTAAATTTCCTCCTAGGTGTTCCTAGATCCCCTTACATGTTTTAAATAATT
>JASDQU010100225.1:59675-96957 GCA_032191745.1 Picea mariana | reverse complement strand
CAGATAGCTCTGGATTGTCTACGAAAGATTGCCAGTTTTGTGAGGATCATCGGAAGTTATTCCGCCATGTCCATTGTTTCGTAAGTCTCAACAACCAAACAAACACAGGATCTCTGTAACTCTTTGTTTTCTTGTGAGAGCGAACTCTGTAAATTCAAGTTGGACTTTGTAAAGGCAAACATACTGTTGGGCTTATAAATTTTATGTCGAACAGACGAAATGGAGTTATTTGTAGCAAAAGCAGAAATTAATGTAATTATATGTTTTGTGGTTTAAAATTCATTTTGGATGGTAAATGTAATTATATGTTTTGTTGTTTAAAATTTATTTTTGAATGTAGAAATGGATACTGAATATTTGTGGATATAATAATTTCCGTTGAATTTTGGGTAAATGTTCTTTAAAAATATCCCCTAAAAAGATTTATTTCCTCTCCCACATAATATAGTCAAAAAAGAGTCATTTGGCAGCCTAAAAAGAGTCATTTCCTTTCCCACAAAATATAGCCAAAAAATAGTCATTTCTAAAAATATAGCCTCCCCTAAAAATAGTCATTTCCTCTTCCACAAAATATAACCAAAAAAGAGTCATTTGACCTAAAAAGAATCATTTCCTCTCTCACAAAATATAGCCAAAAAAGAGTCATTTCTGAAAAAAAAAATATAGCCAAAAAGAGTCCTTTCTAAAAATATAGTCTAAAAAGAGTGTTTTTCTCTCCCACAAAATATAACCAAAAAAGAGTCATTTTCTAGAACCTTTAATATCTTCTAAAAGAAGTTATTTAGTCTCCCACAAAATATAGCTAAAAAAAATCATTTCATAGTAAAAAAAAAATATTTTGTCTCCCACCTCAAAAATATTGTAAAAAAAATCATTTAATAAAACATTTAAACTAGAGCTATGTAACAGATTGCATATATTGAAAAAAAAAAATCATTTAATAGAACGTTTAAACTATGGCGATGTAGCAGATTACATTGGTAGGTACAATAAAAAAAAACCTGATCTGAATGATGCTGTCCCACGTACGTGCACACCACATACATTTGCTTTATATGTTTGTTTGTTACACGTGTTTATACAAGAATGTTATGTAAAATTAATAAAGTAAATAATTAGTAAAGTGTTGAAATTATATGTTCAATTTAATGTTTTTAATTTATTTTAAATATTTTTTTACATATGGTTGTGTAAAGAATTCTCAAAATAAAATCGTTAATTCTATAGATTAAAAACTTTGCCAGCGCACTAAATCTCGTTTGTCTCACATGCCATTGTAGCAAATATGAAATGCTTCATTGGTAGACCACGTGGCATGAATCCCTCCAAGCTGAAATGCTTCATTGGTAGAACACGTGGCATGAACCCCACCAGGCTCTCCATAGGGCAAAGACTCAACCGGTGAAAGTGATAAGGACCCAAGTTGCACTGGAGGCTCACAAGTTTCAATGCGCTTGCGAATTATTAGGAACACGTAGCAAGCACGTGAATTATATATACATAGGAGTGAGGAATTAGTGGTGGTTATATGTGAAGAAATGAAATATGGGTTGATAGTAAAATTATGGGGTATAATTGGAAAAAGGGTAAAAACGTAGTATATTTAGAATACGGTGTTCGAAATGATGTTGTCTAATTGTTTCACTGTTTTTTAAAATAGATTCTTGAAATAAATTCAACTTAAAAAACTTTTGAAGCATTCCGATTACAGATTTAACTATTCAAATATGTATATCTATATTTTGGGAAAATATAAATATACATATAGAAAATAGAAAATATAACAAATACATGCGATTACATAGATCATTTTAGCAAGAGATAAGTCTTCCTTATAATGAGATTTTTAGTTAGCCATGTTTGATTCATGGTTCAAATACAACCATCAAGATTATGGGCCTTTCAAAATCCCTTTGCAGGCACTCATCATTAATTCCAATGCCATTGTTGGAATTTGTCCATTAAATTGGAAACTCCCCATCATATCGGAAACTACAAACTAAATCGAAACCAAATTGAAAACTACCCATAAAATTTGGACACTGGATAGTATTCCATTTCTTCCTTCGTTACTCATTTTAATTAAGGTTTCCAATTCCATCTTTATTGCCATAAATCATGGTTCTAGTTGGTAATTGTGGTTATAAAAGGTAACACTTTCCATATGTTTTAGCATTAACATCCCACTTTTACATATATTATTATGATGTAAGAGAATTACTTTACAACTCTAATTTTAGTGGTTCAATTTATCAAATTCCTTAACATATTCACTATCAAAGTTGTACAATTAAATTACTCTTCTCAAATAAAAATTAGATATCTTCTCAAATAAAAAAATAGATACAAATTCAACTAGCATATGATAATTTTGTTGTACCATATGTTGTTAGACTTCTATGTGATGCGTTTTATTTGATATTTAACTAATCACTCATTGGGAGATTGGATCATTTGATCAAATGGCCCTTCTGCAATTTGTGTAAACACATGCCTTAATTTGGGTAGTAACAATGCCCTTCTTTATGGAGAGCCAAAATGAAAGCCTTAATTTGGGTAGTAACAATGTTCTTCTTTATGGAGAGCTAAAATGAAAGCCTTAATTGGGATAGTAACAATGTCTTCTTTATGGAGAGACAAAATGAAAGATTGGATCTTTGTAATGTCTCTATGTAATTGGATCAAACTAAGTAGCTTTGTAATTTCATATCTTTGTTTATGGGGAACCAAAACGAGATATTGAATCATTTGATAAAATTCCCTAGTTTGAGAGATTTGATCATTCCATAGAATGCCCTAGTTTGAAAGATTCAATCATTTGATATAATGCCCTAGTTTGGATAGTAAACTTGTAATGTTCTTGTTTATGGGGAGCCTCCTTGCATCACTCAATGATACCCCCAACCTTCTTTGGATAGTATTCTTGTAATGTTCTTTTTTATGGGGAGCCTCATTGCATCACCTAATGCTATTTTCAACTTTCTTTTATAGTAGTCATCACTCAATCGTATCCTCAACCTTCCTTTATAGTAGCCTTGCAATGTTCTTGTTCGTCGACAACTTCCTTGCATCACTCAATGGCATCCCCAACCTTCCTTTTAGAGTTGGCTTGCTCTTAAGTGGAGTTTCTTGTTGGAGCGATAAAAACTTGGTGTGTGCTACTTATGTTCAAGTTTCATGTTAAGTTAGATACTTCATTGTGAGAAAGGTGCTAATAGTTGTTATATGTTGTATAAATGTGTCTGAGAAACAAAAATGGAAGATATATATATATATATTAATTTTGGATATCTTGAAATAACATAGATATATTTATTTTGGGGATTGAAACAATTTCTATCAACTCATGTGTTTATTTTTTTTAATTACATTTATTTTGTGATGTCTTAGAAAGATTTTTATCAATTTATAAGTGACAAGTTTTTGTAGTCATTCAAAAAAGAATTTTAGGCTCATAAGTTACAAGTTTTTGTATTGGTTAAATAAGAATTTTAATGGATTTAAATGGTTTTTTACTTTGTTCATAAACTTGTATTAATGGGTCTTTTAAGTTTCAAAATCCATTTAAAAGAAAGTTACATTTATCCATGTGCTTATATAGTTTTCATTATGGACTATGACTTTATTGAGAGTAGGGTTAGGGTTTTTTGTTATGTAGGTTGAGTTTGTTAAACATAGGGTTAAGGTTTTTCATTATGGAGGTTGAGTTTGTTATATATAGGGAATGTATTATTTATATTTGGCCTTTACATTGGTTTATCATGAAATTTTAAATTAATCTTTTATTAGATACTTTAATATCAATTTTATAGTAGCCCACAAGGATGGAATTCAATAGGAAATTACTTGTAGCCTTATGGTTTTTAATTGTGGAAGTTGACTTAGTTGAAGATAGGGAATGTATTCTTTATATTTGGCCTCCTTTACACTCCTTTACTCATGAAATTTTAATATATTTTTCTTTTTTTTCGTATAAATACTCTAATATCAATTCTATGGTAACTCACACAGATGGAATTTGAGAGGAAAAATACTCATCATGAGGCATTTTAAGCAATTTTATGTGTCAAATACAATAAAAAGTTTTACTTGTCAAATACAATAAAAAAGTTACTGGAACCATCATCAATCTTTCCTGGAAATCTTAAAACAAGTAATAAAGTGATCCAAACCATCAAATTTCATGGGTTGGTTTTGAAATTTCAATCCTATTGGTGGATTATGTTGATAAGGATTTTTAACCCTCATCAATCCATGCTAGAGTGCTAGGAAAAATCTTCAAAACATGATTCCAATATTTTATTATGCACTAATTCACTTCTTCATTTCTTTCAAATTACAAAAGAATAATGTCAAAATAAAATCTTAGTACTAGAAACAAGATATAAACACAGTCTAATTATATTTTTGTTTCAATAAAGTTTGACACCATATATCCATAGTCAAATTAAATGAAGACAATTCCAATTCATAAATAACAGCGATGGCCAACAACATTTTAGTTAAACAGTTATAAATTGGATTGTTTTTCATAAACTACTGACAAAATCCATAAAGAGAGACTCCAATGGTTAAGTGGGATAGGTAAGAGCCAATAGGGACCATATTTACAAGTATTCATTTTACCATGCCACAAAGGGGGTAGTTGTTGATGAAAGTATCAAGCTAGTGTTGCACAATAGGCCAAAACAAGTGGCGTTGGAGTGCTCTTGAGACACCTAGAGAGTAATGAAAACATGATCATGAATCCTAGCTAGTTGATGAACAAATGAATAAATGTTGTAGTGTTTCTTCAATAACTGGGAAGAGGATGATGGCTACAGAGTCATGGGAAACTCGTAACGAGAAAAATGAGTATATCCATAAGAGGCCTCAAAAGGAGGGGGGTCATGGGATGTTGTATGTTCAAGAACAGGGTGATTACAAGATGTTGGAGATATATGACTAAGTTATCGAGTTCAATTTTACTACACTTATTTTGAAAAATAGATCTAATGTGGTGTGTTATTAAGAATGTAGAAGATTATGTATATGCATAAACAAATTATGAAATTAGAGGCTCAAGAAATATTTCAATGGCTAAAATCTAGAAGAGAAGACCATCTATAAAGAACCAAACAAAGAAAACCATATTTAATGGCTCATAGAAGTGTAGTGCTTAATGAATGGGGAATATTGAATGTGACCATAGAAAAAACATGGGCCATGATTAAGTGTTGAACAACCAAGTGATGTTACCATTGAGTAAAGAAGAGAAGAAATGATAGAACTAATGAAGGACTAGACCTCGGGCAATGAATTTTGAAGTAAAATTTATCTAAGTCATTGAGGAAAGGAATGTTTCTTAACACCTTTGTTTTTTGAACAATGAAGAGCCAATATGGAGCAAATGAATAACCCTAATGGGTGTCAAACTAGTGAGCATTTGGAACAACATTGTGCCAAGCATAGGAATGACCCAACCACAAAGAAAAGCAAGGGAAATCCATGTTCTTAACATGATAAAGATATAGAAATAATTCCTAATGGACTAGGCACGTGGATTCAAAAAATTAATATCACTTTAAGTGTGCAATGAATTTTTTTTAAGACAAGGAACACTTAAAACATGTTCAAGACAAGGTTTCTAAATATGTTGAATGGCTTCTGTTGGATTACTAAGAGGGGGGGTGAATCAATAATAGTGAAATTATAATCCTTTTTATCCAAATTGATCCAAGTGTTATATCAATGTAGTATTATTATCCAATAATGAGCAATAAGAAATGAACAATCACACACATACACAGTACACCAATTTTTTATGTGGAAACCCAAATCGAAAGAAAACCACATAATGATTTTTCTTATATGTATTGAAGAATTAGATTCATTGGAAGCACCAACTTCCTTTGTTTCCCAGCTGCAACTGGAAGGAGCATCCACCCCCCTAGTTTCTTAGGCTACAACCTGAGGGAAGATCCAACTCCACAATTTTATGGCCACAACCAGAAGGAGTCTACAACCCCCTATGTTCTTCGGCTACAACCGCCTATCCTTGCCCCGTCCAATCGCCCTGAGGTATAAATAGAATGATGGAACCACTGTCAACCTGTCACTGTGAGATATACTGATGTACAATTGTAACAACCTGTACCATTGACCTATATCCAATCTATACAACTGCCCTGTAATCAATCTGTACATGAACTGAACATGTATCTACAAAAATACAATAGATATGCGACCTGTAGTGCTACAGCTTGCGTATGTACGTGCCCTATCTGCTATGCATCCCGCATATGTACATGCCCTAAATGTTATGCAGCCTGCGTATGCCTTCTAGAACTAGGGTTTCCTTTCACTTGAAAACTTTTGACCCTCTGTAACTTCTTTCACATAGATCTGTAACATGTCACTATATCCAAACTGTAACTGTACCTTATGCATGCATTCTCATTTACTCAATACAAGTATGTCTCTCTCTAGTCATGTTCCATATAGGTGTATGAAATCATGAACAAGTATACCTTCCCTCACATGATCTTAGTCATCAAACCCTTTCTGATATCCAGCCTCTCAATACATCAACAAATACAAGATCTTAACCATGTACTATAAAAACCCTTAGCCATATGCCAACAAATACAAGATGTGCCTAAACAAGAAGTATCAATGATGAATACAACAACACTGTATTTCTGTAGATCTGACTTATGCAGAATATCCCATGAAGCTACTAGTCTCTCTAGGGAGAATCCTCAAATCTCCATTTCCATTCCTCATGCATACATAAAAATCCAACTATTCATAGAAATAAGACATACATTTTGAACCAATGGATGGATCCGAAGTATATGAGCACTTTAGACCTTCCTGGGAGATTGATCTCAGAATCTAGAACCTTTGCATCTTTATTTTCTCAAGTTTCATGGCTTTACCAACATGTACACATCCTATACAAAGCTAGCTGACATACGTAAGCACTCTATACACAGACAACCCGCGTAATGTATGCACCCTATACACAGACAACCCACATACACCTCAAAAAATAGAGTTTTCTATAATTATGATAATTTTTCCATCAACCCTTTGTGCTACCTCAGACGTTCGCCACTTCATATGTATCCACAAGTATTTACAATAAGATGTACACAAGAAAATAGATATACAATATGTACAAGTGTGTCCTTAATGAGTGAGCTTTGCCTCTTATTTATATCTTCAAGTAGCATTACACTTTCCTTATTTTAGGGCTTCTTCATTTAAAATAAATTATTTTGCAAGACACTTTGACCCTTGGGGGCTTCTATAGGACTCATGAGGGTTCTCCAACTTCATATGGCCATAACTCTCTAACCGTGAGGAGTTATGTGGCGTTCCACATACCACCGGAAAAGGAATGACAAGCACTATCCATCTAGGATAGTTTCCATGACAAATTTACTATCCTTCATCTCATTATTCCACATTTAAGAATGGGTTCTCTATCCATACTTCTAGGATAACTCAATTCACAAAGCGTCTTCCCGTGAGGGATTTCACCATAAGGGGACCACTTTGGAGTTCATCCATATTTACTTCTTATCAACCATGACAAGACAATAATGAGTCATCTTTACATCAAAAAATCTTGCTTCCATTACCCAAACCTTTGTGCTACGACACTTTATTCAAGGGTTGACATCAATGAAAACCAATCTTAATCAACAATCTCCCCCTTTGGCATTGATGGCAACACTCTGATGCAATATTGAAATCATATCACTCATGCTCCCCCTGAAACCATACCTCTGTCCTCTGCATCTAATAAATCTTCTCCCCTTGGAACCATGCCTCTGTCCTCTACATCTGATAAATCTCTCCCCCCTTTGTCATCAATGGCAAAGGTATCTTTCCATCTGGGGTTGCTCCCCTTGACTGAATTGTCCTCTTATGGTGCTTCCTCGTGTACATCTAAGACATATAATATAAGCATTAAAAAAGCATTCATTTTGGAGTAGAAATAACTCCAAGTCTCTGGCAAAGATATTCAAAGGCTTCCCGTGGAAGTGGTTTTGTAAAGATGTCCGCCACTTGTTCTTTTGTGCCCACATACTCAACTCTGATGTTCTTTTCTGCAACCTGCTCTCATAGAAATTGATACTTGATTGGAATGTGCTTTGTCTTGGAGTGCATTACGGGGTTCTTTGAGATACTGATGGCTCTTGTATTATCAAAATAGATTGGAATGGGCTCATCATACTCAACCTATATATCTTTCAGAGTTTATTTCATCCAAAGAACCTGTGTACAACATGATGATGCTGCAATATACTCTGCCTCGGCTGTAGATAAATATACTGATGATTGTTTCTTTCTTAGCCATGATACTAAACACTCACCCAAGTAGAACGCTGCTCCACTGGTGCTTCGTCGGTATTCAATACAACCTTCCCAATCTGCATCTGTGTAGGAAATAAGTGATAGATCCTTTCCTTTTGGATACCATAATCCAAACTCTTATGTTCCTTTGAGATATATGAAAATCCTCTTTACTGCTAATACATGTGATTCCTTTGGTGCTGCTTGAAATCATGCCACCTATCCACCTGCCTGCATTACATCTGGTCTGGATGCTGTCACATATGGTAGGCTACCAATCATTGACCTGTATTTCCTCTGATCTGTAGACTTCGAATCATCATCTTTGCTCAACTTGCAACTGGTTTGCATGGGAGTGATAACTCGTTTGCAATCTTCCATTCCGAACCTTTTTAGCATTTCTCTAATATAATTGGTTTGAGAAATAAAAATTCCTTGGTTGCTTTGACGTATCTAAAGTCCCAGAAAGAAGGATAGTTCTCCAAGTAATGACATTTCAAATTCATTCTACATATCTTTTGCAAATTTTTGGCTTAACCTGTCATCATCACTACCAAAAATAATATCATCAACATAAGCTTCAATTAATAAAATATTACCTTGACTTACCTTGATGTAGAGGTTGTTGTCTACACTTCCTTTTCTGAATCTTGCCTGCTGCAGATACTTATCTAGTCTATACACAAAAAACGTACGTACACACCCTATACACAGAAAACCCGCGTAATGTACACACCCTATACACAGACAACCCGTGTACTCCTCAGAAAATAGAGTTTTCTATAATTCCTAGAATTTCGCTGTCAACCCTTCGTTCTACCTCAGACGTTCGCCACTTCATATGTATCCACAAGTATTTACAATAATATTTACACAAGAAAATAGATATACAATATGTACAAGTGTGTCTTTAAAAGTGAGCTTTGCCTCTTATTTATATCTTCATGTAGCATTACACTTTCCTTATTTTAGGGATTCTTCATTTAAAATAAATTATTTTGCAAGACACTTTGACCCTTGGGGGCTTCTATAGGACTCATGAGGGTTCTCCAACTTCATATGGTCATAACTCTCTAACCGTGAAGATTTATGTGACATTCCACATACCACCGGAAATGGAATGACAAGCACTATCCATCTAGGATAGTTTCCTTGACAAATTCGTCATCCTTCATCTCATTATTCCACATTTAATCATGGGTTCTCTATCCATACTTCTAGGATAACTCAATCCACAAAGTGTCTTGCCATGAGGGATTTCACCATAAGGGGACCACTTTGGAGTTCATCCATCTTTACTTCTTATCAACCATGACAAGACAATAATGAGTCATCTTTACATCAAACAATCTTGGGTCCATTACCCAAACCTTTGTGCTATGGGGCTTTCTTCAAGGGTTGACATCAATGACAACCAACCTTAATCAATAGATTCATCATGCATAGGTTGCACATGGTTGAAATGTTTCTTCACATATCATTATTGAAATCACCAATCAATAGTAACAAAATAATAAATGTGTTTATAATCAATTGGTTGTGTTGGAGAATATGAAACCTCCATTCCTTATCAGTTTATCCTCTTTGAAAAGACATACATGTCGGTTCCTTTCCATATGTCATATGTCTCTAGCTAGCTCTGAATATTTTTCAATGTGTTCGTTTTGGGAAAACATGAACATGGTTTTGTTTTTCCAGCAAATTACTATCTAGTCATGCATGGAAACATGCAAATAGCTTGCTAAGGAAGGTGACACAGTCAAGTTTTATTTTTGTGCACTTCATTTTTTTAGATAGTTGCATTGTCTCCTTCCCAAACCTATGCATTTCATATCCAACAATAAAACAATGCAAAATAAGAAACAAAAACAAAAAAGATGCACATATGGTGGTTTCTATGCATAAAAGGAGATTAATTGTTAACCATGAAATAATAATAGCAGTGGAAACTAGTAGAATAGATACATGAAGACACATGGAACAAGACGATTTATGTGGATAAAGTCATCTTGGTGACTTACAACTACATGAATAAAGCATAGAAAAAACATTGAATGAATAAATAATTTGAATCCTCCACAGAAGCTCACTACTAAATGAAATAAACCAACAATAACTCTTGTTGTAGATCACTACTGTGTGTTTATTATATTTGCAAAATTAACCATAATGTGTTCCCAATGATTAAGTGAGTTAAATAAGTATTTAGAAAACCCAATGGCTTCCACTTCTTTAGAAAATGCAATGGAAATTTTGTAGGGGTATGAAGAGAAACAAAAACTATTGGTATGAACTATTTGGAGAGTTTTAAACATAGAAAGATATCTATCAATTGTTATCATTAGGAAAATTATTCAAATCAAAAGGAAAATGTGTTTGATTGCCCCAATTTGGCATGGATGTAACTATTGTCCCACGTTGTGGATTTGGCATGGATGCAACTTTTCTGCTCCCACGTTGGCTAGAATCAGTGAATTCATATGACATGTATTCTTTATCATTCACATTCAAGTCCTCTGTTAGAGCTCATCGAGCCCTCTGTTGATGCTTAAATCTAGGGATAATCCAACGTTTCTTTGTTCTTAGAGATCCATCCAATGCTTGTGAGTCATTGGTGAAGTCAAAGTCCATTATAAATTTATCATTGAAGTCAATAAGAAATCTTTCCAAATACTCCTTCATTTCCAAACAGTTATGTTGTTCCCTTGGTGCATGATGAATTACATCCTGCCAATTTAAATGTATGAGATTTTAAAACAAATGAATCATATAAAACATTCAAATTGATATGTAAATACCATAGCATATTAGAATAAAGTAAGCTTTAATGGATAATTTTCATACAATAAAGAAGGATCACTTGTAATCCTTGTATATTCTCTATCATCCCTTGTATAATCAAATCACAATCATTGTTTCCTTGATGAAGGACATTGCAATCATCTCCTCCAACATTGTTCCCATTCCTATTTTCATGAGCATTCTCATTGTCCCCATTGGCATCATTTGTATGAGGCATATAAGCAACTTTCTCTTCTAGAATCTCATCCACTATTGCTTCCTCTATAACATATTCCTAGGATACTTCATTACAAATTCTATATAGAGCATTGACTTTCAAAACATGTTTGCATGTGTTGCCTCACAATTCCCATGGGAAATCACATATTAGACCATTAGCAGTAGATGTTGATACAATGTAATATTTTGCACAATATGTCTGGCTAATAACCATGTATGCACCTTCAACAATGTCATGAGGACTAACATCAATGTTAGGAATTCTCCTAGATTTCTCTAATGAAGTCTCAAGGTACCTCTCCTTCTTCTAGTTTGTTAGAAATGCAGACTCCTTCAAATAGTTTTGATGCACAAAAAAAGGTTCCACACTCTTCAATAGGGATAAAATCAACCAATCCATTCTCCTAGAACATTTACGCTTTCGTTCACGTAAGAAATTAGTCTTCAAGAAGAAATGGTATGATTCAATTGAACTATTGGACTCTTGATTAACATGAGGAAAGTCTCGATAACAATTTTCCCACATATCTAATAAGAAAAAGATAACCAATCATTAATATGTTAAGTCAATATGACATGTAATTATAACTAAATTAAAATTAACTATGTATGTTGGGGAAATTAATCTAAGACAACATAATAAGTAACTTGCATATCTTATCCCCTTCCAACCAATGTTTTCTGAAGTAGTCCAAAAATTTAACTCCGCCAACAATTTTTTCAAAGAATGTTCTCACTGCCTCACTAACGACATCATGATCACGACAACGGTGCATTATCTCACCTAGACTATGAGATAATTCCCTGGCTCTTTTAGGGGAAGATACCAATCTAAATGCATTTTTTTATCCAAGTACGACAAACATGCCAACAACAAAGGAAGACGCAACAACCCAAAATTTGCCTACAAGAAAAATTATATCGTTCTTGTGTTAATTGAACATGATTAACATTTACCAACCAACTATATTCATCATTAAATGTAATAACAACAAAAATATAGATGTACAGGTGCTAATGATAATTCATACATTCATTACGTGTAGAATATTTGTCTCACCTCAATGCTTTAATTTCTGCTAATGCATCATCTGTCATGACAACATTCAGTTTCCAATTTGGGCATCTTTTCCTACATCCATCTAGGAGTTGTATAATCCACTGGGTTATATATGATGTTCTATTGCGTGAACACACTTCCCATGCAACAAAAAAACCTCTTTATTGAGAATCGAAGGAAATAACTGTGTATAATCGGTACTACACAAACCAATACAATAATCAACTTCTCAATTTTAGAGTACTAATTATATTGAATGAAACATTGAACTCAATAGAGACATTAAAAAAACTAATGAAACTCACCCCATGTTTGTTTGTGCTAAACGTAGAATCCAAAGCCAACATGTTGTTGTGAGAACACTTGACCATCATATCAAGCATCCATTCTATTTGGATGCCAATTATGAATGGTGCATCCTCCTCTTCTGGTCGCTGGTAGAAAAAATGATTTTTTCTCTTGTTGATACCACTTGTTAACACTCAAAGAATCCTTGGGATCTAATTGATACTTATATTTCAAATGGAAGTTGAATATATTGGAGACATATTTTCTACATAAATGAAGGTCTCTAGAACCCATTAGAGAACCAAAGATCCCATCAAAGATATGTCATTCAAATATTGTATCAACTGGAACACCAAGTCCATATAGTGTCTTTATCATTGATTGGATCTCCTTTGAAGGATGGGGGGTGCTCAAGGACTTTGGATCACCATATTATCATATTTTCCATGGCATGGCTAGCCATTTCAATCCTCATGTAGGTACTCATTATAGGTGATAATTGCAACCCCTGACATATCATTCACTTCCTTCGCTATAAATTTGCATTGGCATCCTCTTTTTCGGACAAAATTTCTCTTTCTTAATGGTGGTTGTGGATTTCCTCTAAGATCATTTGGGCCATAACAACATTGGAACCTAAAAAATAGCTAACATTCAAAGAAAGATCATTACATGTAATAGTAATACCAATAATAATTTTTGGAACTTAACAATACATATTGAAAGAACATATAAATTGGATTAAGAGGTCATGATAAATACTAACAATGCATAGTTCAAGGATGTTGGACCCATCATAGAAGATTCACCATCACCAAAGCGCTTCCTATGCGATCTTCGTACAAATGTACATGGTGCATCCGGGTTGTTTTTCCCTCCCATAATGAAGTCTTCCAACCTCTTGTATGATATTAGAGCAGTGCGATCAATAGTGCCATCTTCATGTTGTATATCACTCCAAACAAGGTCTTGGATTGAAAATATATGCTTCTCTGATAAACTTTGAACATGGAGGTTCTTGATATGTGAATGTTTTGTCTTCCGAACCATTATGCCAATTATTGCAATATGTCCTTGTAATTCAAGCAAATGGTAAATGTAAATCAAACAAACATAAATGAAAATATATCTATTTTAAATAAAATAATTCGAGCAAATGGTAAATGTAATGGTAAATTCCCCATATTTCTAAAAAAAATAATTAAATAACCAAATAATTTTATTACATAACCTCAGTAACCAACAAATCCCATAGCTCACGACATCCTACTCAAAATCAAAACAGAAATATGATGCAATCCACATTACATCTCACTCATATATGAAACCATTAATAGGCTATTAAAATTGGCCTAGTCTCACGAAACATAAATAGAAATATGTTGCAATCCAATGTAGGCAATGAGGATATCGAATTATATATAGGAAAACACCCCTAAAGGTGAGTTTAGTTACATTCAAGCTCATATTTCAACATATAACAACACAAAATCTCTGAAAAATAAATAAACCAAGCTTAAAGGGTTAAGGATGCCCAAATTCCACTGTATTCTGGTTATATTGCATACTAATATTTTTAGACAGGGAAGGACATGCTTGATAATAGAAAATGGAAAACATCTTGAAAATGATCAGACATGCTTGCTATATGGTGATACTAAAACCATCTTAAAAAAATATGTTCTTTCATTTATAGGGATTTATTCATATCTCTATCATTTATCAGTGCATTTCGTATCTCTATCATTTCACATGGAATTTATTCGCATTTCTATATTTTTTTCTCATTTATAAGCATAATCATAGAACATAAACATAAGCATAATCCGAATTCTAAGAACATGAGCTTAGCAGATAATCAACGAGCTCTATTTGTAAGGTCTGAGACAAGAAACATTTACCCCTTCTGCGTTGTGCTTCTTCAAAGACCGATCTCCTTCTTCTGTGCTATCTTAGTGGGTTCCCATGGAGCAAATGCTTATCTTGCACCAACTACCTACATTGTATCGAAAGGTGGGATTCAAGAATTTGCAAGACAATTTGGATACTATATTTAACACATGGAATTGAACCAAATTTAAGAATGGTGCATGTCGCAAGGTTCCAAATTAGAGAAAAAACTAGGGTTCCAAATTAGAGAAAAAGCTATGGTTCCATCTAGTAGGGAGGCCCCAAATCTATTTGTAGATGGGATGAAAACTACAAAGAAATTGAGGGACTCAAATAACTAGGAATTCATGACATATATACATTCTTGGTGGGTAGGTTAAGTAGTAGCATGTATCTTACTATGTATGCGACAACTACAACCAAGCATTGATAAAAGTAACACTGTCAAACTGTTAATCCACTTTTTCTCGCAAATCTATGTAGGTGGCTCTATTTAATCACTTGGCTTGAATCCGCTGCATTTCTTTTCTTTGTTCTCTGAAAGAGAAAAAATATAGATAAATTATGGAGGATCTGATCTCCTACTTTTGCACTGGCTTGGTTGGTAGCTCGGTATGGAGGATCCGATCTCCTTCTTCTGCACTAGCTTGGTTGGTAGGTTGGTTTAATTGTGAATTCAAGTCTCTCCGACGACGATGAATGGGCGCTATGGAATGTTGGCAGTGTACACTATAGAATGTTGGCAGAGTGTCTGGGGGATAGTGCCACACGAAGGGGCGGTCGTTGAAAATCTACTATCGAACCTGTCTGAGTAAGGACACTCTGGAGGGAATATTTCTCTCGAGTTAGCCTACTCCGAAGTGGAACATTCAGTTTCTTCAACCACATTGAGGGGTAGAACACTTCTAGCACTTTCTATAATAAAGGAGACATTTTTTTTTATTGTAAGAGGTTGATCTAGAGACTCTATTTAAAGAGTAGCTCTCTTACTTCTTTAGCATGGTTGGGTTTGTGAGACTTATCTCCCTTGAGTTTAATGACAAATATGTTGGATGTGTTTTGGAGGTTTTGGAACTATTTTGTGGGTGAAAATGTCTTTCATACTTTTAATGATGTTCATATTTCACTGAAGTAATCTAGACATGTGCTTCAGAAATAAGAATTCAGTATGTTTTTTCCATTTTTCATTACACAATCACTGGAGTTTTGTCAATGACTACATTTCTTTCTCTATTTATGGATTGAAGTTTCTCATACATGGTTTTTGATAGATGTAACATCCTCAAGTGTTGGTGTTTTCTACATATGTAACACCCTTAAATTTATTTCTACAATGTAGGATAGCAAAGACGAAATGCAATCAACTTGTATTTTTCATCCATATTGTCCTCTTTCCACCTTTGTGACAACCTCCTATTTGATGTCTTGTTCGAATCTATCTCCCAATGATAAGGCACTAGTTTTTGGTCCACCATATTCCTTCATTACTTTCATAAAATTGTTTGGATGGAATTTACTCTCTAAACCACCTTCGCACTCCGTTGCCCTAGAATTCCAACGATGCAATTTAGGGAAGCCTCCCTTGAGACGGCCTAAAAGGGAGGGGGGACTTGGTGAGGTGATAGTGGTCAACCCCCTAGTTACACAAATCCATCATCCAAGTGCTTGAAAATTTTAGATTTTCATGATGACATATTTTGTGGTAACATTATGGGCCATTATCAAAGATAAAGTCAATTTCCCACAAATCTTGAAGACTATGCTTCATAGTATTTTGATGAGGGTTTTCTTTTGAATATTTTCCTCTCATCTTGGCGACTCCATTTATGAAGGCCTACTAATTTTTTAAGCGAGGACAATGAGAAAAGTTTTGAAGAACTCACCTTGGGCGACTCCACTAGTTATTGGTCTGAAGTGTTATCATGTTGTAATTTTTTAGATGCCATGGAACCATGGTCCCTCCACATTCTTTATCCATCTTTTGATGTAGAGGATATTCCTAGGTATGCTAATGAGCTTCCTCCAAATTGGAAATATGATGGTGGTTGTAAGTTTGTTATTTCTCATGTAGCATCTTTTTTGGAATGTATCTAAAGTATTAATGTAACACATGAAGATATCTTATAGAGACTCTTTGTGTTTTCTCTAGAAGAAGAGCCTAGAGATTAGATTAAGCATTGTACTAGGCCAAAACAAATATCATCTCTTGCGTGTTTGATCTAAACTTTTATCAAGTATTGGGACTTCACATATGAATAAGAAGGAAAGAGCATTGCATATTTTGAAGATATGCTTGAAGAAGATTCCATTGAAGACAAAGTGCCTCAAGAATTCATTGAATACCAAGTAGACTAAGAACATGCTCGTAAAGAAGGTGATCAAGAATGCATGCCATCATGCCATGAAAACAAAGGTTTGCCATATTTAGAAATGGTATTTTCAGAAAATTATATTGTTAATTTCTAGCCATGTGCTCTCATGTATACTGCATGAAATTTCCATATTAGGGAGCAATTGGTTGAAGATAAAACTACAAAAAATTTACAGCTATGCAATGATGATTTTGTGGTTGTAATTTATATGGGGCTTGCATATTTTTGTTGTATATTTTCCCAACCATCTCAAAATTCTTCATTTTTCCTCATTATATCATTGAGAACCTTGTCGGAAAATATATTCTTGGTGTTGTAACATGTATGGGGCTAGAATGCATTCAAGTTTTTTCTTGTTGTAGCAGTTTGCAGCCATATGTAAAAGAGCAACAAGTGATCAACTTGACCCAAAATTATTTTTCAAAATATGAAGTTTCTCATGTTTCTTCATATTTATTGGAAGGATGTAAATATGTATATTGCAGGTTTTTAAAACGATCGTCTCAAGTCATTATAAGTGATGTTGCACATGGACTTGTCCAAGAAGCCATGCATGGGAGTATGTGGATCAGTTTTTCCAAATGAAGGGGATGCAACTTGAATACCTTGCTATTAAAAATAAACATGTGAGATATTGAAAATATTCAACCAACAACAATTACCACACACAACATATGCACCATATGTAACCTAGAAAAAAAAAAGCGGGAACCAACTAATAGATCTGTTAGTCCCTTGGTCAAAACCTAACCAAGATAGACAACATCCTGGGCTCGGCCAAGTGATCCCTCACCGCTCAACTCGACACATTACAATGGAGTATCACCAACCTTTTAAAGGCTTTATTACATGCAATCCATGGGATGTGAAACCACGAGCTACCAAAACCATGTTTCCGAAACCACCACTATTCACCTAAATGATTTGACTCTTTTACTAATTCAAGTTTAACCTAACATTCCCCCCTTTAAACTTGACTTAGGGTTTCCCATCACCAACTCCGACCAAACTGGACAAGTGAGTTTTCACTGCTAACCTCCAGGCCCTACCCCCTCAAGGTTTATAACCGGGGCATGTCTTACAATAATATACCCATTTACATGCAATAATTATTCTCAACTTCATTATAAAATTTTTTTTTTACATTGTTGTTATCTTGGCACTTATGCCACCATCCTCTCGTATTTCCCTTACTTTGACCTTTGACACCCACAAATACTCTCAATATTGACATGACATGACCTTGCTGATCCAAAGCCATTTCCACTTAATCCTTAAATCTTACTAGACATAAATCACTGAAATTGTTCTAGGGAATAAATCTTACTAGACATAAGAACAAAACTGTGTCAATATTTTCTAAATACTCCAAAATAGCAATCAAATAAATCTTTGTCTTGCTCGCCATGACTTCATAAAGTTCAATCATGTTCGGATGTCGAACCAACCTCATTGCAGATATCTCATGCTTGATTCACTCCATATACCGACCTTCATGATCTTTTCCTTGTCCATCACTTTAATGAAGACTCTCTCACCCATGTTTACATTCTTGTCATGGTAAACTTTAGCAAAGGTTCCCTTCCTCAAGAGCTTCCTCATTTCATACTTTCCCAACAAAACATTAGGATTTATCTCCATATTTTTAACTTAACCATGCTCTGTGTTGTGTTCTATTCATGGTGTCTCTACTCTTCTTTTATTTATTTCCATGACCTTTTCAGAGAGCTAGACTGAGTTTGTCTTATTCATCCATCATCGAGTAGCTTTCTTAGCACAATCCCAAAGAAAATAATCTGATTCTAGAAAACCTATCCATAGCCCCGTGGAAAACTTGCAGTGGAGTCCCCCACAACTGGTTCATCCTTAAGCCAACCTAAAATTTCAAACCACGTAATCTCTATGATCTGAGTATGGAGGAACACCCACCAATTTGTATGCTCACTTGTTGCTATAAAAAACATGGGGTGTGTTAACACATACAATTGATCATGTAAATGAGGATTTATGGTTTTCAGAGCTTACATTAAACCATTTCTCCAAGGATTATGTCATAGCATCAACTAATAGCCTCCTCAAAGTGTGCAAACTATATTTGAGATGGCGCTGTGAACTAGTTAAGGAGGAGTGTTGTAGCTTAGATAGGTTGCAGGAACTCACGTTCAGACTTATCAACATCCAAATCAACCTTAGGACCATCAATTACTCCATGAGGGTTTTCATCCTGTTTGAAGCTCGAGAAAGTGTTTTTGGATTTTTTTTTTCTTTTGGCACTACAAACTGGCGTTGCGCACAGGTGATAGGCATTGTGAACTTCACTACAAACTCATTTCCTGTAGCAGAGTCTTCTAAATATTTTATTGTAAATCCAAAATGGTGAATTGGGTTTTTTCTGACTTTTTATGCGGAGGATAATGATAATGTCATTGATTTGTTGTCCGAATTTCAGCTTGACCCAGTTTGTAATTCGAGAAATATAATTAAAACACTAGTGCGCTACAAAATGGCGTTGGATATTCGCCTTGTTTGGAGGTTGCCACCTATCAAAAAAGGTTCGAATGGTCTCCTAGGAATTTTTTGTACATGAGGGACATGTTTTCCATCTCTAGATCAATTAGGATGACCTGTTTCAAAATGAATTTATCATCATAGAAAAAATCCCAAAAAAATAGGAATTTGTTAGGCTTTTGTTGGAATCTTTTGTAACAAGAATCCTAAATGGAGGAGGATCCTATGTAACTCCTTGGTTTCAACCTCCTTAGGGTAGATATAGATTATACGCTATAAATGAAAGGGTTTTTTATGAGAAAAGGGTTGGATTCATGAGCCAAGAGAGGAGAGAGTTGGAGGAGCAGTTTTAGTTGCTCATTTGTAAGCCTGAGGGCCTCTTTGTAAAGACATTTTCTGCCATTAAAGATTCATGAGAGCTGTAATAAAATTGTGTTATGTGTTTTTCCATTTCTTTGTTATCTTCTTGCTTGAATATATTGTAGGTTTTGAGGATCATATCTGCCATTGATTGATGGATTCTTGAACAATAAAGGATATGATGTAGCTTTCCCATTAAATCATTGTTCATTGTTTAAAGAAAATCTTTATCTGTTGCAGAAAGGATCTTTGTATAATGGATGTTCTTCCTTTTTTTCATATTCACTATGCTTCTACTCATCATTATATATCCCTTTTTCTAATATACAGTTTGATTGCCTTTGATCTATAGGACGTTATGACTCCATGCCCAATGGAATGCCTTTGCAGACATTTTGATACCCCCTCCCTTTCTTTCTCAATCTTGTTGATCCACCTACTCAAACCATTTTAATCCATTTATATTCTGATGGGTAATGGGCTTGCACTTACAACAGTCTAAGTGTGATTCTCAGTGCTAATAGGGTGGACCTTAATTATGTTTATGATCGTGGCCAAGGTGTTGTAGATCATAGCCAACTCATCCAGGCCATCCTCGTTGAGTCAAACGAGGTTCTGAATGAGGAGATCCATGGAATTGTTCTCCATGTGAATCAGTCACTCAAACCTCCTCCTATATATCACAACCTCATAATTGATTTTCTCACACTTCTTGGCCACATGCGTCTCCATGATGAGCTCGTTGGCCAGAACCTAATCCATCCAGTCATCTTTGAGCGCCTCAAGCAATTCCCTCATGTACCTTGAAACCTTGTTGGTTGAGCCAGTTCACCATTCGAACGCATCCTTATTCATGCAAACCATTGTCACTGTCACCATCGACGTAACCAGAGTAGTTGTTTGCAAAGAGTCAAGCTCCGACACCACTACCTGTTGAGGACAAGCACCTCCATTGTCATTATAATAGATGTTAGGTTAGAATCTGGTCTGCAATTCCTTTTCCTGAGCTACACATTGATTGCCTCTCATGCCCTCCTTATCCTGCTCTATGTTCCAATGACTGAGCTTCCTTGCGTGCAACCTCTCTCGACTATGTGAGTGTATCAACAACTTCTTTTGACCCTCTCTCTTTACTTAAAGATCCAACATAAAAGAAATTCCCATGCCACTCTTGCTAGAGAGTTCAATCCTACCGAGATTTGATACCATGTTAAAAATAAACATGCAAGAGATTGAAAATATTCAACCAACAACAATTACCACACATAACATATGCATCTGATATAACCTTGAAAACCCAAACTGGGAAAAAACAACTTATAGATCTATTAGTCCCTTGGCTAAAACCTGGTCAGGTTGGCCAACATCCTATCCCCAACCAAGTGAGCCCTCACAGTGTCACCGACCTTTTAAAGGATTTATTACATGTAATCCATGGGATGTTAAACCAGGGGCTACCAAAACCATGTGCTCGAAACCACCACTGTTGACCTAACAACTTCAACTCTTTTACCAAGTCAAGTTTAACCTAAAACTTGCTTGGAGTAAGGATGGATAATTATTGGCATACTGTAGTCCTACTCAAAGTTGGATAGAAGGGGTTTGTGGATGGGCATGCCAATCTTGGCATGATTTTGGTGTTTCTATCCATCCTTGTGAGTTTGAAGTCATGTTTTGTAATATTATAGTATTTATTCTAGGGCATGATTATGATCTATTTGACATTTCCTTTTCTTTGGCTTATAACCAAACACAAGGAAATATCTTATGATGTAAGCAAAGATCTATCATGGTTACATTGGAAATATTGGAAATATGACCTCACCTATTTTCTCATGTAGAGTAGAAGTATGAAGAAGTAAGCTCTTGAGAGCATTAGAGTAGGTGAATAAAACTCAACTTAAGGGTATAAGAATTTGATTTGATGTAATAAACTCTATGGATAATATATATGGTGTTTGTGGATGTTTATCCATCCTACCACATGGTTTTTCTCACAGGGTCTTCATTGAATGAACCCATGACATAGCACATGCGTTGGTGGGATATTAATGAATACCCCTAATTTCACTAGATATTGATAAATACCTCCAAAAATTCTTTTATTGAACCCTCCTCATATTACATCTTTCCAATAAAATAAACCCATATTTTTACTAGATACCCCATTTTATACCCCCCAATACCCACATCACCCCTCCCCCAAAATACCTACAATATATTGAATATATTTTTCACAATTAAAAAACCCCCTTTAAGAATGAATGTGATAAGATATTGGTAAACAAGGTGAATATGAATGTGATAAGATATTGGTAAACAAGGTGAATCCCCTGTGGTTTTGCTTGCTCTTTCTTTTTTGCAAGTACATCTAGAGATTCACAGGTCCTATGCACTTTTCCTTGAGATCACATGTCCTCAAGTTGGAGCCATTGTTACCACCTATATTGCATGGGGATGCACATGTGATGATTCATGGTTTTTTTGCAGTGTGGCATGATTATACTAGCCGTCAAAAGATTGAGATGTTGGTATAAGGCTTCTTCAGTTGTGCACAAATTATCCTAGATTGGATGGTGGTTGTGCTTGCTCCTTATCATTAGTGGATGTTGTTCATGACTAGCTTAACCTAACACTCATACATAGTCCCCTTTCTTTATTTTGACTTTACCTTTGGTGAAGTTTATTAGGAGGAACAATTTATATGATCATGATACAACACTTTATTGAAGTATCCATCATTGGTTTCATATTGTCATCGACGTTTTGAATCCGAATCGGGATTCATCATCAAGACTAATCGTCAATTGATAGCTTGTTGATCTTGGTCAATAAATAATTGAGATGCAGGACATTTTTTAAGATTTTTGAGATTTTACCTAGGTTGGTTGTCTAAAAACCTAATTATAGAGTTTAAACAAAAAAAATTTAAATTAATAATAAGTTAATAATTTCCTAATAATTAATAACTATTAATAAGGTTGAGTGATCTAATAGTTTGTTTAATATTGTTTTAATTTTATAAATGTATATAAGTCTATGGTTTAGAGTTAGATTGAGTTTTTATTTATTATATTAGTACTTTTAATTTTTTGTTGTATTATATTTATTTTTAATGTATGAAGGATTTTAGTTTTGTTTAGGGTAAAACTAATAGTTTTTTTAAGTAGTGCTTTAATTATAATGTATATAAGTCTAGGGTTTTTAGAATTAGAATGAGTTTTTATGTGGTTGTATTATATCTATATTTAATGTAAGAAGGAATTTAGTTATGGTTAGGTTGTTTAGGGTTAGAGATTGAGTTATTATTTTATTGTTTATTAGTACTTTTAATTGGTTGTATTATATTTTATATTTAATGTATAAAGTTTAGTTTAGTGAACTAATTATTAGATTATGGAAAAGAAGCTATAATTTAAGTTTTGGTTGATTAGAATAAAACTAGGGTTTCTTGTTTTAATAGTGTTAAATTGTGTATTTAATATGATTTATTAGGTCTAAGTATTGATGGTGTTATATATATATATATATATATAATCAAGGGTTTATGTATATATATATATATATATATATATAAATAATCAAGGGTTTAGAAGTTTTTAATATGTATAGGACACAAAATAACCCCTACTACGTAGTATCCTATACATATTAAGAACTTCTAAACCTTTGATTATTTATATATATACATAACACCTTCAATACTTAGACTTAATAAATCATATTAGATACACAATTTAACACTATTAAAACAAGAAACCCTAGTTTTATTCTAATCAACCAAAATTTAAATCTAGCATCCTTTCCATAATCTAGTAATTAGTTCACTAAACTAAACTTTATACATTAAATACAAAACATAATACAATCAATTACAAGTACTAATAAGTAATTACGCCGAAAGGCGTACACCTATTGACAATGAGCACACTTAATCACCTTTTAATCTAAAATTCTAATCTGATGGCTAACAATTGAAGATGCTGGCATATTCTTAGTTCTCCCAAATCAATGAATGTGATTTCCTCTTCATAACTTGTATTTTTGAATGCATCCCTTAACTTGTTTACTTTTTAACATTTACCTAATCATATTAAGAAATTACTGTAGCACTATATGATTGCCACGTTTAAATGATTAAACTTTGGGATTATCACATTTGGATTTGCTCAGTTGTAGACACTAATTTTCTGGTTGTGCGTTTCATTTTCTGTTCTAGCCATTAACCTACAGGAGGAAGCTTTGGCATCGCCTTTCAACGTTCATCAACCACGGTTTTGAGTGGCTGTGCTAGTAAAATAATAACTCAATCTCTAACCCTAAACAACCTAAACATAACTAAATTCCTTCTTACATTAAATATAAATATAATACAACCAAATAAAAACTCATTCTAATTCTAAAAACCCTAAAACTATATACATATATAAAATTAAAACACTACTAAAACAAACTATTAATTTTACCCTAAACAAAACTAAAATCCTTCATACATTAAAAATAAATATAATACAACCAAAACCAAATTAAAAATATTAATATAATAAATAAAAAATCAATCTAACTCTAAACCCTAGACTTATATACATTTATAAAATCAAAATATTATTAAACAAACTATTAAATCAATAATTACTAATTATTAGGAAATTATTAACTTATTATTAATTTAAATTGATTTTTGTTTAAACTTTGTAATTAGGTTTTTAGACAGTCCACTTAGGTAAAATCTCAAAAATTTTAAAAAATGTCCTGCATCTCAACTATTTATTGACCAAGATCAATAAGCTATCAATTGACGATTAATCCTGATGATGAATCTCGATTCGAATTCAAAAAGTCGATGACAATATGACACCAACTRTRGATTATCCGACAATTAACTTCGAAACTCCTCACCACAAAAATCTGAAAACAGTGATATCCATCATTACCATACATGTAAAATAAATTAAATATTATTTTATACTAATAAATCAAACTAACCATGTTTTTAATATTACMCGCAAATATTAAAATGATACATCCCTTTGTGTTTTTCCCATGTGCACAAAAGGGGCACACATGGTCATAAATAATATATTATAATGTTGGGGGCTTTCACATGTTAAAATTTATATATGATTTAGAGCCGTACTTTCATATCCTAATAAGTAATATGGAACTGCTATATGTTTGAGATAAGTAGACTCTCTTTCATACATGGAGCCGTCTAATACCATAGTCCACGATTTACAAAGGGAGACTCCATTGAGCTTGAGACTCCATTTAAAGAGCAACTCCTTCACTTCTTTGTTATGGTTGGATTTGGGACACTTCGCTCCTTTGGAGTTTAATGCCAAATATATTGGATGGGTTTTGAAGGTTCTGCAACTATCTTCAGGGTGAGAATGTTTTTCACATTTTTAATGATGTTTCTATTTTGTTAAAGTAATTTAGACATGTGTTTCAAGAGTAAGAACTTGGTATGTTTTTTCTATTTTTCCATTATGCTATTATTGGAGTTTTGTCAATGGATACATTTCTTTCTCTATTTATAGATTGAAGTTTCTCATACATGGTTTTTGATAGCTATAACATCTTCAACTGTTGGCTGTTTTCTACATATGTAACACTCTTAAATTTATTTCTCCAATGTAGAACAACAAAGAGGTAATGCAATCAACTTGTATTTTTAGTCATATTGTTCTCTTTTCACATTTAAGACAACCTCCGATTGAATGCCTTGTTTGACTCTTTTGACTCCATATCCAAATGACAAAACACTATTTTCCGATTCACCATTTACCTTCGTTTCAACAATTTTTACAAACTTGTTTTATTGGAGTTTACTCTTTAAACCACCGTTGCACTTCATTGTTCTAAAATTCCAACAATCCTAATTAGGAAAGCCTTCCTTAAACCGGAAAAGAATCAGCCTAACAAACAAAAGGGAATTGGTAATGTGATAATGACCAACCCCTAATCACACAAATCCATCATCCAAATGCTTAATATTTTTACATTTTCATATTATATATATATATATATATATATATATATATATATATATATATTCCGAATTCAGAGATTTAACTCATCAAAGTAATCCGATCATTGCAATGGAAGTCATCACAAATTACAATTTTAATGTATAATTAAATGCTTGAAATTACCTATATAATTAGGAGAACAATTTCAATAATAACACCAATACAAACATATGATTTCAACAATTTCGAGGTTACTGGATTAAAAAATGATTAATGGAAAGTTAAATTTATAAGGGTGCAATATTATTTTTTAAAACGGAAAGTTAAATTTATAAGGGTGTAATATTATTTTAAAAAATAAAATGATTAAGATATGGATGATGAAGGACTTGGTGTATTTGATTTTGTGAAAAAAATGTTAAGTAATTAATTTATTTGTTTAAATTTTTTATTTAAGAAGTTATTTTATTTTATTTTTTAATTTTAAGGAGTTAAAAGGTTAAGAAGATTGATGTTATTAAAAATATTTTGAAATTGTGGTTTAAATATTTTTATTAATTTTTTTTATATCTAGAGTATTGAGGTTCTCTACATTATAGTATGAGGAGATGTTGTCATGTAATGTTAAGTTACAGGAAAATAATAAAATAATTAACAAATAAAAAAATAAAATCTACACATGTATATATGTTTGAATTGATAGTAGCGAGGTGCTGCAGCTCAATTGGGGGAGATGTTGTCACTTAAAGTTGCTATATGTGACAATAACAAAAAAATTAAATAAAAATTAAATAACTACATACATACATATGTATGTGACAACATCTAAAAAACTTAAAACAATTTAGATTCATATTAAACAAAGAGTTAGCATCCAAAGTGATCAAATTTC
Source organism: Picea mariana (assembly GCA_032191745.1). Taxonomy (NCBI): domain Eukaryota; kingdom Viridiplantae; phylum Streptophyta; class Pinopsida; order Pinales; family Pinaceae; genus Picea; species Picea mariana. The sequence continues at coordinate 70,248 of JASDQU010100225.1, read as the reverse complement.
TTAAAGTGTAATTTTTTTTATCATTTAATATGAAGGAATTAATACATGACATGGAATTAAATAATAAGAAAAATTATCTTTTAAGAAATTTGATTACTCTTAGTGTTTGATAAATCTGAGTTTAAAATAAATCTATATTAATATATATTTGAAATATCTAAAAATAAATTCGTAAATATCTATATTTTATTAAAAATTATTTATGTTTATTTATTAAATTATTTTTTAGTTATTAATCAATAATTTTATTAGAGATTATTTCTATTTATTTATTAAATTATACTTTAGTCATTAATCAATGTAAATTTTTTATTATTTTTATAATTTCCAAATAGGAAAGTAAATCCCTACTCTAACTAAAATTAAAATGTTCGAGGAAAATAAATCCCTACTCTAATTAAAATTCTCTAACTAAAATTAAAATTAAAATGTTCAGAGGAAAATGAATCTCTACTCTAACTAAAATTGAAATGTTTAGAGAAAAGGAAATCCCTACTTTAAGTTAAAAAAAAATAAGTATTATTGTTTTAAAAAATCACATTATTTTAAAATTGTTGAATTTTATTTGATGTATATCATGCTAAACCAAAAAGAAAAAGTGTAAATATTTTGACCCTTCTCAAAGCAAATTAGTGGAATGATGAGTTTAATGTTTAATTTTTGCTTTATATTATATTGTAATGAGTAATGATGATTTCAAAGTTTATTAGACATTTATAATGTAATGAATTTGAAGTTTAATTATGTTTTTTTATTTAATTAAAATAACATCTAGACTTTTCATTTTACTTGCCCTTAGAGATGACTCATAAATGTATTTATGGATTGGAAAAATAAGTAATATTTTCACTCAGTGTTATATGTTGGTAAATTGTTTTCTTTAGTTTAGGGTTTTCTCTTGTTTTTAAATTTTAAGATTGTAATTTTAACCCTAAAAAATAACCAGTAACATTACTTTTCGATTTGAGGGTTGATTTTATGTTTTTTTTGTTGCAACTATATAAGTTGTGAAAGCCATGTTTTCAATAGAGTTGTAATTTTAACTCTGATAAGAAAATGTGTATTACTAGAAGTGTCAATTTTTATTCATGGTTTGATTTTAAGTTTTTTGTCCGTAATAGTATCAGTTGTGAAGGTCATGGGTTCAAACAAATTGTAATATTAACCCCCCTCAAAAAAGGGTACTACTGATAGCATTAATTTTTTGTTTGAGGGTTAACTTTGTTTTTTCTGACCCAAATATATGGGTTTTCATGACTAGAGTTCTCATTTTGAGGTCACATAAAATTGATAACTATGTTACTCATTTGGATTGACTTGTGTGACATCTTTGGAATTAAATAATGTTCAAATAACCTTTCTTCCCAAACTAGAACACTAGAACTGCTACATAATTCTTCCCATAGTATTGGGTTTGAAGAGAGGCATCATTAGCAGAGTGGGTAAAAAGGGTTGAATCCGTCTAATAACCAAAGAAAATAATAGGTACCAAAATGATGATTCTACATAAACTCCACAGAGAAAATAAGTTGTAGACCACCATATTCGGATAAAAAAATTATATATTGGGTAGTAGATTTGGAATCTAGAAGGTGTTAATATTCTCCATGTTCCTTAATGGTTTACTTTTCCATTTGGTTATGCACTACTTTATCCCAACAAATCAAAATCCATGGAAGTCTTGCCTAGATTTATAGGGCTTGAGGTTAAAAGTTTTCTATTTATGGATGGACATGTTCTAAAGAAAATATGGCTTAACTAGATAATATCTAGTTAAGTTTGTTACCCCATCTTCACTTTCCATGGAGAGATACTAACATTTTTATTTTGAGGGTTATTTGGAGGTGAGATAATCTCTAGTTAAGTTTTTTACCCCATCTTCACTTTCTATTGAGATACCGATATTTATTTTGAGGGTTATTTGGAGGTGTGAAGGTAATCCAAGCCCTTGGTGTTTGTTTATATAGTTTATGTGTTGAAGATACTTGAACCCAAAACCAAAGGGGTGGATTCTCTTTCTTATATATATAATTAAGAAGAAACATTGAAATTACATTTAACAATGTGTTTGTGGAAATTATAACCATAAGTAAAAGTATTGAAGCAAAAAACCATTATGTGTAATATTCCAGATATAAAAAATTATGCAGAATAGAAATAAATAGCTAGAAATGGAATATGAACAACAATATAACCAAAACAACACCACAATAATACCAAAATCATACTAGAATAACACTAGAAAGAACACTTTGATTACTGAGAGAAATTTTCACTTGCCTCTTCAAAGGGGAAACCTCCAATAGAGCAGATCTCTATTACAATAATATCCGAGACAAAAGTTCCCATACCCATGACTCCTATTTATACTAAATATGTCTATCAAAAGAACCATCTAGAGGAAGATCCTTCTAGAAGCGGAAGATTCTATTAGGTCTTCTTACATTGGACTTATTCTTCCTTATTGCTAGGCTTTTATCAATATTGACCTTTATTACATGGAGATATAGTATTCTACCTACGTGAGTGGTTAGGTCCCTAACATTTCCCCCCCCTTTAAAAAACAACCTTGTCCTCAAGGCTTGAGATGGGGAAATTGCTGCAAAATGGTAACTGGTTCCCAAGTGGCATCGACTGGAGTTGTATCTTTCCACTGGACTAACACTTCCTTGATGGTTCACTGACGCAGTCGATGCTCACGCTGGTCCAAAAATTCTTGTGGATGTAGCCAAATGGAGCCTTCTTTTTCCAACTTAAGAAGGTTGGTTTGAGTTTGGCACTTAGTTCCAATCACCTTCTTTAAGAAGGAAACATGAAAAATAAGATGGAGCTTAGAATGACTGGGCGAAGCTAACTAATAGGCCACCTATCCTATGCGCTTGAGAATGGTATAAGGACCATAAAATTTGGGCGCCATTTTCTGACAATGGTCATCCTTGAGGGAAGGTTGCTTGTAAGGTTGCAGTTGAAGAAACACCTGATCCCCTTTTGAAAATTGATGTTTAGAGCGACCTTGATCTGTTTGTTTCTTCATCCGATTCTAGGCCATGAATAAATTCTCTTTGAGGGTACAGAGAATATCCTCTCGAACTGTAATATTTTGATCAACCATCTAGACCTTTGAGACACCTGGAAAATATGAGAGAACTGAAGGTGGATTTTTTCCATATACCGCTTCAAAAGGAGTCATGTGCGTAGCTATATGGTATGAAGTATTGTACCGCCATTCAACTAGTGGTAACCATTGAGCCCATGGATTCTTCCTTTTTGATGCAAAACACCTCAAATATGTTTACAAACATTTGTTGACAACTTCCATTTAACCATCAGTCTGGGGATGATAAGTTGTGTTGAGATGAAATTGGGTGCCTTGTAGCTCGAACAGTTCTTTCCAAAATTGTTTGGTTAAAGTTGGGTCGCGATCATAAACAACAGAATATGGAATGCCATGAAGCTTGAAGACCTGATCCATGAAAAGTCGAGCCACAATAGATGTTGTAAATGGGTGTTGAAGAGCACATAAATGAGCATACTTGGAAATACTATCAACTACCACCATGATGACTAATTTATTGCCCGATTTATGTAAGCTTACAATAAAATCCATAGAGATATCCTGCCAAATAGCAGGTGGAATTGGAAGCGATTGTAGTGTGCCAGGAGATTTGACTGTTTCTCCCTTGTTGTGTTGACACACATCACATTCAACCACAAAATTACGAACCTCTTGTTTCATACCCTCCTAGAGAAAAGAACGTTTGATCTGATCATAGGTTTTGGTAAACACAGAGTGCCCAACTGTGGGTGTAGCATGAAGCTTAGAAAGTACCGTGGATTTAAGTTTTGACTATTTACTTAAATACAAACGACCTTTGTATCGAAGCTCATCATTGAACCAAGAATACCCTAGAGAAACTGGAGAACTGGACTGCAATTGTTGTATTAGATGCAAACTTTTGGGATCTTGTAGCCATTCCTGGCGAACAACTTGGAACCAATCTGGTACAATGAAAGAGAGAGAAAAAAGAGACCCTTCATCTTCATATTTTCTGGAAAGTGCATCAACAACCACATTGTCTTTTCCTTTCTTGTAAATGATCTCATAATCATATCCAAAAATCTTAGTCACCCAATTTTGTTGCTTGGGGGAGGAAAGGCATTGTTCTAGAAAACACTTGAGGCTTTCATGATATTTGTTAATTTGGAAGCGTTTCCCCAATAGATAAGAGCGCCAAAGATCTACGGCATGTAGAATATCCAACATTTCCTTTTCGTATATTTATTTTGACAAATTTCTCTCGGATAGTTGTTTGCTGGTAAAGGCCAAAGGCAAACCCTCTTACATACGAAAAATGCCAATTCCTTTCCTGAAAGAATCACATTCCAGGAAAAAGGTCTTTGTGAAATCAGGAAGGTCAAGGACTGGAGTGGTGCACATGGCCATCTTCAAGGTTTGAAAATCCTGAGCAGCTGCTGGAGTCTAAGTGAAATAATTATTTTGAAGGAGTGCAGTGAGAGGTGCCACAATCTTTCCATAATTCTTAACAAACTTGCGATAATAACCTGTTTAACCTAGAAATTCCCACAAGCTTTTGAGAGTCTTTGGGTGAGGCCAATATTGCATAGCTTCAATATTTTTAGGATCCACCCTAACACCATCCTTGCCAACAAGATGACCCAAGTACTCTACTTCCGAGGTGCCAAAAGCACATTTAGATTGTTTGAAGAAAATTTGGTGTTGAGAGAGTAGATGGAGAACTCAATCCACATGAGAAAGATGGGATGTCGAGGTTTTGATGTAGATGAGGATATCATCAAAGAAAACTAAGAAAAAATGACAGAGAAAAGGACAGAAGACATGATTCATGAGGCTCTGGAAAGTGGATGGAGCATTACACAAGCCAAATGGCATGAACAAAAACTCGTAGTGGCCCTCATGATTTCTAAAGGAAGTCTTAGGAATGTCTGCCTCTTTCATTTGGATCTGGTGGTAGCCAAAATGAAGATCAAGTTTAGTAAAGAACTGGGTGCCACTTAATTCATCCAAGAGGTCATCAATGAAACAAATGGGGAATTTGTCTTTAATGGTGAGTTTGTTGAGGGTGCTAAAGTTAGGACACATGTGCCAAGAACCTTATTTCTTAAGGACCATGACCACTGGAAAAGAGTAGGGGCTCGTACTAGGGTGGATAACACCTGCGTTGAGCAGTTGTTGAACCATTTTCTCAATTTCATATTTTTTGGAAAAGGGGTGACGATAGGGACGGATATTGGGAGGAAGGCTTCCTGGGAAAAGGGGAATGGAATTATCATGAACACCACGGGAAGGAGGGAGTCCCTAGGGAGGGGAAAAAACCACTTGATGTTTAGAAAGGATGGATTGGAGGTCCTACGACACAGAGAGTGTTTCAATTGCTTGTATGACATAGAGTTGGGAAATAATGACAGAATGACCTTTCTTGAGAAGTTTTTCCATGCGATGGGAACTAATGATCTCCAAGGAACTGATGATGATTCCTTGGAACTTATATTGTTGGCCCTCTTGGTCAAATTGTGTGGTTAGTTCCTTGAAATCTATGAGAATTGGACCCAAATTCCTTAGCCATTATGCAACCAACACAATGTCACAACTGCCCATGTTGATAGAAAACATATGATATTTCAGGTGATATTCACCAATTAGGAGACACACATTTTCACATTGCCATCCACATTTCATGGACCCACCATTGGAAATCATGATTTGGAAACTATTGACTGTACAGATATAGAAATTAGTTTCTTGGGCAATGCGATGATGAATAAAATTATGGGTGCTTCCACTATCAACAAGAATGATGACCTTCCTATGCTTGATGTAACCAATTAGCTTGAGGGTTTGGGAAGCAGAGAAGCTAGTGAGAGAATTTACGGAAATGACCAGTTCTAGTTCGGGAGGGTCTGAGGGAGGGGTGATGTCAGTGGGTTCAGGTGACATAGATACAAGGGGAGCCTCAACAAACTCTTCTGAAATATCCTCTGAGATGGCCACAAAATAATTTTGTTCCTTATACTTATGTCCCGAAAAATATTTGTCATCACAATTATAACAAAGGCCTTTGAGTTGGCATTCAACCATTTCGACCCTGGTCAATTTCTGGATCTTTAGCGGAGTAGAAGGAGAAGGGGAAGTTATGGGTTTAGTGCAAGGAATAAAGGAAGGTTTTCTTTTTTGAGAAGAGACAACCTGTTGTGTTTCCTTATCTCTTTTAGTAGTTTCCACCCAACTCTAAGGCCGAGCCCTGAGGACATGAGCTCTCATCCTTGACACCATAGATAAAACATTCTTGGAAAAAAGCATCACACATGCCCTTTGTATGAAAAGACAATCTCTCAAAAGCATCTATAAAGTATTCCACAGTGCCAGATTGTTTCAACTTTTTCAAATGACCTAAATGGTTGGTGTCAGTGTCAAAGTGTTCATAAATCTCTGCCACAAAGTGTGTCCATGCCACATACCCTTGGCGGGCATTTTTTCTCTATTGCCACCATTGCCAACGTTCTTGATCTAGATGGAGAAAACCATACCAGAGTTTGGCCAACTCATCCGTAATTCCATACAAAGAGAAATAATGTTCCATTTGAGTTACCCAGCCAGTGGGGTCCGATCCATTAGATTTGGTCACATCTACACACGAAAGGCGTAGGTCACACTGAAAGTGATGGGGTTGAAAATTCTGGGACTGAGAGAAAGTTTCACCTTCGGTATGCAAAGATGGGTCATATAAGGGAAGATCTGCAGGGATATGCAGCTTGGCGCAGATCATCATAGCAGTAGATTCAATATGGGTAGTAATGTCTTGTTTGAGCTCTTGTTTGAGTTCCATGATTAAGGCGACGATGGAGGAATGCATATTTTGATTGATGGTGGAAATATTGGCACTGAGCTGTCGCACTTCTTGTTGGGTTTTTGTGAAATTAGAGTGCAAGGTAGTGAAGCGATCTTCCAATTCTTGGCTACAGGTATGGGCCATAATGGCGAGGGAACACAAAAAGGGGCGGGTGGGACCACACATAAAATGGGTTATGGGTGAAGTGTATCACAATGATCAGGGCGACGAGTGGAATTCAATGGGGTAAAGACCAGATAAGGGTGTTGGAAGGGGGTCGGGTCCAAAAGAAAAACAAATCGCTAAAAAATGATAGGTATGACTACGATAAGGGCGAAGAGAGAAATCCAACGAAATAGGTCTCAAATAATGGGGCCAACAGGATCTAGATTTTTTTTTTTTTTACTCCTGTGGAGTTATACTCCGATCTAAATAATACTACAGTGATGAAATTTCCAAATGCTTAACACGAAGAAATGTGAAGTAATTTCACGACTCGAATGTAGGATACACAGTTGTGCCACAATAGATCTTGTTTGTTCTGTTTTTGTTTCCGTCCCAAGGGTTAGGTATTCAAGAGTTCTACATACAAGGGTTTTCCCTGTGCTATAGCTCTCTAATATACATGCGGGGTCCAACAATAGTACTCAGACCAATATCTCAGGGCACCAACTAAGGAGGCTAGACCATTCCCTTAGTCGTACTACTCGACTATGCAGGTACTAGAGAGTATCTTCGCGAGTGTTTTTCTCGGTGGCACTATAGCAGTCAGGCGCCTGATTGGTTTATCTACAGAGGGATTCAGGAGATCTAGGCCAATCCATATACAGGTGTTGTCTGATGTGCTACCACTCGAAGGGGTACCAACAAGGGTTATAAGGGTGGCCAACAGATGTGCGCTTAAGTAACACTTGTATTTCCTGCATGTATGAATCCCTGACCGCTGGTTTATGTGCGTAACGATGGATCTTTGTAGCTTAAAGATGTCGGAATACGTCTCTACCCTGAAAAAAATTAACGCACAATTTTCTGCCGAGGAAGGTTCTCTGATACCACTTGTAATATTCCAGCTATAAAAAAATATGCAGAACAAAAATAAATAGCTAGAAATGGAAGATGAACAACAATATAACCAGAACAACACCATAATAATACCAAAATGATACCAGAATAACACCAGAAAGAACACTTTGATTATTGAGAGCAATTTTCACTTGCCTCTTCGAGGGGGCAACCTCCAGCAGAGAAGAGCTCTATTACAATAATATCCAAGAAAAAAGTTCTCATACCCTTGACTTCTATTTATACTAAATATGTCTATCAAAAGAACCATCTAGAGGAAGATCCTTCTAGAAGCGGAAGCTTATATTAGGTCTTCTTACATTGGACTTATTCTTCCTTATTGCTAGGCCTTATCAATATTGACCTTTATTACATGGAAATATATTATTCTAGCTACGTGAGGGGTTAGGTCCCTAACATTGTGACACCAACAAGTCCAAAAATTAGTAATCTCTTTCTATCCAATTGTTGAAACTATCAACTAAGATCCAATATCTTAGGTTATGCCAATCATACAAAGTTCCAATCGGAAAACTAAAATATGAGAAAACTAGGCCATCAATAACTAAATTAAGGCGTATCAACTAGAGCAAAAAGTGTCCACTTAACATGATAGAACATCACCTAGATACAAATTTCTCTTTTAGATATCAAAGAATAATCAGGATCCCTAATATATATAATTTTCATTAAACCTATTAGAGCATGCACAACCCTTTTGGGGGACCACCAATACTAAAATTTAATTCTCGATAGATATATCTTCAAGTAACTTGACCCAATCCACTCAAATGTTCCAATACTTTCTTAATGAGATGCTTGAGCCTTATGTTGAGCTTCCTAAAATTCCATGAGAGCCAATTGATTACCAATTGATAATCCAAAACAAATTGAAGGTCCCTACATCCTCTTTCCACATCTAGTTCCACTAGCAATATTGTAGTCTTCACCTCAAAAATATTGTTTGAACAATACCAGGAGAAAGCGAGAGAATGATACTTGAGAGATTTAAAATGTCATTGGCCCTGCAATTACCTAGACTCCCTCATATAGGCACCATTAACATAACCCCACATTTTGGAGTCATCAATAGGTGGACTGATAATGAGCCTTGACATCTTTACAACAATCACCTTATTAAAACCCTCAAAATAATACATGATTTTGAAAAATACTTGAAGTGGGAACATCACCTTAGCAACAAACAACATCACATTTCTTGAGGTCCAAATGGACTGACAAACTAAGAGAGGGAGAGCTCCAAAATCCTCCAAAATATTATTTTTCCACCAAAGAATTAGGTTCTTTGTCAAAGAATCCCCTCTCCAACTCCCATTCCCTATAATAAGAGTAATAATAGCATCCCAAATCTTCATTACAAAGTGGCATCCAACCAACATGAGGAAAATTGATCCACAACACATCTACACATAACGTGCATACTTGGGCCCTTAAAGGAATGCTTGTTCAAATTGTCCCATGTCAAAATACAATTTGAAAGACCTATATATTGAAATAATATACAGTTGAGAGGATCCCCAAGCTTCCAATTTTTTCCCACCACCATTTAACAACTTAATTAAAATACAAAGAGAACATACCCTGATAGCCAAGCCTTGATGTGTAGAAACCTCTAGTAGGATTTTTGGTTCACTCTAAATAATCCTCTTCCTCTATTAAGACAATGTAGTTAGCATTTATTAATTGAGAAAAACCATCTCAATCAATGGATTTCATTTTCACCAATCCTAGATCCCCCAAAGATAATTATCTTTCCCCACAAATACCATCATCCTCACTTCATTTTACATCATCCACACAAAACTTGTTAAGCTCCTATAAAGATATAACGATAAAATAAGGGTGGTTGTGTCTTCCCCTACTTGCATATAACAAAGAATAAGATATAAGAATAAAATAGGGGTGCTTGTGTCAATGGCTCATTAATGATAAAATTGATATTTTTTTTGTTGTGAAAATAAAAAATACAATTTCTCATATAAAATGAAGTGTTAGGGTAAACCAAATGCTGATTTAAGCATGTTGAAGAGGGGATAGGAAAATCAAATTTTGACAACTAATTTTCACTTCAAACTTGAAACATTTAAAAAATATTAAAGAAGATCAATTGACAACTAATTTTCACTTCAAACTTGAAACATTTGAAAAATGTTAAAGAAGATCAATTTCAGAATATGTTTGAACATTAAATATTAAATATTTTTTATTCAACTAACATAAATTCATAGGAGAAAAAAATAATTCATGCAAGGAAGGAAGTAAATAATTTCAATACATGATTGTTCAGGTTAACAAGACATCGATAATGCTGCCAAATTTTAATTAGTCAGTTTTGCTGATTGGTTATACTAAAATTAGTCTTATGTAAGATAATCCAATAATATGGTCATAGACCCCTTTATCAATGCTCTATTCCAATTGATAAAGAATTATTAAGGTTCTTTAATACAACTTTGTATTCAGACCACAATTGTATATGCACAAATGAAATACCAATTAAATATCATGAATACATTATCTATTAATTCTAGAATTTGTAGAAATGCCACCATACCTCCTTGTAGTTTGTTCGTCGTCGTCTTTTAAGATCTCTCTCTTTGGAGTATTTTCATAGTCACTCT
>JASDQU010100225.1:10179-21428 GCA_032191745.1 Picea mariana | reverse complement strand
AGAGAGAACAAGCTCAGGAGGGAGAGCAGTGAGAATCCTTCAATAGAGTGGAATCTGTTGAATATTCTTGAAATCAAAGAGAAAGATCCGTCCAGGAGGAAGCGAGATCGTTCTAGACCATCATATCTGGGAGAGTTGCACAGAGGATAGTCGTGGAGTATTTTGGCACTTCATGGTTCAAAGTGTTTTGAAGTGTTTAAGAAGCGGGGTTAATAAAGTCGTGAAGTGATCCTATCCATTGGCTGCGAGGAGGATACATGGAAGCGGATTGAAGAGTTCAGGAGATATAGGTTCAGAGAAATTATTTGGAGCAAAAACAATCTTCGCGAAGTCGCGAAGGCAAAATTAAATTTGGACCGTCAGATCCACGTGGACACGTGAAAGGGATCCATGTGCATCGGTAGAAGGTGTTTCGGAAGGAAATGAGGTTGGAGGTTGCAATATCGCCGAAGCACGAAGTTACGAAGGAGTTGGCCCATGGTTACAAGCCATCGTCATATTCGAGGAGTCTACCACAGGAGCTAGTACTTTCAAATTGATGTTGCCAGAAGTGTCAGAGATTAGGGTCCCTGGTAATTTGAACCTGCGGGTAACATCAAAGGGACTTGTGTGTAAATTTTTCAGGGTCTATTAAAGGCCCAAAAATCCGATTCGGCTTAAGTGTTTTAAAGATCCTTGACCGGGAGGTCGCAGAACCCCTAGGAGGGGAGGGAGTTACATCAATAATAAAAGAACACATGTTAATAAGATGCAAATTTTCTAACATTTAAAGATGTAATAAAAAACATATAGGTTAAATAGTTGTCAATGCCATTTCATCCCTCCTAGTCAGCCTCATTATCATTGGTGTGGAAGAAAATAATACATTTCAATAAAAATATAGCGGTTAGTGAATGAATGATGAAGTCTAACTGTATATAAGTTAAAAGATAAACATATAATTAAATAATAATTACCTTGGACATGGGATATAAATATACAACCATTCTTTCTTAACCATTCCTTAGGGAATACTTTAATCTGTAGATAGTGGGATTACACTACCATGAAAACCAATTTTTTTTTCATGGCAATGTATTTCTAGTTGCAGTAGATGGAAGGATTTGTTGGAAATTCAAGGACTTTCCACCCATAATGATTCGATCCTCGTAAAAATAAATAAATTATGTGATAGATGATCATTATTTACCTTTGTTGTTTCTTTCATTAGTGTCTACAACACCTTGTTTCCCCCCTTTTACTTTTCCCTATACTTTCTCATGCAATAATCATCATGACCTCCATATTTAGTTCCACTTGAATTCATATCTATAACAAGGCAAGTATATAATTAGAGACTCAGTGAAAATTAATTATAATATAAATGAAATAACCAAAATAGAGTGTATTCAAATAGCACAATCCATAATACACATAAATATATCTAAGATAACATTTCATCTAACATTAATGGATAAAGGACAAGGAAAGGGGGGCATGGTGTTGGGGAAGAGCGGTGCAAGGAGGGATGAGTTTTTTTTTTCTTAAACCTTTTTTTAAATTTTTTAAGGTTTATTTTTTGTTTATAGTGTTTTTTATTTTATTTGTTTGTTTTTTTAACTAGGTTTTTTTTCTTAGGTCAAGGGAGGTGTAGGGTGGGATTTCCCCCTTATTTTTTTATTCTTTCCTTTTTAAGGTATCTTAAAAACTATGTTTTTTTTTAATTGTTAATTATTATTATTATTTTTAAACATGTTTTTTCCCTTGGTTTGAAGGTCGCCCCCTACATTCCCCCCCCTTTTTAACATTTCTTTTTCCTATTTTTTATTTTATTCTTATGATATTGTTTTCAATGTTGCCATTCTTTAAGGTTTTTGTCTACAATGATACCAATCGTTAGTCCACAGTTTCAAAGAAGGCAGATTTAACCCCAAAACTAACCAATGGTGCCACTTTTATATTTGAATATCATTTTTAATTTTTTTGTCTACAACCTTATCGGTTTCCAAGGCCATAATTTTAACCTTAAAAATAAAATGGGTGCTACTAAGAATGCAATTTTTTTATTGAAGGGTCAATTTTAAGGTTTTCATACACAACAATAGCAATTGTGAAGGCCATGGTTTCAAACAATTTTTAATTTTAAACCCCCATAAAAAGGGGTGCTACTAGTAGCACTATTGTTCAATTGATAGGTTGAATATGGTGTCTTTGACTAAAAAATATGGGTTTTAGGGCTAGTGTTCTCATTTTAAGGTCACTATTATCATCACTCATTAACTATCTTAACCATTTGGATAAGATTTTGAGGCATCTTTGGCATTAAAGAATGTTCAAATAATCTCCATTCCTAAACACGAACACTAGACCTACTACAAAATTCATTCAATGGTATTGGGTTCAAAGAGAAGCATCATTAGTAGAGTGGGAAAAGGGGTTGAATCCCTCTATTAAATAAAGAAAACAATAGGTACCAAAAAAATGATTCTTTAGAAACCCTCATTAGAGAAATTTTAAGGTAAAAAATTGGCCTCAAAATTAAAAATGTATCAACATCAACTTGCCAATAGTATTCAAGATGATCATGTCAACCACAAGGGTAAACAGTTTTGGAGGGAAAGAAAGAAAACTATTTTTTAATCATATTTTCAACTTGCCTCCTTATAGTTTTACTAAAATTTGAAGTGTGGGAACTCGTTGGATGTAGAATTAAATTTCACATCCAATGAGTACCCAGTCTGCATACTTTTGATAAACCCAGAGTGAGAAAAACTAGAAATACATGAAAAAGGTGTATTTCTTGAAACATTTTTTTTCATATATTTGGAGTTTATCTCACTCTAGGTTTATCAAAAGTATACAGATTGGGGTCTATCAAATCCATGTAGATTGGGTAATCATTGGATGGAAAAATTAATTCTTCAATCAACAATTGCCTACACTTGAAATTCAAGTAAACCTATAAGGAGATAAGTTGAAAATACAATAAAAAATGTACTTTTATTTCTTTCCCTTAGAAAATTAATAACTCTTATTTTATTATTTCAAATATTGTTTTATTATTTTCCTTAGGAGGCCCATTTTAAACCTCAAAATTTCTTTAATGAATGATTGAATAAGCGAATCAAAAAAATCTATATTGGGTAGCAGGTTTCGACTCTAGAAGGTGCTATAGTACCCATGTTCCTTTGTGGTTTACTTTCCCATCTGGTTACGCTCTTCTTTATCCCAATAAAAAATCCATGGAAATATTACCTATATTTCTAGGGCTTGAGGTTAATAATTTGGAATCTTTTGATGGGACATGTGCTAAAGTAAAGAGGTTTATCTAGAGAATCCCTAGTTAAGTTTGTCATATTCACTTGTTGTTATAGCATAAATTGCCACCACATATGCATTCGTGACTTGTTTGGCCTTTCCCTGACCTACTTGCAGACATCAATCCCTTTTACCTCCTCTAGATTCTTCAAAAAACATTATTTTTGACATGTACACACCCTAACATCTATGCAAAGCACGTATACACTTTTTTCTCTATGAAAAGTCACATACATATCACTTTTGTTCAAAAAATATAATTATGCAGATGATTATAGGTTTTTCAGTTTCCTAAATCCCTTTTACCTATACACAATTGTCTGCAATCACTCCAACCACTTGGATATGGTATAAATTGAGCATGAGCCATGAGGAGAACATGAATGATACTTGAAGTAAAGTTATACTAGTTATTTCTTGCCTTGTCTACAAACTCTTATTAACTTTGTACTACTGATTTATGTCCCCAGACATGGAAACCCATGTTTCTATACTTTTCCATGCTTTACATATTTGACCAAGAAGTTTCCCTTGAGATTATTTAGGTTTTTGTAAGCATCAGAGTCAGAGGTGAATCTTATAGTTAGTGGCCTAGGTGGAGGGACTTGGAGTCCATTCGAAGAGTAGTTTCGCAATAGGTGCAACTGATAACTACTTAAATTCTATTACCAAACAATAAATATACCGCTTTCCCATGAAATTCTTCTATTCTTTGTATATGGTGATCATGTTTGAATATCTTGTTACTTCGAATATTGATTGTTGCAATTATTTTTGTTTTCGATCATTTCCATAGAAGTTGGTTATTATATAATTGTTGTACTTTGTAGTTTTCTACTTGAGTATTTTGCAGGTTTTCAAAGGAATATTTTGGAACGAGTACAATAGTATTACAACCATAGGATCTTCATCAAACATAAGACATCTGATATGTCTCTTTTTCCTTACTATTAGTAGTTATTTATATGATCGAGTTAGTTACAAATATTTGATTCCATTCTTGGGATTTGGTTTGATATTTAAATGGCAGTGATTTGTTGTGGCTTTAACCCATATCCATAGGGATTTTTCCCATAATAGAATTGAATATCATACTATGGATTTATCTCCTTTGCAGGTTAGTTTTTTCTAAGTGCTTGCTTTGTTTTTCCTTTCTTTTCCAAATTTTCTATTGTTGACCTAGTAGTTTAAATATTTTTGAGTCTTTCTTATATCATGTCAAGCCTCATATATTTCACTTTTAGTATTTTATGGAAGTTTCAGGGTCATATACGTTCTTTTCTTTGCAAACAGTCGCGTAGATACATGCTTTTTCTTTGAGATAGTTGTGTACATATATGCTTTGCCTTAGACACAGTCATGTACATCTCTAGAGAAAGGGTATTTTACTCTTCTCTTATTTTCTAAGGCATTTGGCTTGATTTCCTAGAATTTCTCCTATTCCCTATGACTCTTTTTGGTCTACTGTTAGTTACAAAAGTTTTATAAGTTAGATGTTTATACAAAGAAAAGTAAAAAAGAATTAGGTTCTTTATTTTTTTGCTTCAAGCTTGTGTGAGTAGTATGAAGGTTCTTTTCTTGGATTTTGTGTTTGGGGATACTGTGTTAACTCTCCTTATAGTGTGAATAATTCTTTTTTACTTCTCTTTGCTTCTCATTTTTTATTTTTCCTTGTTTTTCATTGAAAAATAAAATTGTTCTAGTTTTCCATTTTCCTTTTGTTGTAAAAAACAAGAAAACGAAATAGAGGGTTTTCTTTGTTCTTATCTTTTTCAGTATTTACCTATATAAACCATTGAAAAAAAAATTAGCATACTTTCTTCTTCTACATATATTGGTTTTAGAATATTGCTTGTATTCTTGAAAACTTTGAATTTTTCCAAGTTTTGGTCATAAGTTTCGTTGAAAAGGAAATTTCATTCTTGCTTATTTTTGGATAGTTGCATTACATTCAAATGTTACAATAATATTTTCATTGCATCTAMAAGAAAATTTTCATTATTTGCATGGCATTGAAAAGATAAAGAGTTTTCATTTTTGAAGATTTCCTTAACACTCTCTTTTCCATTGAAGAATAAGCTTGTTTTACTTAGCAACAATGTTCTTAAAGTGCTTCATTTTTTATGTTGAGTTTAACATCACTAAGTTTCACATCTGTAAACCTTTGAGTAAACAACATCCACTAAAATTAACGCATAATTTAAAGAAATGAGACTTTTTTTTGTAGGGTATAAAAACTAGTCTAGGTTTAGGGCCTTGGATTATGATTGCAGAGATAACTCTCCAAGGTCGTTGAAAAAACATAGGAGTCTGATATAGGGAGAGAAAAATCCAATTTTTGTATATGTGTGTCTAGGAAAGTCCTATAACAAAAGAGCTAAACACGAGGTCACATAAGGAAGAGTAGAAGAGATAACCCCTCTAAGGCTTGACCAAGTATAGTGGAGAGATCATGTGTGAGGTGTTAGCACTTTGTAATGTTTCCAAGGCTGTGGAGGCAGTCATAGAGGCAACATCAAAACCACTTGGAGTCAAGGATCTAGCCCTCCAAGACTAAGAGAGGGATCTCTCTGTCAGATTTAGATTTGTTTGAACGTGGATCTTAGGCTAGTTAAAAAGGTGTGAATGTATTGTTGTGTTTTTTATAAAAATGGTTGAAGTATGCTTACGCTTCCATTGGGCTATGGGTTCTGTGACAATTTTGAAATCAAATGCAAATCTATGAGGTATTTACACAGGGCGATTTAATGAAAACATTGGATATTTTTAAAGTAAAGTGGTCTACAACAGAAGCAGAGGAGATGATCAATCACAATAACAAAGCATTTAAGAATTTCATCATTGTAATATCAGAAGAAAACATCAAGATTTTTAAAAGCTCGACACAGAGT
Source organism: Picea mariana (assembly GCA_032191745.1). Taxonomy (NCBI): domain Eukaryota; kingdom Viridiplantae; phylum Streptophyta; class Pinopsida; order Pinales; family Pinaceae; genus Picea; species Picea mariana. Next base: position 15,240 of record JASDQU010100225.1, on the reverse strand, counting down.
ATCCGAGATAAATTCTGCGCTAAAACTCCTTTTAAAAATTAGAGTAAGAAAACATAATGACAACTGAGTAGAAACACATTCAATGAGGAAGGAAAAACTTCACCAATGTTGACACACAAGAATCCTGTGAAAAGTCCTTTTATTTTTGGTGGCTCTCTTCAAAATTTATAGATTACAAGCTTACTTGGGCATATAGATCGACCCTTTTACATTAAAATTACATAAATAAATAGGAGAGATCACCCCTCAAGATTTGGGAAGTTGGATTCAACCACCTCGGCCTAAAATAACAACAAATCCCCAAAAATCTAGAACTGTTCGCCATGAAAGATGGGAGGAACTACTGAAAAAAAGGGGTCAACTCAGACCTCTGTTTCTCCTCAACACTGACACCTATGTAAAAAATTAAGTATTTTATTGTATATGAGCATGTGATGAACAAAGACCTCCTTCAGTTTACCAATTTCGTCTCCATCTCACCGAAACAGCTCCCGCAAAATCAGGATTGAAATAGGAAAAACACAAAATTGAAACAATGAGGCTGAAATATGGTTTTGATTATCCAAGTTGGTGGTATCTGTGAAAAAATTGAGAGCGTTTTTTGTTCTTCAGCGCATGCTGAAGAAAACCTCTTTCGGATTTTAAAATTCCATCTTTGTTTGCTTGAAATCCTTTACAGAAGTCGACTGGTCAAAAATGGCAAAAAATGGTTTTTGAGTTTTTTTGGGTGAGCGGTTTTGCAGGGGAAAGTGGTTTTGGTCAGACCCCCCTGAGGTGGTAAGTGGTATTGGGAGGGGAGGGTACGAGTTCACCAGGAGGTGACAAGTGTCCCCCCAATACCACTTTACTCGGATGCCCCCCCTCGTTAAAGCTTGAAAAGAACAGGGGGTGCGACTAAATTCATGAGCGTTGATTTGTTTGCTTTGGGATATGTGCATAAGGTGCGCATTATGTTTTTGTTTTATTACGTTTTAACTTTTTTGTTTTAAGCATTGATTTGTTTTCTTTGGGATATGTGCATAAGGTGCACATTATGATTTTGTTTTATTACGTTTTAACTTTTTGTTTTATTTATTACGTTTTAACTTTTTTGTTTTATTTATTACATTTTAACTTTTTGTTTTATTTATTACCTTTTTTGTTTTACGTGTTTTCATTTTCGTTTTATTTTTTTATTTTTTTTTAATTCTGTTTTAATGTTTTTCTTTTTTATTTTTATTTTCTTTTTATTTTCCGTTTGGTTGATTTGTTATGTATTTTTAATATGTGTTTTTTTATTTGTTTTTATATTGTTTCATTTTAATATATGTTTTTTTATAATTGTTAAATGTTTTATTTTAACATTTGNTTACGTTTTAACTTTTTTGTTTTATTTGTTACATTTTAACTTTTTGTTTTATTTATTACCTTTTTTGTTTTACGTGTTTTCATTTTCGTTTTTATTTTTTATTTTTTTTTAATTCTGTTTTAATGTTTTTCTTTTTTATTTTTATTTTCTTTTTATTTTCCGTTTGGTTGATTTGTTATGTATTTTTAATATGTGTATTTTTATTTGTTTTTATATTGTTTCATTTTAATATATGTTTTTTTATAATTGTTAAATGTTTTATTTTAACATTTGTTTTATTTAATTTATGTTTTGTGTTTTTTTAATTAATATGTTTAATAGTTTAGTTTCTTAGTTAATGTTTTAACTTAATAAACTAACCTAATTATTAACTTACACAAACTAACTTTGTTATTAATTATTAATTAATTTATTATTAACAAGTCTAATCTAACTACTCACCTAATGTTTTTATCCTAAGTTGGTTTATTGCAAATGTAGGGATGAAAATGGCGAAGGGGTGCAAAAGTGAAGGATGAGGGAATGAAGGGAACAACAAGGTGACAAAGGATTGGGTAGGGTGATGAAGGATCAGGCGAAACAGATGGAGGGGAAAAGGAAATCAACCGAGTCCAGCAAGCCAGATGTCTTCATCATGGGGGCGATGCCAAATAAAAGCTGAAGAATTGGGTTACCTATAATTATAGGACCCCAACATAGGCTCCACCAGGGGATGGAAGATCTTTAAGGAGGTGTCAAGAATAACTGAACTCTAAACACGCAGACCGTTTCTTTATTTATTGGGCTGATCACAAATATTATTCAACAACTTGTACCTATTTTGATATTTCAACTGAAACCAAATAAAAATGAACACTGCTGAGAAAAAGATGCTCAGAATGATGATATTATTCACACTCTCCTATCCTAATCTACTGCAATCACTGCTCAATTAGGTAATGGAAAAATTCCAATGAGTCCAATCCAAAAGTCGATCCAATAACTTTGTTTTTTCACTGTTTTTAATAAGCACAAGAACTAGAACTTGCAAAGGCGTTAATGATTGATTTTCATTATGATCTTTACAACAAAGACCTCGACAATACTGGAGAACAAAAGTAATGCCAGAAATATATTGGGGCTCTGTAGTGAAAAATATCTCCATATAGGTAGCTATAGGATCAAGGTAGAACTGACCTGTTCCTTGATTCTTAAATTCATCCAAGTCAACAACATGATCTGGCACTGTATCTATGCTTTTTTCATCCTCATGCAATTTTTGATATGGCTGCAAATTTTCTGCTGAACTTTGAAATGAGACTCCTGCTAAAGAAAACCATGCAACTGATTGCCTAATCATGTCTTGATCATAGCCTCTTTTAATTTCATAGCTATCCCATGAACCATGAATTTGACAACACAAGTCGTCCAAGAAATCAACTACTAGATCTTGTAAGAACTGAGGTATTTGTTGCATTGGTTCCACTGAAAATTCACGATCGTCTGTGTGCTTATCATCCATGACGTGATTAAAATTTTTCTTCAAAAATTGAAATGAATTAAATCTTAATGGTACAGAGTGATTTTGGGTTAACTCATACTCTATCTCAGGCTCTAATCTTTCATTTGGAAATTGAAAATCAATGTAGCTCAAGGGATGCAATTCTGGGTCTAGAAAAACTTCAATATCCTCAATGACATCTTCAACTGAGTGATCAGAACATTCTTCATCTTTACTGTCAACAATTTGCATATACTTTTCTCTCAAAATTTGAAATGAAGAGAAACATAGAGGCACAGATCTTTCACTTACTTTGAAATTTGCTGCATTTTCCTCATTGCTGTCATGATTGTTGTGTAAAGGTTGATTGTCATATTTGAACCGTAATTGAGCTTCTTCCTCCCAACAATATGTTGTTGATTTCTTTGAACATTCAACACCTATTTCATCCACATAATCATCATCATACTGATCATACCTGGGTAGATTATCCAGGAAATAAATGTCATCAAACATGCACATCATATCAGCTGGTTGTCCCTCTGCAAATTGAGATGGAGTTTCATCTTTGACTATGTCGTGAATCGAATACATGAAATGATTGTTTTCGAATCCTTGATACCAAGGTTGAACTGCAACATGTTTGTGGACAATGACTCTTTCTTTCTCTGAGATCAATGGGACATGATGGCTTTGAACATCAAGTTTTTCTCTTATGCTAATCTTGTGTAACATTTCTTCCATGGTTTTTGCTAGAATGTCTAGCTTAGCTTCTGAAGATTTCAGCTGATCCTTTTCTTTGTTCTTTCTGTCTTCTGCCTCCAACTTTGACCTTTTGATCAACAAATTAGCTTCCACCCTAATTGCATTGTCCTGCATCTCCTTGAGTGTAGTAGTGTTCCTTTCTCTCAACTGAAATGCCATCTTTGGATCAAAGGAATCTAGGTAGCATAAAAGAGCTGAACCAGGAGGTGGTCTTATATCAACAGGCATGGAATTGTAAACTCAATTGAATCTGGATGAAAAGTGTTGCACTGTCTCTCCTGGATGTCTCTTCAAGTGATCATATTCTTCCAAAATGAGGAAGGGATTCCTCTTGATCACCCATTGATCCAAGAAAGATTTCACACACTGATTTAGATCACTGATGCTTGTAGCTAGTAGATATTTATACCATCTCTTAGCTCTACTTTGCAAAGATAAAGAAAAAATCCTAATACTAACATCACTTTTTTCCACCTCAAAAAGGTCAAGATAATTTTCAAAACCTTGAATGTGTTTTTCAGTAGTGGTGTAGCCATACTCTCCATCAAATCTGGGAAGAAATTGAAAGTAGTTGGTAGGGAAATCATGGAGTATGGGAGGTAACACAAGAGGCTTGTATCTGTTTGGAATATTTACAGTGGTAGGAGTATGTATAGGGGATGTAAAATCAAGCTTACTCCTTTGAGGCTCATCAAGTTGGACATGATTAATAAGAATTTCAATGATATGGTCTTGATGAGGATCAGGAAAAGGAAATAAATAATTAAAAATAAAGCCAATTATTTCTTGAATAAAATTTCATCATGTATACCTGACCTTTCCAGAGAATCTTGTCATGCTTAAAATTCTTCATCCAGTGGAGCCTTTGAATCTGAACTGGTTGGAGTCTCTAGGTGAATAATTTAGCCTTCATGTGCCTGATCACTGTCCACCATCAGTAACCAGATCTAGAACTTGATATTCTTTCCGAGGAAGGTTCCCCAGTGGAGTCGCCATTCTGTTAGCACTTTGTAATTTGCCCAAGGCTGTGGAGGCAGTCACAGAGGAAACATAAAAAATGCTTGGAGTCAAGGATCTAGCTTTCCAAGACTCAGAGAGGGATCTCTCTGTCAGATTTAGATTTGTTTGAACGTGGATCTTAGGCTAGTTAAAAATGTGCAAGTGTATTGTTTTGTTTTTGATAGAAATGGCTGAAGTATGCTTACGCATCCATTGGGCTATGGGGTCTGTGACAATTTTGAAATCAAATGCATATCTATGAGGTATTTCCATAGGGTGAGTTAATGCAAACGTTGGATATTTTTAAAGTAAAGTGGTGTACAATAGAAGCAGAGGAGATGATCAATCACAATAACAAAGCATTTAAGAATTTCATCATTGTAATATCGGAAGAAAACATCGAGATTTTTAAAAGCTCAACACAGAGTATCCGAGATAAATTTTGCGCTAAACCTCCTTTTAAAAATCA
>JASDQU010100224.1:366630-377399 GCA_032191745.1 Picea mariana | reverse complement strand
TTTGCGGAGTACAAATGTCGAAAGTGGATAAATAAAATGAATCACTCAGCTGGATCAAATGACAAAAGGATCTTAGCCATAATACAATAAGAAAATTAAATGATAATATCCTATAATAGATTAGCATTGTGGGATCAATGGATGAGTTGGAATTGTGGCAGCTCGCACGGTAACTACTGAAGTCCGTAAAGTTCTCTGTGGTGGCTAAACCTCTCAGAATGGCCTGGAAACTGTCCCAAATGATGTTCCTTGCTCTAGCTCTCAGTCTTGGTGATTTTCCGACCCCTTTGTTGGTGTGTCTAGACCCCGAATGGATCCCCCTAGGGGAATGCTCCCCTCTCTCACTAGAAAAATTGTTCCCTAGTGATTCCACCGTCGGAATCAGATGGGATGTATCTCAAAATGACCTCGTTGGCCTACTGGGAAATGGGTCGGAAGGGTTTCCATGGATCTTATCTAATGATCGCTCAGGCACCCCAAATATGTCCGCCAAAAGTGTCGAACTCCCAAGTCTGGAAAATTCACCCCAGATGATTCCTTCATTGGAATATGATGAGGAACTAGGCAAAATATGTGCCTTGCATTCCTCTCAACTGGGTCAGATGGGAAACTCTGAAATCTCCCTAGATGGGGCAAGTCGATCCACTGAACCTCCTAAAAAACTGCACCCTCACCTTGGATAAGTTTGCCCTTGTTGTTGGAGCATGTGTAACTACTCCTGAAGAATGATGGAAGACCTGTGTGATCTTCCTAGTGACTAGGGTGTGTCTCTCGACACTGAAATCAGCCAACTGGTGTCTTCCTCCTGGAATCCACTGAACTATCTCTCCTGAGATGCGCCTCTCTCCTCAATGACAAGTCAAAATCTACATAATGATGAATCAGGTCRCTAACCCTTCTCTTATAGATTTTMTAAACAATAATTCACTGATGAAACCCTAATTCATTGTTGACTTCTAATTTTATCTCGTTTGTTMTATTTTTAGCTCATATTGGCTTAAAAGCKATTTTAACCACTTTTATYTCAATGTCACTTTCCAAACACAACACCTTTGACTGGAGTGACCTCTAGTAACCCTATTTACCCCTTTTTTGGCCCTAGCTATAGTCTAACGAGGYAGTTTATACCATTAAGCCTCCTCTCTGGAGMTCTTATTTGGAAAGCTACATTACAACATCTTTGGATGGTGCTACARGTGTTGAGAGAGAACCAATTGTACACTAAGTTCAACAAATTTGATTTCTTCCAAAAAGAAATCCAGTATTTACACCACATAATCTCAGCAGAAGGAGTGGCAGTGGACCTCGAAAATATCAAGGAAATCATGGATTGGCCGGCCCTTAGGAATATTACAAAAKTAAKATCATTCATGTTGAGTTGTTGTTGCCTTTKTCTATTCAAGAGTGGAAATGGGAAGCAGTTTCCATGGATTTTATTATARGTCTAMCCAAGACAGTCAAGCAACATGATGCAATCATGGTCGTAGTGGATAAGTTGAGCAAGGAAACTCACTTCATCCCCATCAAATCTAATTTCAAATCCATAAACGTTGCTAACATTTTTATGAAGGAAGTTTTCAGATTGCATGGTTTTCCCAAGACCATAATTTCAGATAGAGAAGCCAAGTTCAGTTCAATTTTTCAGAAAATCTTGTTTGCAGGCTTAGAAACACAATTGGCATTTAGAATGGCCTACCATCCTCAAACATATGGTTAGACTGAAAGATTGAACAAAGTACTAGAGGATATGTTGAGGATGCATGTCATGCATCACTCAAGCAGTGGGAAGAGTATCTACCGATGGTAGAATTTTCCTATAACAATGGTTATCAAGAATTGTTGAAAATGAGCTTGATTGAGGTTTTGTATGGAAGAAAGTGTAGAGTTCCAATTAGTTGGGACAGTCCAATGGAAAATATCACACTTGGACCAAAACTGCTAAAATAAATGGAATAGACCATGGTTAAGATAAGACAAAAATGAAATTAGCACAGGACAGACAAAAGAACTATGTAGAAAGCAAGAGGACTCACCGAGAGTTCAAAGTAGGATATCATGTGTATCTCTGAGTGAAACCTAAGAGGAGTTACTTGATAATGGGAATGTGCCCTAAGTTAGCACCCCGATGTTGTGGACATTTGAAGTCCTAGAGAGAATGGGACCAGTGGCATACATACTTGTTTTACCCCCTACTATAAAATCTCATAATGTGTTCCATGTGTCTGTGTTAAAGAAATATGTACATGACTCTAATCATGTTATCGATTGGACTGTGACATAGGTGGAATGAGAGGGATAATTCTCGTCCAAACCTTATTTCATCCTAGACATTAAAGAAACAATGCTCCAAAACTGAGCCATTATGTAGGTCAAGGTGCAATGGAAGCACTTTGGAGTAGATGAAGCTACATGGGAGCTAGAGGATACCATGAGATTGGCATACCCATTTTTTATTATATAATCATATATAGATGGTGTTTTAAACACCAAGGATGGTGTTTCCTTTAAGGGGGAGGAGAATGTAACACCTTGTTTTCCGCGATACTATAATTATACTAAGACTTCGTATATTTATGTTAATGAAGCATGTAATAATTTTTTTATTTAATTAATGAAAACACCAAACCGTTGATTGAGAGGGAACAACCTTGAAAGTACTGTCCATGATACACAAGAGGGAATTGATGAAGCAGGGACTGATTGAGTAGTTGGGTGAGGTGGAGTTGAATTGTTTTAGTGAAGAAAACAAGAAGCTTGTTTAACAAGATAAATTATGCTTGCTAAGCATAAACACACACCTTATAGAGTACTCGATCTAAATGGAGCCACGTGACTAGTTATGGAAGGTCAGGGAAGTGGTTGAGGTAGTTAATGGTTGTTGTCTGATTGGTATTTTGGAGAATCAAGGGGCCAATTGATCCGAAAATTATTTTACACTACTTGTTACTTCACATATATACATGTAGTATCTAACTTGATCGAGAATAATTTATTGATCATATTGGGGTGGTTTGCAGAATTCTGATGGTGTGCTTTGAACCCAAAAACTCATAAATTGAATATTAGCTTGCTTAAAGATAATGTGATGACACAACAGAAAATAAAAGAACTCAAATTACATACTTTTGTTTCATCTTTAAGTTCCATACAATCCAATGAAAATTGCGTTCTCCATCTCAAGTATCAAAAACACATCTAAAATGAGTCACATATTCCAATGGATCCTCTTAAATTCAATAACTCAAATAATAAAATAACTACACCATTGAAATCCTTGCTAAATTATGAAACTTTTGACTATATAAAAGTCGACCAATTTCCAAACTAGCTCAATTTCACACAAAACAATGCATTAAATGCCCATTAATGACAAATTGAGAAAAAAAAAAAGTTTTACAAATGACCTCAAATCACAAAACATACTTCATATTCATGATCCTTGTGAAAAACCGCATAGAATTGATATAAAACACTTGAAAAATTGTCAAGGTACTATTTGGCACACTTTATGGTGCAACACAAAATTAAGCTTGTACTTGCATGTACTTTTGTATAGTTTGTACCATCTCGAAATTCATGGCTTGTCTCAGTATCCATCCACCTAGAAATTTGTGCATAGGGATGTGTGTAAATGTTGGGATCTGTGTCCATTAAATTGACCTGGTCCTAAAACTACCCACGCGGATTTAATGGCAACTAAAACTAAAAATAGTAGAATCTCATTAAGTATGAGGTTGTTGGTACATTGGTTAGAACCTCTTGCTATTCTAGCGGAGGTCTGGGTTCAATCCTCCGCATGTAATTTTCGTTAGTTTATTTGGTTTAATATACAATTACATGGTATATATATAACACAAAATATGGCTCATGTGTCGATTAAGGTTAAGCTCCCCGCAGAATTAGCATTGGTCATGTGGTAACATATGTGGACCAGGGGTTGGGGGCTAGACCTCGACCCCTTTCCACCCCCAAATGAACTTTAATACAATTTCAAATGAATTATATGCCATGATATGGTTAAGTGATAATGTGTGGTATGTTGGTTATGCATGTTATGTTAAGACTTTGGTGGCCACGGAGGTCATGGGGTCGAACCTTGTTGACTCCAAAATTTTACAATACATTAACTATATAGGGAAATGGGAATCTGCCATGTGGAAACTTCTCATTGGCTACCTAATGCGACATGTCAATACACCATTAGACCACTCGAAGGGTACAGATGCCAATTCAGCGGTTGCCTCATCTGCCCAATCAATTGATCAGTCCACGTGGAACCTCAGGGTGTGGCCACATCACATGTGCGGTCGTGTCACATATCACTGTACAGACATGACACATGTCCTTTTTACCCCTTTGACTTTTGACTTTGACTTGGTTGACCTAAACTTTGACTGCCCATAACATTTGCATACGAAATCTGTTTGAATTGCCGTTTGTATCGTTGGAAAGTTGATGATGAGCTCTACAAAATGATGTCATTTTCAAGACAATTTGAGATGATCTAATTTTGAGCATTTATGGACCCCTTGGGACCTCTGTGAGCATTCCAGATCCTCCTGGACCTCTGTGAGCATTCCTTAGATCCTCCTGGATCACACCTTCTCACTAAAGAAATTTTGGACCTCCAAAAGTATAGATATTCAACAAATTAGTGATGATAACTCTAACTCGCTCTTCCATCTTACTGAAATGTTCATATCCAGTAACTTAGTGATGAAGCTTCTTCACTCTTCCATCTTTTTTATTCTTTTGCAATTAATTCTTCATCTTGGGTCTTTGATCTTAGGTACTAGATCAGTGTACTCCTATTTGTTTTTCTAGAATATAGCTATGAGTTTGGCCTCTGGCACTATAGCTAGTATGATATATAACTCTAGTTTTGGTTAATAGATTCCCTAACAAGAAAAGTCTTGTTCATTGAATCTCTGCAATACCTCTATTTTATATTTCAATATCTACTCCCATCTCCTTCTGTTGAAGATAGTCTATCTCAGTCAATATGAAACCAAGTCAAATGTTGATCTATGCCTTGCCCATTTGAACTCTTTGTTCTCCTTGATGTATCTGTAGAAGTCCCTAAATGAATACTTTGTCCATTTTTGCTTCTTCCTTGAAAAAAATTATGCTTGTAATGTATCATATGTACTTGATTACTTATGTTCAAGGTATACATCTATACAAACATGATATAGTATTTAAAGATGCTTATAACATGCACCTTTATGTGTCTCTTAAAAGAGGTTTGTTTATCCTTTACCAACTCTAGAAAGTTTTGCATTGCTTTGATGCTCTTTCTACTCCTAAACTACATGTTCCAACTTCCTGCATGCTTTTGTTCCTTCACTTTCAGTTCTTTAGAATCAAGAATTTTGTCGAAGACAATTCGATCCATATGTAGCCCCTTAGTTGATTACTAGACAATAAAATTGTCCATATTGTTGTCTAGAGGCTTTGAAATCTTCATAACAAGATTCCTCTCACTGTAAAACAAAAAATATAGGAGGTTATTCATAAATCTCTTTAACGAGATTCCTCTCACTCTATAACAAAGTGTAAAGGTGGCTATATAGAAATATCTAACAAGATTACTCTCGCTCTTTACAACATATAAGGTGGTTATATAGAAACTCTCTTTAAAAAATTCATCTCACTCATACAAGGTGGCAATATAGAAATTTACAGAGTCCCTCTCTCTCTTATAAATTACAATGAGTGGCTTACAATCCTTCTAAAAGATGTTAGGAGATTTACACATATGCATATTATATTTAAAAAATATACATATTTACAAAATGTGAAACATGATTTACTTATGGACTCATTCTCCCCAGTGTACTAGGAAGAGTCTCGCAACTTCTGACCTATGACAATGCCTCTAACGTTGATGTTGAATCTGACATTGAATATAATGTAGAATCTGATGTCGAATCCAAGTAACCATTGGACCAAACTATTGGTATTCCCAGTAACATGTATAACCTCTCCTTGTGGATACCAAGTACCATTGTCATGTCTAGAGTAGCTTCCCTTGCATACACAAGTACTCAGACATTCTGGAATGCGATTGCATAATTGTCATCCTCAAATGTTGCAACTGAGAGCAATTTTACCTTTAAGTCTGGAACATACAACATATGTTCGATTCCTAGAAATCCTCCCGACTCAAGATATAATCTTACATATCCATACCCCTTTATTGCTTGTATGATATTGGTTTCAAATCCCACAAAGAAATCTTTGTCGGATTCTGAGAAAGTCAAAAATATCGATCTCATTACAACCATGTGGTGAGATGAGCCATTGTCCACGAACCATTCTTCGATGTATTCATAAATCACTTTTCCAAGACTAGCCATCAGGAATTATTCTTTCCCAAGACTTTAAATAAGACCATTGACTTCATCTATAGCGTTTGTTGCTTGTCTTCTTACAAGTGTCTCCACATCCTTTAGGTTTTTCTTCGAACAGAAGTGCAGGTAAAGCGTTCAACACTTCTCAATACGATGTCCACTCTTACCAGAATAATAGCATAGTGTCTTGTTCCATGATCCCTTCTTATCATTCCTCCTTTACCTCTGATTCAAGAAATTATTTGCCTTCTTCTTGGAGGGATTTACTTACACAGACTGTCTTCTCAGATTTTTCTCCACATCATGGTTTCTAGTTCCATGGGAATCACATGGATAACTATACCATTCACCAGTGGGAAAAGTCTTCATTCCTTCTCTTGTAGCATGCACATCTTTCCCTGGAGATGATTTGCACATTTTACTCTTCTTTGAACTATAAGGTAAGGCCAATTGCTTATGTAGGTTTTCTTCATGTGAGGTTCTATTTGCCTCAACTACCCTCCAACACTCTTCATCTTGATGGGAATATGAAGAGCCTTCTTTCTCAATCATTTTCTTGGAAGGAGATAGTGCAAGACAGACTATCTCATTTTATGCTTGTCCAACTTTACTAATTGATGGTGCCATCTACATATTTCTCTCTAGTTCATGAAAAATACTCGTGTAAATATTCATCACATATCAGCTGATCTTGCAGCCTTTTCTTCTCTTACTCAAAAGCTTGCAACTGCATTCTTAACTTAGAATTATCTCTCTGTATTTGTCGATTAATGTTCATTTGTAGTCTCAATTTCAAAAGAACTTTACTCATCTTGTTTTCTTGAAAAGAGCCTTCAATATCTTCACCTGTTGAACTCTTGGATCTCATCACAATAGCTTGCAACATGTGCCAAAACTAGCTCTGATACCAACCTGATCCAAAAATTCTTAGACACCACTTCTTTCTTCACATATATACATGTAGTATCTAACTTGATCTAGAATAATTTATTGATCATATTGGGTTGGTTTGTAGAGTTCTAATGATGTTTTTGAACCCAAAAACTCATAAACTGAAGATTATTTTGCTTGAATATAATGAGATGACACCACAAAAAATAAAAGAACTCAAATTACATGCTTTTGTTTCATCTTTAAGTTCCATTCAATCCAATGAAAACTACATTCTCCATCTCAAGTATCAAAAACACATGTAAAATGACTCACATATGCCAATTTAATGAATGCTCTTAAATTCCATAACTCGAAAAGAAAAAAAAATACACCATTGAAATTCTGAAACTTTTGACTATAAAGTCAACCAATTTCCAAACTAGCTCAATTTTATGCTCTTTGGCACATAAAACAATGAATTAAATACCCATTAATGAAAATTTGAGATTTTTATTTTTATTTTTTATTTTTTTAAGGAACAAATGACCTCAAATCACAAAACAAACCTCATATCCATGATCCTTGTGAAAAATCATGTAGAATTGATATGAAACACTTTAAATTCCTTCAAGGTACCATTTGGCACACTTTATGGTGCAACACAAAATTAAGCTTGTACTTGCGCGTACTTCAGTACAATATGTACCTTCTAGAAATCCATGCCTAGTCTCGGGATCCATGCACCTGAAAATATATGCATATGGATGTGTGTAAACATTGGGATCTATTCCCATTAAATAGACCCAATCCTAAAACTACACATGTGGATTTAGTGGCAACTAAATCTGCTAAGTATGGGATTGTTGGTACATTGGTTAGAACCTCTCATTGTTCTAGCAGAGGTATGGGTTTAATCCTGTACATGGAATATTTGTTAGTTTATTTTGTTTAATATATAGTTACATGGTATTTTTTTTCCTCGGAATACAACATGGGAAACCCCTGAGTACTTCCCCACATTTCGTGGATGGTAAACATGGTAAATTGTTCGGCCTAATTATGGGCCTAACCTGGTGGGGACATCAAGTGAGGCCCTAAACATGCTCTTCGCCATGGATTCGACCCCGGAACCTCATTTGAGCAAACAACGACACTCATCCACTTGAGCTAACCCACCGGGCTGGTTACATGGTATATAGATAGATAGATAGATAGATAGATAGATAGATAGATAGATAACATAAGTTATAACTCCCGCAATGGATTAAGGTTAAGCTCCCCACAGACTTAGCATTGGTCATGTGTTAACATATTTGGACCAGTGGTTGGGGGCTAGCCCTCAGCCCCTTTCCACCCCCAAACGAACTTTAATACAATTTCAAATCCATGATATGGTTAAGTGATAATGTGTGGTATATTGGTTATGTGGGCTATGTTAAGACTTTTGTGGTCACAGAGGTCATGGGGTCAATCCCTATTGACTCCAAAATTTTATAATACATTAACCATATAGGCCAATGGGAAGTTTCCATGTGATAGTTTCTCATTGGCTAACTAATGCCACATGTCAATGCACCATTAGACCACTCGGAGGGTATGAATGCCAACTCAGTCGTTGACTCATCTTCCCAGACAACATAGTGATGATAACTCTAACTCACTCTTCCATCTTACTGAAATGTTCATATCCAGTAACTTAGTGATGAAGATTATTCACTCTTCCATCTTCCTTATTCTTTTGGAATTTAGTCTTCATCTTGGGTTTTTTATATTAGGTACTTGATCGGTGTACTTATGTCTGTTTCTATGGAATATAGTTATGACTCTGGCCTCTGGCACTGTAGATAATATGATATATAGCTTTGGTTTTGGCTCATAGATTCCCTAACATAAAAAGTATTGTTCACTGAATCTCTGCAATACATGTATTTTGTATTTCAACATCCACTCTCATCTCCTTCTACTAAAGATAGTCTATATTGGAAAATATGAAACCAAGTTGAATGTTGATCTAAGTCTTTCCCATTTGGAATCTTTGTTCTATAGGATGTATCTATAGAAGTCATGAATGAATACTCTGTCCATTGCCGCTTTTGCCTTGAAAAACATTATGCTTTTACTGTTATCACCTGTACTTGATTGTTTTCTTTTCAAGGTATACATATATACAAACATGAAATAGTATTTAAATATGATTATAGCATGCACCTTTATGTGCCTCTTAAAAGACAATTATTTCTCCTTTACCAACTCTAGAAAGTTTTGCATTACTTTGATGCTCTTTCCGCCCCTGAACTACATGTTACAACTACCTACATCCTTCTATTTCTTCGCTTTCAGTTATTCAGAATCAAGAATGTTGTCTAAGACAATTCGATCCATATGTAGCCCCTTAGTTGATTACAAGACAACACAATTTTCCATATTTTTTTCTGAGGCTTAGAAATCTTCATAACAAGATTCCTCTCACTGTAAAACAATATATATAGGTGGCTATCCAGAAATTGATTTAAGGAGATTCCTCTCACTCTATAACAAAGTGTAAAGGAGGCTATCTAGAAATCCCTAACGAGATTACTCTCACTCTTTACAACATATAAGGTGGCAATATATAAACTCTCTTTACAAAATTCCTCTCACTCATACAAGATGGAAATATAGAAATTTACAGAGTCCTTATCACTCTTATAATTTACAATGAGTGGCTTACAAGCCTTCTAATAGACTTTAGGAGATTTACACATATCCATATTATATTTACAAAATTTAAAACATGGTTTACTTATGGACTCATTCTCCCTAGTGTACTGGGAGGAGTCTCATAGCTTCTGACCTCTAACAATGCCTCTGACGTTGATGTTTCATCTGACATTGAATTTGATGCAAAATTTGATGTCGAATCCAAGTAACCATTGAACCAAACTATCAATCTTCCCAGTAACTTGTATAACCTTTCCTTGTGGATACCAAGTAACATTGCCATGTCTAGATTAGTTTCCCTTGAATACACACGTACTTAGCCATTATGGAATGTGACTACATAACCGTCATCTTCAAATGCTACGACTGAGATCAGGTTTACCTTTAAGTCTGGAACATACAACATATCTTTGATTCCCAGAAATCCTCCCAACTCAAGTTGGAATCTTACATATCCATACCCCTTTATTACTTGTCTGGTATTGGTTCTAGATCCCACAAAGAAATTTGTGTTGAATTTTGAGAAAGTCAAAAATATTGATCTCATCCCAGTCATGTGGCGAGATGAGACATTGTCTACAAACCATTCTTCGATGTCTTCATAAATCACTTTTCCAATACCAACAATCAAGAAGTATTCTTTCCCAAGCCTTTCAGTAAGACCATTGGCTTCATCTGTAGTTGCTCCTTCTTTTCTTCTTACAAGTGTCTTCACATCCTTCAGGTTCTGCTTCGGACATAAGTGCAGGTAAAGTGTCCAACACTTCTCAATATGGTGTCCACTCTTACTACAATAAGAGCATAGTGTCTTGTTCCATGATCCCTTCTTATCATTCCTCCTTT